>JAQHUG010000031.1:2059090-2071247 GCA_028555095.1 Dicrostonyx torquatus | reverse complement strand
AAAAACAAAAACAAAAAAACCACAACCTCGTGGTGAACACAGATTAACAGAAATGGGTTAAATCAAGATGTGAGAGTTAGTCAGTAAGAGGCTAGGCAGTGTTTAAATGAAAACAGTTTCTGTGTGATTACTTCGGGTGTAAGCTAGCCGGGCTCCAGGATGAAACAAAGGGACCCTCTCCTGTTATAGCTTAGAGTTTTGGGTCTACATTATAGCTGGAAAGGCTCCTGATGCTGAAATACTGATAGAGAATAAAGGGGACCACTGCCAGTCTCCACAGGACCCGGATGTTACCACCACCCTTGAAGCATAGCACTACTCTCAGGCCTGTCAAGACCAACGAGGACATCCCCACTACAAAGAGAGGATGTCCCCTGATTGCATACCTTCTCCAGCCACCTAAGAGGTGACAGACTTCTTACTTTAGAAGTCCAAGGGTAGACAAGAGACTGGGTGCTCTGGTCCACAGCACCCTCAGTGGGAGAATACACTGCCTGACAAAAACTTAGAAGTACGACAATGGGCTTATGTGTAGTCAGCTTGTAGACACTATCCCATCATATCTGCTCCTGCAGCAAATCTCTTTTCCTCTGCTTTCTGCAGGGTGAGGGAGCTGCCACACCAAACACTCTCCCGTTTTCACCCACCTCGGTGTCAGGCTGCCATCGTTCTGAAGCCTTCTGCAGTTTCAGCTTGGCCCACACTGCAGGATGAGAGACAGCAGTCAGCCATTAGAACTCAAAGTCCACTGGTGCGGTGCAATCACAGCCACTGCCCTGCTCCCAGCAGCCCCCTCCCCACAATGACTCTAGGTGCCCCCAGAGGAATTTGGGTTTAGAGCCACCTGCAGGTAAAACTCCTTTTACTGTGAAATTTACCACAGCCTCACTTTGCTGAGAAAGAAAGGCTGCATCAGGACTTTTCAGAACAGAGATGAAAAACCAGACATGGAGGCACACATCTGCAATCTCAACATTTGGGAGACAGAGGAAGGAGATCAGGCAGTTTAAGGCTAGCCCTGGCTACATAGTGAGATTGAGGGCAGTCTGTGTTAAATGAGCTACCTTGCCTCAAAAAACAATTTTAACATTAAAAAGAAAAGAAATGCTTTCAAAAGAAGCTAACGGGCAACAGTCTACAGGAATTAAGGAATAAAAAAACAATGGATCATAGCTGAGAGCTTAATACATGTCCTAGTTGGGTTTTCTTCTTCTTTTTTTTGAGACAGGGTTTCTCTACATACTTCTGGCTGTCCTTGCTCACTAGGTAGACCAGGTTGGGATTAAAGGAGTGCATTATCACACTCAGCCTCTGTCCTGGTTGGTTTTTGTCAACATGACAACATGACAACTTGACAAGCTAGAGTTATCTGGAAAGAGGAAACCTAGAGTGAGAAAATGCCACTGCATTGTTTGTAGTGCATTTTCTTGATCAATGATTGACAGGGGATAGCTCAGTTCTCTTTGGGTGCTGCCACCCCTGGGCAGGTAAGTGGTCCTGTAAGTTTTAAGAAAGCAAGCTGAGCAAAAGCATGGGGAACAAGGCAGTAAGCAGTGTTCCTTCATGGCCCCTGCTCTGGTTCCTGCCTTGAGGTCCTACCCTAACTTCCCTCAGTGATTAACTGTGATATGGAAACATAAGTCAAATAAGTCCTTTCCTTCGCAAGTTGTTTTTGGTCATGTTTTTCATGCAACAGAAAGCAAACCAAACTGTAACCCACATTACTACCCACATTGACTGCCTTAAAAAAAAGCCAACATTTGCATCCACATTTTTTTTTCCTGAATATGTGGTATGCATGCATATTTTCATCTTCAAATATGAAGAACTGTCCATGAGTGATGACCTGAGACTGCTCCCCAGAACACATGGTGGGAGGAGATCTGCACATGCAATACCATGCATATATGTGAGCACATACAAACATACATGCATGGTAAATAAATGCAAGAAATTTTTTTTGTTGTTCTTTTGTTCATCAAAACAGGGTTTCTCTGTGTTCTGACTGTTCTAAAAATACCCTTGTAGACCAGACTGGCCTCAAACTCAGACCCTGCCTCTGATTCTGCCTCCCAAGTGCTGGGATTAAAGGTGTACACCACCACCAGCACCAGGCTCAGAAATAATTTTTTAAAGTATTCATTCTGTAGAATTATGAGTCATTCCATGAACTATGCCTCAATTTCCTACCAACAAAGCAAAAGGAAAAAAAAAAACAACAGGAAATTGGGGTAGTTGTGGTAGCTCATGCCTGTAATCTTGGCACATAGGAAGTTGAAGCAGGAAGATTATCACCAGTTCAAAGTGAGTCTCAGGGCAGTCTTAGCTAGAGTCAGATCCCATTCCCAAAATAAAAACAAGAGCTGGGAAGAGGCTTGGAAGGTAAACAGCCTATCATGTAAGCATGCAGACCTGTGTTTAGATCTTCAGCATCCATGTAAAAGCCAGGTGTGCTGGCACAACGTTCATGACCCTAATGCTAAAGGGGACGGGGCAGCTCTCAGGAGCTCACTGGCTAGCCAGTCTAGCTAAATCACATGGCTGCAAACTTGAGAACAGGGCTTATGTAAAAAAACAAAAAAACAAAAAACGGGGGTGGAGGGATGGCTAAAGAGATGGATCAGTGGTTAAGAATACTGGCTGCTCTTCCAGAGGTCCTTAGTTCTATTCCCAGCACCCATAAGCCAGTTCCCAACTGTCTGTAACTCTAGTTCCAGGGGATCTGATGCCCCCTTCTGCTCCATTGGATCCTGCACATGCACAATGCACAAAGAGGGAAAAAAAAAAACAAAACCACACAGCAAGCACAAGTGTGCAAAGATGCACACACACATTAAATTTAAAAAATAATAAAAATAAGGTGGAGGGTGACCAAGGAACCTATAACCTTCACATATACATACATGCACACACATGTCAACTCTTGAAGTTGGGCAAGCTAATACATCATTACTCACAGCACTCAGGAGGCAGAGGCAGGCAGAGGTCTGAGTTTGAGGCCAGCCTGGTCTACCTGGCGAGTTCCAGGACAGACAAGGCTATATCATGAAATCCTGTCTAACACCAAACCATACCCAATAGTAAAAGACCCCAAAAGGGGACTAGAGAGATGGCTCAGTGTTTAAGAGCAGTGGTGGCTCTTCAGAGAACTCAGGTTCAATTCCCAGCACCCACGTGGCAGCTCACAACTGCCTGTAGTCCCGGGGGATTTGACATCCTCACACAGACACGCAGGCAAAAACACCAATGCATATAAAATAAAAATAAGTATATCATTAAAACAACAACAACCCAACAGTCTAACTAACATAAAGTGAAACACGACAGAGAAAAGATGGATGAGAAAGCCAAGGACTCTGGCAGTTAAGGTATCAGTAGCAGAGACTGCCAGGCAAGGTGGGGCGCGTGTCACACATTCCACTGGCTCTTCCTCTAGCAAGTGCTTTGCTGCTGTGTTCTGTTATCTGCAGCTGCCTCAGAAATAAGCTTACCGAACCATTTCTGTTTTCTTCTACTGGATCAGTGGTTCTTAACACACTGAAATAAATTTAAGCATAAATACAGAACCTATACTCAGAATCTTCCAGAGGAAAGTTTGCAGACTCAGGCTAAAAACCCTCTTCTAAGCTCAGCATAGGGTTCATTTCAAGGGAGATAGAATCAGTACTGCTGACCATCTCATGTCCTTAAAAAATGCAGTAATTATACGTGGGCCTCAGCTTTCCACAGCCACAGCCTCTGTCCCTGGGCCTGGAGACAGCAGGGTACTGGGACCACTGTGGGAGGGGCCCCTTGGCTTCGCTAGGGAACGGTTAGCAGGCTTACTCACAGGAGACAGCATCTTCAATCTGTGTCACATTCGCAAAGTGGGCAGTGTTGGGGATGCCCAAACACCTCATGCCATGAGCATGACGCCATTCCTGGAAGAGAAGCAGAGGGACCACGTGAAGCACGGACAGCTCCATTCTACCACAGACCCCACCCCAGCACAAGGCAGCACTTCTGCGGTATGTGACAACACAAGGCTGACAATGCCAAGCAGGGCTGCACTGTTTCAGGCTTACAAACCACATATTCTAGAGTTGGTGGTGTGAGAAAAGTACAACTCAGACTCTCAACTGCACCCTATGGAGAAGCTGGCACAGCCCAGCAACCCTACCACCTGCAGGGCTGCGGGCGGACAGGCGAGCGTGTGGTTGGCTCTGGAGTTCAGGAGCAAACTGCCAAGCAGGTAAAAATGATGGAAGCATGACTTTGGCTCTTAGACAGCAACCTCAACCATCTGAGGTGGCACTAAGAAAACTCACGGCCTGCCGGGTGGTGGTGGCAAACGCCTTTAATCCCAGCACTCGGGAGGCAGAGACAGGCGGATCTTCGGGAGTTCAAGGCCAGCCTGGTCTACAAGAGCTAGTTCCAGGACAGGCTCCAAAGCTAGAGAAACCCTGTCTTGAAAAACCAAAAAAAAATAATAAAATAAAATAAAACAAAAAAACCCTCACAGCCCAGCAGGGAGGGGCACAGAGGACAAGAGCAGCAGAGCTAGCAACAAGCCTGAAAGGTAGGCAGTCACCCACCATGCTTGCCTAGTAGGAGTAATTTCCATTATGCAAACTGTCCTAAAAAATAGAGGGCAGAATGCACCAAGGGTGAGTCCACTTAATGGGGAAGTGCTCACAACTGTGTCAAGAGCAGGTGGGCAAATATCAGGGCATTAATTGATTTTTTTCTGCAAAGTGGCAAAGACCCATTAAAATCTAAACAACAAAAATCTGTTGAGCCCCCATAAATGGCAATGTAGAGAAGACCAAGAAGTCAGAGATGGTCCAAGATGCTGCAGAAAAACAAAAGACAAAGCAAAAGAACCACCATGGGAAAACCCGAATGAAGCTCCACAGCAGAGCGGTGGCGTGACTCCAGAGGCTGGCCCAGGTTTCAGGGCTAGCACGGCCCATGGCCACTGCCGTGGGCCTCTCTGATTCCTTCCAGCTCTGGACACTAGTGACCCTCACAGGCTGCTACCACCTTCATCTCTAAAGGGTTGTTTCCATTCAATTCCCAAGAAAAAGGCTCTGAATTTCTTACAGCAAAGTGCCGCTGGAAGGCCTTCGGTCCTCGGTAGGTGTAGTTCCCACAAATCTCACAGTTGTAGTTAATATTCAGGCCATGAAGCTTATACAGCCAGTAGGGGATCGGCTAAAAGAAACCAAGAGACAGCATTAGGTTACCAAGCTCTTGTGTGCTTCCACAATGGGAGGGAGAGGGGTCCCAGGAGGCTTACTTTGCCATCCCAGCCCAGGGGCAGGTTTTTGGGGTTGTAAATGATCTCATTCTCTTCGTCTTCACTTTCGCTCTCGCTGATCTGCTCCTCTTCCTCCTCCTCCCGCTCTTCTCCTGTCCTGGCTTGCTTGCGCTGGACATTTTCATGAGTGAGCTGTCGCTGTTCCTGGGGGGGAGGGGTCATAAAGCAAGAGCAGAGTCAAGAAACTAGTGCAGGACACCAAGGGACATTGCCTCTAATTCCTGCAGACGCCTTTCTGCCAAGGATAAGGATTTGGTTATAGAATAAGGTTAAGGACAGTTAGCAAAATGGTTCAGCTGGCTATAAAGTACTTGTCAGCCGGGCGGTGGTGGCGCACGCCTTTAATCCCAGCACTCGGGAGGCAGAGGCAGGCGGATCTCTGTGAGTTCGAGACCAACCTGGTCTAGAAGAGCTAGTTCCAGGACAGGCTCCAAAGCCACAGAGAAACCCTGTCTCGAAAAACTAAAATAAATAAATAAATAAATAAATAAAGTACTTGTCAGAGAGCCCAATGGCTTGAGTTCAAGTCTCAGAACCCATGTAAAAAGCCATATCTACAATCTCAGCACTCTACTGCACCATGGGAGGTAAATGCAGAAGAGTCACCTGGACGCTGATGGGCATACTAGCCTGGGGTATGAAGTGCAGCAGAACAGGGAAAAGGGTACCTCAAACCAAGGTGGAAGATATGAACAGAGTCCTGAAACTTGTCTTCTAACCTCCACAGGTGAGACTATATTCACACACATGTCACACCCACACACCAATAAGTTTTTTTTGTTGTTTTTTTTTTAAAAAAGAGACTAAGCCATGCTTTCTTGTTAGAAGCATGCTCACAGGCCAAACCTGGTTCTGAAGAAAAAGCCCAAGGCTTTATTGCACTGGTCTAGATCCTCATCTGACGCTGCAGACCATCACCAGTCTCAGCACTGCTACTGCAAAGTTCCTGAGCCAGTCTGTCTACTGTGGTGACCACCCTGCCCAAGATGGCCACCTTCCATTCACAATGAGTCTCCCTATTACTTACTTAAGGACCATGACATACTCATTTCATATGAAAAAATCCAGTATCATGCTTACAAACCAACAGCCATAATTAAATGGCAAAGTAATGACAAACATCCTATGGTCCCATAGTGAGAGCAACTTAGGGAAACCACAGGGTAGAACTGGTTAGAATTCAAGAGAGGTGCCATGGCCTGATTGAAAAAGCAAAACACTTCCAGAAAAGGGGGAAGGAAGGCAGTAGACACACAGCATGCCAACGGCATGGAGGTAATGGCTTCTCAGCCAGCTTCAAAGGACTGGCCACCTGAATTGCTAGTCACATTTTAACAGCCCACATTTATTGTCCCTGCTATCTAATGTCTGGCTAGTCTTTCAAGAGAATCACTCTCAGAGAAGCAATGGGGGACTACTTTCCCAGCCGTGTGGGTGCGTTCTAAAAATAAACCAGAATCACATCCATGGCAAAGGGCAGAGATATGAATAAGTTATCTTGGGCAAATCAAACCTTTCCCGCCTCCCCAAACCCTTGGCGCTCCCTGAGAGACTGCAAGGAGAATGTTCCAGCCCTCTGAGCACTAGCCTCCTCTAGCCTTGCCAGGCTTCAAAATCTCAACATGGGCAAAACGCTACGTCACAATAAATCACACCTGAAGCGCTGCTGGGAGTCACCTTTCTCTTGCCTTCTGAATGCCTGCTTCTTGGGTCACCCCCTGGCCTATGCTGAACCTCAGCAAAGAGCTGCATTATGGGTGATCCGGCTGAAAGGCAGGGATGGGAGGTGGTTTGTTGTCTATGTCTGGCTTTGTGGGAATTGAGCAGCCTTGGGAATATCACCTAACAACAGAACAGGAACCTACTGAAGGGCTAAGGGCTTCAAGAGAACATTTTGAGATGAAATTACTGCTCACTCCCCTCCTTATTTGAACTTCCTAGCTAATCCCCACACTGAATAGCACCACAGTTTACAGAAGACAAAGCACTCACCCCAAGAATCTCCACATACTCATAGATCTGAGCTTCCAGGAAAGCAATGTCTTTATTCCTCTCAGTGTCTCTGAGAAAAAGAAACAAGCTGTATCAGTTGAGGGTTCTTTCTGCACCTAAAGCTTTACTCCTGTCAGGAACTGATTTGGCGACGGCATTAGAATCTCACAGGCACATGAGCAGCACCACGCAGAGCAAGCTCTCCGCCTGAAGCCCGGAGGTTAGTGCTTACACTCCGGAGGTCTCTGGAACATGCCTATGAAGTCAACGACCCGGTAAGACCGTTTCAACTAGTACCACTATAACTGACACAGGAATACAGTATACACAAGGCCTGCAGGCAAGTACATGGCATGAAGCCCTAACTCTGCTGCTTAGCAACTGCAAGAAAGGGCACATTTTGCAACTTTCCCAAGTCTCAGCAAAAATCAGAGTAATAAATACTTGTAAAAGCTCCAGGCTTCTTATGATAAGTTAAAAAAAAAAACACGAAAACAAAACAAGACAAAAACCTCCAAATAGTCCCAAAATGCCCAAACTGAAAAAAACAATACCCTATATAGGTATGTGGCTCATGAACACATCCAACCATCTTTAGCAAAAGTAAAGTAGGCTACAGTGGTGCACGCCTTTAATCCCAGCAATTGGGAGGCAGAGGCAGGCGGATCTCTGTAAATTCAAGGTCAGCCTGGTCTACAGAATGATTTTTCAGGACAGCTAGAACTGCTACACTGAGAAACCCTACCTTGGGGGGAGTGGGGGGAGAATAGAGCAAGGCCAAGGAGGCAGTTTAAGGTCATGTCCAGACAGAAATTGATCAAGTTTGCAGTCAGCCTGCTATACAGGAAACCCTATCTTAAAAGGAAAGAGCAAAGTCAAAGAAAAGATGGGAAACTGACTCTATGGAAAAAAATTTAAATCAGAACAGCAGTGCCCCATTACTCACCTTTTCGTGCCCTTTGATTTGGGGTTCTTGGCAAACAGAGAGGTGTCGAGAGACTCTAGGGACTTTCCTTTGGTGCTGAACAGCCTCTGCGCTCGCTCCTCTAGGGTCCTAAGGAGGGAAGAGGCACATAGGACTTTAGGGTGAACTTACTACACAGGCTGGTGTGAGACTCAGACCTGCCTGCCTCTGCCTCTCACATGCTGGGGCTAAAAGCATGCACCATCATGCCCTACATATGATTATTTTTGCAGTATGGGGCAACAGAAAAACAACAAAATCAGACCCACAAAGTAAACATACAAAAACTAGAAGTTTTGATAGAAAACCCAGGTACTTACCCGCCACATTTCAGGCCTAAAGCTAACAGTGCAGATTTCAACCTGTCCAGACCCAGGGATGCTAACTCCTACAAAAGATAAGTCAATTACAAAATAGCATGATTAGCATTTTCCCCAAGCAAGACTACATTCAGAAGTCAACATAGCTTTCCATCTCCACAGACCGACTACTGCAATGTCTAGATGCAGCCACACTGGGAGGGCAGCATTCCTAGCTCTCTGTGATAGAATTGTTCCTGCCAGTATTTTTGCAGAGATGGGAACTGAACTTGGGACCTCACACATGCTGACCACGTACATACTCCACCGCCTGAGCTGCCTCCAGCTTCCTGTTCTGTTTTAGAATTACTGTCTTTGTGTTTTGAGACAGGTTCTTATTCTAAAGCTAGCTACACATTCACAGCTACTCTCCTGCCTCAGTCACCCTCTAACTCTCTATACTGTAACATCACATCTCACTTCTCTGAAATGTAGTTTTTAGAGAACTTAAAAGGTTTTTTCCTTCTGGTCTTTCATATTCCTTGTACACACCTGTCATCAGGAAATGGTATTATTGCAAGTCTAAGACACTGAAGACAAGAAGCAAGTAGCTCCTCTAAAGGATGGTCAGGGTTGGTGACAGCTCAGCAAGAAAAGAATGCTTGCTGTCAAGGAAGGGAGTCTGAGTCCCAGGAGTCACATGGTAGAAGGAGAGCCAACTCCCACAACTTATCACCTCTGCATACATGCTGTGGCACATGTGTGGAGATACATAATTACTCCTACACAATAAATTTTTTTAAGATTTATTTATTTATTATGTATACAGTATCCTCAGTATTCTGTCTGCATGTCTGCCTGCAGGCCAGAAGAGAGCACCAGATCTCATTACAGATTGTTGTGAGCCACCATGTGGTTGCTGGGAATTGAACTTAGGACCTTTGGAAGAACAGGCAGTGCTCTTAACCGCTAAGCCATCTCTCCAGCCCCACAACAAATTTAACAACAACAACAAAAAAGATAGCAAAGCAAGGTCAGTACTGTCTATTGTCCTAAAAAACATACCTCCCAGGAGGAGAATGCAGAGAGGTCAAGATGGGCTCCAGCATGGGTCAGGGCACTACTTGTCTCTTTCTGGTAGGAACAGAAAATGATCCAGGTTAATAAGATGAACAAAGGTAAGGGAGTGGTCTAAACTAGCTGGCCCCTTTCTTTAATCACATTTACAAATAATGATCAACTCATACAGAAATGAAGCAAAAAGAAAAAAAGAAAAAAAAAATCACATGGTTAGTTTTCTTTCCAAAAGTTCAAGTTTATCCACAGAAGTGTGTATGTATGTATGTATAAAATATATTCTAATCATACAAACTGATCGATCAGATTTTGGTCAACAGGAGCCATAGAGCAGTCAGGACATGGCTGTTAAAAATCCTCAGCTTCCTGGGTGGTGGTGATGCACACCTTTAATCTCAGCACTTGGGAAGAGGCAGGTGAATCTCTGTGACTTCGAGGCCAGTCTGGTCTACAGAGCAAGTTCCAGAACTGACTCCATAGCTACTGGGAAACCCTGTCTCGAAAAAAACAAAACAACAGAAAAAAACAAAAAAACAAAAAAACTGGGCTCAAGCTGGGCAGTTGTGGCGCATGCCTTTAATCCCAGGATGGGGAGAGGTAGAGGCCAGCGTGGACTACAAATTGAGTTCCAGGACAGGCTCCAAAGCTATACAGAGAAACCCTGTCTTGAAAAAAAGGAAAAAAACAAAAAAAATCCCCAGGCCCAGACAACGGTCAGTGACTCCTGACAAGTCTTGTTCAAACTGCCTTGCTGCAGGACAGAGCTGATCCCGAGGGACTGGCATCCAATGTCCTGAAGCAGGGACTCGAGACTGAAATAGTAAGTTTATTGTAGGATATGTGTACATAGTGTGAAGGTGTATTGCTATGATTGGTGTAATAAAAAGCTGATTGGCCAATAGCTAGGCAAGGGGTATTAGGCAGGATTTCCAGGAGAAGAAGAGAAAGAAGAATCTAGGTTTATGAGAGAGAGGAAGCAGGAGATGCAAGATGGAAGAGAGATAACACCATGTAATAGGAAATGGATTAATATAAATGGGTTAAGTTATAAGAGCTAGCCAGGCGGTGGTGGCGCACGCCTTTAATCCCAGCACTTGGGAGGCAGAGGTAGGCGGATCTTTGTGAGTTCGAGGCCAGCCTGGTCTACAAGAGCTAGTTCCAGTGCAGGCTCCAAAGCCACAGAGAAACTCTGTCTCGGAAAAAAAAAAAAAAAAAAAAAGTTATAAGAGCTAGATAGGAATAAGTCTAAGCTATAGGCTGAGCTTTGAGAATTAGTAAGTCTCTGCATCATTATTTGGGAGCTGGCTGGTGGGACAGAAAAAGACTCACTATATATGCCACACAAAGTGGAACTTGAATATCCAAACATAGGACCTGAGAAAGCTAAGAAAAGTTCAGGACATCGAGCCTTTCTAGTCCTGCAGTCTCTCAGGCAGGCCATGTTCAGCATACAGAGGCATGGCTACTGGCTGATGCCTGCCGGCTGGAGCCATCTACCAGCACCACGTGCCAAGTCGCATGTGGCAGACATGGCAGTTTAAAAATTGTCTCACATGGTCAGAAAACACTGCAGGTGTTTAAAAGTCAGGTCCAGACACAAAAACATCTCTAAAAAGGTACAATATGTTTAAAAATGTGCTTAGATACTAAAGAAAGAAAATGGGTATAGACAGTCATTACTTAAAAATAATAAAGTAGAATCATTAAAGAAAGAATAAAGTAATAAAAAGAATAAGCCATGTAAAGACAGGAAATACACAGGGTGTCTGGATCCTCTATGGTGCTTTACTGATTCTGAATATTTTTTTGTTGTTGTTCATTGCTACTAATTCTGATAACCTGAGTTTTTTTATGGTTTATTTAACTTTATTTTATGTACATTGGTGGGAAGGTGTCAGATCCCCTGCAACAGGATCTTCAGACAGTTGTGAGCTGCCATGTGGGTGCTGGGAATTGAACCCCAGTCCTCTGAAAGAGCAGTCAGTGCTCTTAACCACTGAGCCATCTCTCCAGCCCCTGATTCTGAATTTTTAAATGTTAATGTACAAAAAAACAACAGCTGCTAAGAGACACTGGATCATGGAAAATGCTAAATTAAACCTATGTATTTTAAGAATGTCTTCACTTCCAACTGGAAGTCAAAAAATATGTTGTGTTGGAGGAGAGGTTATGCCTTTGTTTCCATAGGAAGCAGAAAGTTATGGTTCTTTTCAAAATTAATAAAGATCAGATTTGATTGGGGGAGAGCTCCTAAAAAATCCTAGCCACAGACATGAAAAAAGAGACCAAGAAAGACTGAAGGACAGGTGACGTGTATGCTGATCCCTCTACGTAGGAACAGTTCTGAGACTGGATGAGACATGATAAATCTTGTTGACTACAGAATCCTCCTGACTTATTTTTTTTGTTGTTTTGTTTTGTTTTTCGAGACAGGGTTTCTCTGTAGCTTTGGAGCCTGTCCTGGAACTAGCTCTTGTAGACCAGGCTGGTCTCGAACTCACAGAGATCCGCCTGCCTCTGCCTCCC
>JAQHUG010000031.1:2019578-2050984 GCA_028555095.1 Dicrostonyx torquatus | reverse complement strand
ATCCCATTACAGATGGTTGTGAGCCACCATGTGGTTGCTGGGAATTGAACTCAGGACCTTTGGAAGAGCAGGCAATGCTCTTAACCTCTGAGCCATCTCTCCAGCCCCAGAGATTGCTTTCAATGTGACAAAACTAGTCATTTGACAAGAAACTGCCCTTGCCTTGACTACTGACAGTATGCCGTCTAAACTGGACAAGCAGGACACAAAAAAAAGTAACTGCCAAACTCTGCCAAGAAAAGGTAGGTAGTATAGTCCTTCAATGTTCATGCTTCACAGAAAGGTCTGTCAGATATTCTAGGTCTGTAGAATGAAGATGGATGCTCCAATACTGCAGAGGAAACTTGGAGTGACTGTCCAGGCAGTCAGATGTCTCTGTCATTTCTATAGCTTTGAAAATTGCTTTATCTGCACTTCCTGTACACTCAGGTTACATTATATCCTTCTTGGGTCTCTGATCAGAATTGAAGACTACAGAGTATACGGTTTTCACTGTCATCAAGTTCGGAAAACAAACATACAAAAGGATGTTTTTAGGTCTAAAAAGGTATTTTAAGGATGGTAATACAAGTTATAAAAGAAAATATTTAAGGTATAAAGCTTTTGACTAACTAAGATAGGATAGATCATACAGTACTTTCCAGAATTTGCCAAATATATATGGAATAAAAACTGTGAATGTAATTCTTACTTGATAATTGTTCTTATTGTATATAGTTTTGTAATGTTAGAGGTAAAACCTTTCCTTTTTATTTCAACAAAAAGAAAATGTTTTGTGATATTTATACATTGTGTGAAGGTGTATTGCTGTGGGTGGTGTAATGAAATGCTGACCAGTCATGGTCAATATGCAGGAAGTAAAGGTGGTACTTCCGGGAAGAAAAAGGAAAGGAGGAGGAATCTACGCATGTGAAAGACACAGACAGAAAACAGGTGCAAGATGGAAGAGAGGTAACAGCACGTGATAGAACATAGATTAATATAAATGGGCTAATGTAAGATGTAAGAGCTAGTTAGGAACAACCCTAAGCTATAGGCCAAGCTATCACAATTAATAAGAAGTCTCCGTATCATTATTTTGGAGCTGGCTGGTGGGATAAAAAAAGACTACATGAGTTCACTTCCCTGGCATGAACCCCACTGAAGCTTACCGGCCATCCAGGAAAGGTACCATTATCCCACTTCTTCTCAAAGTCCGTCTGAATCTTCCCAAAGAGCTCATTCTGGTCCTGAAGGGGCTTCACTCTATCTGTGTAATCCTGGAGGTAGTCCAGTAGCATTTCCAGGTATCTGCAGAACATTTAAGAGAGAGAGAGAGAGCAATCAGTTTCCACCTGTGATATACTGCTATGCCCTGCAAACTACACTTCATTTTTTTCTTTTTCTTGTTTTTTCAACACAGGGTTTCTCTATGTAGTCCTGGCTTTCCTGGAATTCAACCAGGCTGGCTGAGAACTCAGAGATCTACCTGCCTCTGCCTCCCAAGTGCTGGGATTAAAGGCATGCACCACCATTGTTCAACCCACTACTAAATTTTTAAATGAGCTTAATTTTTTTCCCACATCATGACCTTTTCTACCTCCTTTTATCCTCAAGATATGACAAAATACTAGGTCTTAATCAACTCACAGATAAAAGAAGTCAGGTAAATAGAATATGAGAAAGCTTGGGAGAAACTAAAGAAAAGTGTGATTGCCGGGCGTTGGTGGCGAACGCCTTTAATCCCAGCACTCAGGAGGCAGAGGCAGGCGGGTCTTTGTGAGTTCAAGACCAGCAGCCTGGTCTACAAGAGCTAGTTCCAGCACAGGCTCCAAAGCCACAGAGAAACACTGTCTTGAAAAACCAAAAAAAAAAAAAAAAAAGAAAGAAAGAAAGAAAGAAAAAGAAAAGTGTGATTAATTCAATATTACTTTCCACTAATACCAGGTCCAAGCATATAGCCAGTCCTGGAAATGTTCCCCATTAAATTCCAGAACCTCAGAGATCCCCAAACAGATTTCTTTCTACATTACACAAAATTAAGAAAAGTATGGGTAAAACCACAGATGTTCCCATAGATCTGTGGTAGTTTGAATGCAATTGGCTCCCATAAGCTTATTGGGAGTAACACTATTAGGAGATGTGATTTTTGTTGGAATAGGTAAAGCGTTGGAGGAGCTGTGTCACTGTGGGGGTGGTCTTTAAAGTCTCATAAATGTTCAAGTCACACCCAGTGTTTCAATTCCCTTCCGGTTGTCTCTGGAGCAACACATAGGACTCTCCGCTACTTTTCTAACACCACGTCTGCCTACACACCACTATGTACCACAATGATGACAAGGGACTGAATCCCCCAAGTGTAAACCACCCAATTAAATGTTTTCCTTTCTAAGAGTTGCCATGATCCTGGTGTCTCTTCACAGCAACAGAAACTGCAACTAAGATAGATACCTTTACGCACAATCAGAATATTACAAACTTTTGTTTCTTGAGACAGGGTCTCACTATGCACCCCTGATTGGCTTGGAACTCATGTAGACCAGGCTGACCTCAAATTCACAGTGACCCACCTGCCTCTGCCTCTTGGAGTCCTGGGCACACAAGTTACCCCAGCATCACAAATATTTTAAAACCTAGCACTCACTATCTTCTGATAAACCCAGATGTCATTTACATACAGTATTCAGGCAACAAAAGCCAGGACTTTGACCTCAAACCTTCCCATGAAATTTCTAGCTAAATCCAGAAAAGGCCTGGAAACCATGAATGCCTACCTCTTATACTCTGCATTCTTTCTTTCTTTAGGAATGTCAAACAATTGGTCAAAGATGGACAGGTATGTGATATAATCCAGCTTCTGAAAAGAGAAAAAAAAACGACAACAGTCAGGATGATAAGTCAATTAATCTTCAAAAAGCAAGGTCAAGGGATGGAAAGATGGGAAAGGTGCTTGCTGCCAAGTGACCCACACTTTGGAAGCAGAGGACTAACTCCCTCAAGTTAACCTAGGACTCCCACACTTGAAGGCAACTGCACACACATGTGCACACACACAAAATACATAATTTTTGTTTTTACAAACAAGGTCAAGGGGCTGGAGAGATGGCTCAGAGATTAAGAGCATTGGCTGATCTTCCAGAGTTCAATTTCCAGCAACCACATGGTGGCTCACAACCATCTATAACGAGATCTGATGCCCTCTTCTCGCATGCAAGAATACATGCAGGCAGAATGTTATTTACACAAATTAAAAAAGTCTTTTTTTTTTTTTTTGGTTTTTCAAGACAGGGTTTTTCTGTAGCTTTTGGAGCCTTTCCTCAAACTAGCTCTTGTAGACCAGGCTGGCCTGGCCACTCACAGAGGTCAGCCTGCCTCGGCCTTCCGAGTACTAGGATTAAGGCGTGTGCCACCATCCGGCCCTAAATAAAGAAATCTAAAAAAACAAAACAAAGGGCTGGAGAGATGGCTCAGTGGTTAAGAGCATTGCCTGCTCTTCCAAAGATCCTGAGATCAATTCCCGGCAACCACATGGTGGCTCACAACCATCTGTAATGAGATCTGGTGCTCTCTTCTGGAATGCAGACATACAGACAGAATATTGTATACATAATAAACAAATAAAAATAAATATTTAAAAAAAAAAAACAACAACAATAACAAAAACCCAAGGGAAAATTGAGAGTTCTCTAACCAAGAATCAAGGCGTGGCTCATTCATCCCTAGAGCTATTGATTCTACTGAAGGGAGTATAAGATTGCTGGACATGAAACTAAGCCTACACGATCAATTAACACAAATCCAAATTAAGATACATGCTAGGTATTTATAGTAGGCCAGGCTCCTATCTAAGGTTTTGCCATCCTCATATAAGGTCCTGAAAGGTGCCCTGTGTTAGCTAATTCATGCAGCTACTCATTGAAGATCTCTGAACCAAACACGGAGGTGCAGCAGAAAACAAGGCATCCCCCTGTAGAGCTTAAAGGTTAGTACTGCATTTGGGGACATTTCCCTATAAAGACAAGGTGTCACAGATGCCTCTGATGCCTAAGTGCTGGAGTTAAAGGTGTGCCATTATGCTCTACCAAAAGCTTACTATTAAACTTCCTTGTGACCTTTCTGAGACTGCCATCTTAAACCTCATCACCGAACAAACAACAAATGAACATTTGCCCACCAGAAGACATGAACTAGTGCTTTTCTGACAGAGATCATGCTGGATTTCTCGCATGCCTCATACTGTGCACCTAACAAAAGAGCATTTGAAGTATTTACAAGTTTAAAAACTTACTGGGTATAGTGACGCACACCTTGAATCCCAGTAGTTGGGAGGCAGAGCCAGGTGGATCTCTATGAATTCAAGGTTTGCCTGGTCTACTAATGAACTCCAGGTCAGTTAGGATCACAGAGAAACACTGTCTCAGAAAATAAACAAAAAAGTCATTTACCTTTGGGCAGGGGCTTGGTCCAGTGAGTCAAGTGCTTATAGTATAAGCATGAGACCCTGACTACAGATCCCCAGGCCCACACCTTTAATCCCAGCACTTGGGAGACAGAGGCAGGCAGATCTCTGAGTTCAAAGCCAGGCTGGTCTACAGACTGAGTTCCAGCACAGCCAAGGCTACACAGAGAAAATCTCTCTTGAAAAATAAAACAAAAAGTGTGGAGAGCAATAGAGGAGGACACCTGTTGGCCTCAGGCCACTACATGCACAGGTCCAGGACTGCACTCACCCTCAGAGAGTTTATCTTTTACAAAATTATTTTTGTTGCATGAATATTTATCAAAATAAGGAAAATTATTAATAAAGAAAATGGGCTTGCTGTATTAACTGTAGGCATGTGTCATTTTATTATTTTATTATATTAACTATTGTGTATTCCAAGAAATGGAATCACCTACTTAATATCAACACAAGTTACATGGGGACACTACATGCTTTAATTAGGTGTCTTGACTTAGCCCTAGAATGAGTCTCTCTCCCCACCCCAGGCCTTACCTCAGATGCCTTCAGGTTAATGTACTTAAGGTAGCAGTCATGGAGATCAAGGTAGCGACCATAGCCCTCTTCGTCTGTGAACTCCACCAAGTCTGAAGGAATGACACATGTCAATGATTATGATATGACAGACTACTTTCTTGAACTTGCTCTTTCAAATGCACTACCTGTTCAAAGTTCCATGATGCAGTCCTTTATTCCAATGGTTTCCTTACTTTCATCAAATAAATAGATCTATAACTGGGTGGTTATAACTACACGCCTTTAATTCTAGAACTCAGGAGGCAGAGGCAGGAGAATCTCTGAGTTTGAGACCAGCCTGGTCTACAGAGTGAGTTCCTGGACAACCAGGACTATTTCAGAGAAACTCTGTCTCAAAAAACCGAATAACAAAAACCAGACCTAGGCTTTCACTTTGAGCTTAGATAGCATAGAATAAGTATTTTGTACAAGACCATCAGGATGTCAATACAGTCCAGAAGCCAAGATGAAAACTATCAATTTCTGAGGGACTTGGATAAAAACAGGGTTTCATAGCCCAAACCGGCCTCAGACTCCTGATCTGCATGCTTCCACGTAAGTGCGGGATTTATAGGTACATGTCACTATGCTGGTTTACACAGCTCAGAACGAGACTCAGGTTCTCAGGGACACTCACCAATATTCTACCGCATTACCTTCTACTTTGCTTTAAAATTTTCACTCAGAAGGCTAAGGAAGGTGGATCATGAATTCAAGACCAGTTGGACATGGGAGCAAGACCAGCCTGGTTGACACAGTGAGTTCCTGAACAGCTAGTGCTATGTAGAAAGATCCTGTCTCAACAACAAACAGGCAAAAAAAAAAAAAAAAAAAAAAAACAGACAAACAAACAAACAAAAATGCCAGGCGGTGGTAAGTACTTTAATCCCAGAGCTAGGGAGGGCAGAGGCAGGTGGATCCTTGAGTTAGAGGCCAGTCTGGTTTATAGAGTGAGTTCTAGGGCAGTCAAGGCTACAAGGAGAAATCATATCTTGAAAAATAAGCAAGAAGAAAAATAAGAGAAAGGGATGGACAGATGACTCAAAGGTAAGAAAAATGAAAAAGAAAGAAAAACATAACAAAAAACTCAAAGACACTCATCTTTATCTTACTGATTTAAATGGTATCAGGCCTATGAGACTTTTATTTACATATTTGCTACTTGTTTGAGACTGGGTCTCATGATTTTTGACTGGCCTGGAACTTGCTATGTAGCCTAGTCTGATCTTGAACACAAGAGAACGGTCTCCCTATACCTTCTGAGAGTTGGAATTAAATGCATACACACAACCAGGTTTCACAGGCTAGAAAGACGGCTCAGCAGATAATAGCACTGGCTGCTCTCACAGAGAACCCAGGTTTGATCCCTAGGCCCGACATGGTAGCTCACAAGCATCTCTAAGTCCAGTTCTAGAGGATACAACTTCCTCTCCTGGTCTCCTCAGGCACAGCCCATATACTGTATATAGATATCATGCAGGTACTAAGAGACAAGCCACGCCCACTCCCTCCCCTATCCGCTGAGGCAGGCTGTTCTTCAGTTTCTGGCCTGAGAGCTCTCTCTTTTCCGTCCTCCTCTCGGAGAGGCAGCTTCTGCCTCTCTCTCTCCCCACTTCTCCCCTTCCCCCACTTCTGTCTTTCTCTTCTCTATCTCCTCTCTTTCTCCCTCTCTCTCTCTCTGTCTCTCCTCTTCTTCTCCCCTTCCCCCTTTCCCCTCCATAAACCTAATAAATGTTCAACTTTACTCTGCATGGCGTGCCTATCCATGTCTCTGGCTCCTGCCTGCCCGCCATGTGTCTCCCTGCCTGGGACCAGCCACTGCTTGGGGACTGGCTGCCATCTCTGCCTGGGACTGGCTGCTCTCAGGGCCCCGCTGCCTGCCGCCACATGGCCTGCTACCACTGCTTGGGGGACCTACAGCGTTTCTGCTGCCTACTGCCGCTGGGGATCCTGCAGCATTTTTAATTTTTCCATTACAGGTACAATACCCATACAATCAAAATAAAAATAAAGGCTTTAAATAAATAAATAAATAAAAAGGCAGGTTCCAGCTATATTGCCTAGAATGGCTTAGAATTTCCCAGAAAGAAACATTAAATCATACTTACTTTGTGCCTCTTCGCTTGGATTCTCTCGGGCCTTCAGGAGCTCCTCAAATTCCACTGACATTGGCACACAGATCTGAGGGGAAGGAAGGAGCGTGGATGGGTCTGTCAATGTCTTGGGCATGTACAGAACTGGACTTCCGATGCCTGATTAGCCCTAGACTGTTCAGAGGCACTTACTACTACTGTTCTCCGCTTGCTTTGTTAATATAGCTGGGCAGACATTAACTGCCACAAAATATAGCCTCCTAAGGAAGGACTGCATTGGAGGAGGTAGTCTAGGAAAGTCATTTGATGAAGGAGTTGGCACTGGACATGAATCCTGAAGGTGCTCATGAACTCTGGAAGTGAGCGGAGTACCACTGTGTTGGTAGAGGATTTCAAGGCAGAATTAGGAGCACAATGTAGTAGGTAGGGGAAATTACTGGGAAAGATAAAAAGGTGAAAGCAGGGGTTAGAAAGATGGCTCAGAAGTTAAGAGCACTGGCTGTTCTTCCAGAGTTCCTGAGTTCAGTTCCCAGTAACCACATGTTGGCTCACAACTATCCATAATAAGATCTGGTGCCCTCTTCTGCCATGTGTATACACAATAAATAAATAAATCTTTAAAAAGAGAAAGAAAGCAAGTTTGGCTATAGAGAGCCTAGACTATGATGCAGACAAAATCTGGACCAAGTCAATAAAGAACTCTGGAGCAAAAATTACTCAACATTTCTCACTGGGCAGAAAAAAAAGCAGGCCCTTATGTTTTCATTGTGTTCCCTTACTGGCTGAGAGGCCAGAAAGGATGACAGCTAACTATGTTCACTGCAGTTAAGTGGCAAGTTCTTTCTTGGAGAGACATCTGAATGGCATACCCCCCATTTTCCTTGCATCTTTCCTTATTTTGGGAAAAATACTTTGGGAGGCCATACCTCATTTGGGTGCTTCCGATGAAATTCCTTTATCTGCTTGAGCCTATTATAGAATTCAGCAAACTCATTGGGTCCCGAAATAGCATTGAGTTCTTCCTTTCGCAGTCTGCAAAACATGGATAAATCCAAGGAGCATAAAGCACAAAGTGAATCCTCTCACCACGGCTCCTCAGATACTCTGACTGCTGGTGTGGGGCGATGTGACTGACACTTACCCATCTTTATCATCATACAAATCCCTCAGGTTTCCACTGACTTCCATGTATCTCTGAAAGGCAAACACAAATCCATCAGAATGAAGCAATTTGTACAACAGGATTAAGTAAACAACAAAGGCATTGTTGGCAAAGCCTAAGGAAACCTAATGAGATACAAGGTCTTGAAAGTTCCTCTACTTTTAAGAAACAGACTGAGTGGGCAGCTCTTGGAGGCTGAGGTAGGACATATGTCTAAGAACCCGAGATGGGATATTCTAAGCATCCAAGGGCAGGACTCACGCTGAGCCTCAGCACCTTCCCCTGCCAGCACGTTTCCCGCCCAGCCCGACCTAAATGGAAGCGGAGAGCGGGGCACTCACATCTTGCATGGCCCGAGTGCGGTGATCGGAATTGATCTGGTCCCGGAGCTGGAGAAAGGCAAACAGAGACGCTGTTAGTTTTAGAACTGGTGTTGGAAAGGCCACCCGAAGGACAAGCTTATTGGTTTAGGTCTCAGGGCTGAAGCAGAAGGACTGCTGGGCCCTCGGAGGATGTTACCGAGGCTGGGATTACAGCAGCCTAGGAACAAGGCGAAGACGAGCCGCGGGGAGGGTCTGAGGCCGAAGAAAGCGCTCAGGGGCTCGGCACGGGACCGAGGCCCTCCTCCCGATGCAGTCCCGACCACGGTCCACTCACCGTGGACTTCTTAGTGAGCATCTCTTTGGCCATGACATCCATGAGTCGTTCCTTCTCCTCATGATAGCGCCGTTGCTGCTCCAGAATTGTTTCCATTTTCCCCTAGCCACGGCGCTTCAATTCAGACCACCAACACAGACGGAAGCAGCGCCTGCCGCCTTGAGCACCTGCGTCTCCGTCTCAGCGCGCTGCATCCGGCTGCACCAAAGTTCCGCGAGTCCCGGAAGTGCATTGGGGGAACTCAAAAAAATGAACACCACAAGGAGAGCTAGTTACGGCTACCGACAACACTGCCCCCTGCTGATTGGAGTTGTGGAGTGAAGGAACGATGCTCAGCGACTGAAAGATCCTGGATGCCTGCAAAAATTCTGGAGGCAGAGGGTGAGAGGCAACTGGCAGGATGGGACTGGAGGATACAGAAGGGAAAGCGGAACTGGAATCTCTAGTTTTCAGGGTGTGATCTCTGGTGATGTTTTCCCCTTGTCTGGACTTTAATGTTTGTCAGTAAAGTGAGGATGGTAATAGTTAGGGTTTTTTTTTTTGTTTGTTTGTTTTTTCTTTTTGCTTTTCGAGACAGGGTTTCTCTGTAGCTTTGGAGCCTGTCCTGGAACTAGCTCTTGTAGACCAGGCCGGTCTCGAACTCACAGAGATCCGTCTGCCTCTGCTTCCCGAGTGCTAGGATCAAAGGCGAGCGCCACCACCGCCCAGCCGGTAGTTTTTTCTTAACAAAATTCATATCTGGAAACAACCCTTATTTATCAGCAGAGGACTCTTTAAGTGAAATGCAGTATATTCGTTCAGACAATGAAAGGCTTGCGATTCAGCACAGGCTGGTCCTTGATTCTCCGTAGCCTTAATTTTTCTGCCTCTGCCTACCATATGCTGGGATTATGGATGAGTCACAACACCTGGCCACTGTACATCTTAGAAAATGAGACCTAGAGCCAGGCGATGATGGCACCTGACTTTAATCCCAGCACTTGGAAGGCAGAGGCAGACGGATCTATGTGAGTCTGAGGCCAGCCTGGTCTACAGAGCAAGTGCCAGGACAGCCTCCAAAACTACACAGAGAAACTGTCTCAAAAAAAGAAGGAAAGAAAGAAAGAAAAAAGAAACAAAGAAAGATGATGGCACCTGCCTTTAATCCCAGCACTTGGCAGCAGAGACAGGCAGATCTTTGTGAGTTCTAGACCAGCATGGTCTACATAGTGAGTTCCAGGATAATCAGAGCTACACAGAGAGACTGGGTCTCAGGAAACAAACACAAGCAGATTGGGACTTGAGATGTGAGTCAGTACAAAGAGCTTGTTTAGTATGTACTAGGAACAGGGCTGGAGCCATGCAGAGTGGCTCGCACCTGTAATCCTAGGAGGCTGAGGCAAGAGGGGAGCAAGTTCAAGCTCAGCCTGCACTATGTGGTGAGAGTGTATCTCAAAACAAAAAACACCAGGCAGTGCTGGTGAATGTCTTTAATCCCAGCACTACGGAGATAGAGGCAGGTGGATTTCTGTGAGTTCAAGGCCAGCCAGCTTTGACTACAGAGCAAGTTCTAAGACAGCCAGAGCTACACAGAATAACCCTATCTCAAAATGCCAGAGACAAAACAAAACAAAAACCAGAAACAGTGTTCAGGTGAAATGTTGCAATCAGCAAATCCATGGAGATAAAGGGACGATGAGAGAATGGCTGCTTGGGATCATAAGTGATTTAGAGCTGGGTGGTGGTGGCGCATGCCTTTAATCCCAGCATTCGGGAGGCAGAGGCAGACGGATCTCTGTGAGTTCCAGGCCAGCCTGGTCTACAAGTGCTAGTTTTAGGACAGGCTCCAAAAAGCTACAGAGAAACTTGGTCTCGAAAAAAATCAAAAACCAAAAACCAAAAAAAAAAAAAAAGTAAAAGGAGCAGAAGGGTGGCAATTGTTGTACAACTCCATCAACTTTGCAAAAATGAAACTGAAATGAGTTGTAGCACTTAAAGTGAATGATATCTAAATTATAACCTCAATAAATCTCCTGTTTAAAAATACCTAGTGGGGGTTGGAGAGATTGATCAGCACTTCAGAGTACTGGTTGCTCTTCTAAGGGACCTACATTCTACTCTCAGTACCCATCTGGAGCTAATAATTTTAAGACTCCAGTTGGGGAGAATCCGATGCCCTCTTCTGGCTTCTATGAGCACTACATGCATGTTATGTACATGTGTATTTGCAGGCAACACGCACACCTTTAATCCCAACACTCGGGAGGCAGAGGCAAGCGAATCTCTGTGAGTTCGAGACCAGCCTGGTCTACAAGAGCTAGTTCCAGGACAGGCTCCAAAGCTACAGAGAAACCCTGCTTTGAGAAACCAACCAACCAGCAAAGAAACAAGCTTACAAACAAACCAGCTGGCAGAGGCAGGCAGATATCTGAGTTCAAGGCCAGCCTGGTCTACAATGAGTGCCAGACCAGCCAAATTTACAAAGTTAGACCCTTAAAACAAACAAGTTGGGGGGGCACACACCTTTATTCCTAGCACTTGGGAGATAGAGGCAGGCAATTCTCTGTGAGTTCGAGGCCAGCCTGGTCTACAAGAGCCAGTTCCAGGACAGCTAGGACTACACAGAGAAACCCTGTCTCGAAAAACCAAAAAACAAACAAATGACTGCTGTTCCTACTATGCACTTAATAAACGGGGCATCCCAGCACAGTCCTATAACCCCAGCAACGAAAGTGCGCAAACAGGAGGATGGCTGGGGCTTGCTGGATTCTAGGCTGCCAAAGAAAACACAACTCCAGATTCAGGGAGAAACAGTGCCTCAAAGGAATAAAGAAAGAGGACATCGGATGCCCTGTTCTGACTTCTGTGTGTACATAGATATGTGTACTCCTGTGGAACCTAAGGCCTTATGCTTTATAAAAAGGTGTTCTAGCCGGGCGGTGGTGGCGCACGCCTTTAACCCAAGCACTCGGGAGGCAGAGGCAGGCGGATCTCTGTGAGTTCGAGGCCAGCCTGGTCTACAAGAGCTAGTTCCAGGACAGGCTCCAAAGCCACAGAGAAACCCTGTCTCGAAAAACCAAAAAAAAAAAAGTGTTCATATTGAGGTAAATGAAACCGTTTGCAGCTGAGTCTCTTCCTCTGAGTTGAGCAGGGGACCTACGCCATACCTTTCGCTCTCATTCTTCCTCAGTTCTGAAGCCTCCCTTAAATACTACTGTTCACACTCCCTGCACACTGCTTCCAAAGCAGCTACCAAGCCCCCCCTTCCCCTTCCCTCTGCTACAGGTTTCCTGATCGCTCCTGGTCCACTGCACCTGTGTTCTCATGAGCCTGCTCATTTTACTCTGCTAATCCATTATTCAGACACAGCCAGAATGATCTTTTTCATACTGACCCTCAGATGCCCCGTTTCAACACTTCCGAGGCCTGCTCACCAGCAGGGTGAGGTCTGTTTAAGTTGGCACCTGACTTTTGACCACCCCGGCTCTGCCCGCCATTTTAGAAGCTTGGCATTCCCTCCATTATGTGCTTCCCCGAACCAGCCTTTCCCCAGCTATTTCCTATGTTTAGACTGCTCTGCTTCAACAAGTACTTATTGAGCTTGTAGCAAGAGTTGGGAGCGCAGGAAGCCGAGAAGAAGGCAAATGCGAAAGATGGGCACTTCTCTGGTTGGTAGGAGAGAGAACAAAAAAATGTAGACCTATGACTGTTATAACCATGTACAGTGGGCATTCATCAGAGTTTTTTTTTTTTTTTTTTTGGTTTTGGTTTTTCGAGACAGGGTTTCTCTGTGGCTTTGGAGCCTGTCCTGGAACTAGCTCTTGTAGACCAGGCTGGTCTCGAACTTACGGAGATCCACCTGCCTCTGCCTCCCAAGTGCTGGGATTAAAGGCGTGCACCACCACCGCCCAACCATCAGAGGTTGTTGAAAGTGTTGGGCTGGCAATATGGCTCGGGGGATGCGGACATGATTCCACTGAATGGTGCTGGCCTTCAAACCACCTGAGTCTTGAGTTCTGTCACCTGGGCCCCACATGGTAGTGAGAACTGACTCCCATAGTTGACCTCTGACCTCGACACTCTGCCACTGCAAGAAAATTTTTTAAAATTACAATGTAATAAATTATAATAAAAAGGTCAACTACGAACCAGGCGATGGTGGCACACTCCTTTAATCCCAGCACTCTGGAACAGAGGCAGGTGGATCTCTGAGTTCCAGGACAGTCAGAGGTGCACAGAGAAAGAAAAAGGCCCAACCGCAGTGCTGAGTGAGTGTGGCGGTTGGCTCGCACCTGCCATGCTATCGCTCTGAAGACTGAGGCAGGAGAATCAGCCTGGGCTATATACTGAGAATCTGCACCTCCTCACCCAGTAAATGCCAACCACTACCAGTATAAAGCATTAATCTCAATCTTCAGGTGACTTGTCTTTGCGATTTTAGGCAGACGACTCAGGAGTGTGCATCTCTGAGAAACTGAAATAAGGCCAGCCCAGAGTTAGGGAGTATTTCTTGAGATACTACACTCTTCACTGTTTCCTCTTGGCAGCCTCCCCCACCCTCCGCGTCTCCCCCTTCACAGGCTGCAGTAGTCACCAGGGCGCGTACCTGCCGCCACAGTCCGACCGCTGAGACAGCGGCCAGGGGCCAACCCCAGACTTAGGCGGCCAGCAGGAGACTGCTCCACCCCATCGCCCCACTTCGGGGGACAGCCCCTTAGGCTCACTCCCGCCCCCGCCAGTGAATCACGAGAGGCGGGGCCATGACCCATTCATGCTGGGAATCGGATCCAGATGTTCCCCGGCGCGTGCAGCTGCATCCTTGCCTTTTTTGGCAAAAAAACGTGCGGCCGCGAGAGGATTCTGAGCCGCCCCCACTAATCCTAGGGTAGAGGGGGAAGGGGCCTGAGGGTCTGGGCCCAACAGGGGATCAGAACCCCGTGCTTGTATGTCGGGTTGGGGCAGGGTTGTTGGGGGTGGGGAAGATGTGTACCAGACCAAGAAACCCACTGCCATCCGGCTGTTTGGCACTCCTCCCAATCCCTCCCTCCCTCCCAGAGGAAAAAGCCCTCCGCCAGCAGTGGGGAGACTGGCCAAACTAGAGAGGGACTAGTGTGGCTGCCAAAGGGGATCCTCTTCCTGGGGTGAGAATCACCACCCCATGGCCCGCCCACTAGGAGGTTTACAAAAGCCTGACTCAGCCAAGAATCTTCCTTCACCCTCCCGACAAATACACAGGGGCCTGTGCTCCCTCACACTGTTTTATTGCAGAATCTGGAAGTGGGGCGAGCCAGCCCCTCCTGCCTGTCTCTGGAACCGAAATAAAATGGTACTCATAGGCTGGACAGCACCCTATACCTTATGACCCGCTAACCAGGGAGCTCCAAATCTGCTATCCAGACAGCTTCATTCAGCCCAGAGATAGTGGTGGGATGGGAATGAGGTCAAACTGGGGTTTCTCAAGAAATCTATAAATCTATCCAAGAAGTCTAGATTTAAGGAGGCCTAGGTTCCAGAGTCCAGGTTTGGGGATGGGGAGAGACTGGTGTACTTAAGAGTCTTGATCTGGGGAGGGAGCTAGATCTGGGACCCCCCCCAAAAAAAAAGTAGAGAAGGGAGGGCTCATTTCTGGAGTTCAGACTTGGAGAGACAGCTTAAGTCATAGGTGTTCCACAAGAGCCCAGGTTTGGGGGCCTGCATTAGAGACTACCGGTTGGGTATGATGGAATTAGGAGTTCGAATCCTGAAGTCCTCCCCACCCCCCACCCCCACTGCACAGGGGCAGGTGGAGGCCCATTCTAAGGAGGGGCTGGGTCCCAGAAGTGGTTCAGAAAAGGAGCCATAGTCTTGAACCCTTGGTTTGGGTAAGGGGAGTCAGGAGCCTTGGCTCAGGGCCCTGCTTGGCTGCAGCCCTGGCACAGAACTTGATCTCCGTCTGGTACGAAGCCCTGGCCCACCAGGGAGGTAGAGCAGCGGGCACAGGAGAAGCAGCTGTGGTGCCAATGTCGGTCTTCGAAGGACACATACTTGCCTCCACCGAGTCCTGGAGGAAAGGCGGAAGTTAGCTTTGCAGATCCGGTGGCATTGCTGCCCCTCAGCCCGTGTCACTGCCATGCTCTTACCTGCAGCCTCGCCACTGCTCCCACCTGTGATGGGGCGCTTGCAGCTGCTGCACTTGGGTGCAAAGAGTTCTCCAAAACAGGCCACACAGTAGGGATCATCATCCCGAGATGTGAACTGCTGTCCTGCAAGGGGTGTCTTGCACCCAGTACAGACCAGGCATTCTCGATGCCAGGGTTGATCTCGATATGTCACTCCACCCTGGGTCAGCGTCTGTGGGGGCATCAGCCATCAGCAGGGGAATCAGTATTCCCACCCACAACGGGTCTTCCCCTGAATTCACAGGCCCAGCCCCCACCTTGCTGCAGCGGGCACACCGAGGAGCAAACTTGTTCTCATAGCAAGGCACGCAGTAGTGAGCGCCCTTATCGGGCACGAAGGAGCGGGAGCCTAGAGGCTGCTCGCACCCACTGCACAGAAAGCAATGCTCATGCCACGTCTGGCCTCCATACTCCAGCTTCCGGGACCCTGTGGAAAACAGGAATCCCATTTAGAGTCTTTGTCCCAAGTTCCTGAGGGTCACTCTGTCAACTCGACTCCCTAAGCTGTCCCCACTGCTTCTATAACCTAGTAGGATTATATCCCTGCACACGAAGTAAGACTCTGACCATATTATATGTTTCATATGCCAATCTCTTGTCCCAAACTGGACATGATGGTTCAGCACATGCTAAGCACATATATTAAACTTTCCATGCCTCACATAGCATTCTATTTAAACACACATCAAGTCTGTGTAAAATACATGTTGTCCCTGTATATGCTAAATAAATCATTATATATTAGAAATACCAGGGCTTTTTGTTTGTTTGTTATTGTTTTTTTGAGACAGGTTTTCCCTGTGTAATAGCCTTGGCTGTCCTGAAACTAGCTCTGTAGGTCAGACTGGCCTTGAACTCATAGAGATCCACCTGCCTCTGCCTCCCAAGTGCTGAGAATAAAGGCATGTGTCACCACTACCTGTCCAGAAATACCAGCTTAACACTCAGACAAGATCCTATTACCCAGGCAACTTTGCTTACACAAAGTCTAATGCCCTAGGAACGACAAGTTCACTACATGCTAAGCCTTTGTATGTTCTAGGTATATCATTCTCCACGCATGCTAAGTCCTCACATACCCATTAGGCACGCAGGACACCATACATTTAAGCCTACAATCCAATCTCTGCACATAAAGCGTCAATGCAGCAACCCTGAGAATCTCAGTATATCCTTAGTCCTCGCACGTACCAAACATGTAGGTCTTCCCATAAGCTAAGGCCTGTGTGTGCATCAAGTATGTCAGCTGCTATGCACATGGTAAGTCCTCAGGTGTTCACTGGGCCTATTGGTCTAATACACACAAAGCCTTCAGCTTGTCAGTTTCCGTACCTGTCAAGCTTTTGTGTGTAGAGCTAGGTGCTCCAATCCGTGTGCATTAGGCTCTCATGAGCATACATGTTCCAGTAACAGGCAGTGTGTCTAGAACTCTACCTACACCAAACCTAATGCACCTATGAGATGGGCATACCCAAATGGGAGTTTCCAAAGCCAGGATGAGGACATACCAGGCATGACGGTCTCCCCACAGGCCGAGCACTGTGAGGAGAAAGCTGTGCAGTAGCACTCATTACAGAGAAGCTCGCTGTCCTGGCAGGTGAAGGGCTCATCAGCGAGAGAGCGCTGGCAGCGGCAGCACCGGAAGCAGCCCTCATGGAAGTGGCGGTCCTCATAGAACAGTTCCTTTGGGAGATAAAGCAGGGCACTACTAGTACCTGTTAGCCCCTCCCACCAGTCTGCACTTACTCTCACCCGTCTGGCCAGGTCCTTACCCTTGAGTCGTGCCCGATGAGCTGCTGGCACTCAGCACAGGTGTTGGCGAAGGTGTTATCATAGCAGGGGACGCAGTAGGGCCCGCTGTCCGTCTGGATGTATTTGCGGCCGTACAAGGACTCATGGCACTTTGCACAGTCAAAGGCCTCGCTCATGGTGGTGAGGCTGAGTAAGCCCTGTCAGGAAGGCAAGGTGGGGCAGAGTTCACCTAGCAGGGCTCTAGCATAGCCCTGGACAAGAGACCGTAGGCGCAGACGATGCCAGATCAAAAGCAGGTGGGGATGGGGGAGACGGCTCTGCGAACCCAAGAGTCTCGGGTTCAGGGCATGCTTGTATCTTGGGTGTTTATTTCTATATTTAACTGTGAGGATAGGAAGGAGTCAGGAAAAAAATCAGGAAGCAGAAGTTGTTTTCTTATCTAGGCCCTGGCTGATCTGGGGGGAGGGGGCTCTTCCTGGGTCAGTGACTCATTTCCTGCTCCAGCCTGAGGTTTGCTTCCACTCTCCTACTGTCCCTAGAGTGCCAAAGGGCAGGATAGGGGGCCACCAACCTTAATGTATATAGACAGAACTCTCACCTGACTCCCAGGATGGGACATTTATCTAGGGTTCTGATCTGGGGAGCTTCGTGTGGCATAGGTTATTCTGTGTGCGCCTCCCTCCCTGCAACTCCCCACCGATGCAGGAAATAATGGAATGCTGGAGAGAAGCTTGACTGATGAATGGTGGAGGGGGTGTGAGAAGCTGGGCCTCTCCTCCCATGGTGGAGATTCAGCCAAGCCAGCACTTGAGAGGCTCAGCCTAGGTTCAGGCAGGAAGGAAACCCTGCAAGTTGGACACAGCCAGACTTCCCCAGCTGGACCCTCAGCCTCCTCCCCTCCCACCTCTGCTGTGTCTCTGGTCACACCAGCCTGGACAGTCTTGGCTGTAACATCTGCCGCAGCTGGTGGCAGCGCAGAGGGCCAGATGTCAGCTTTTTGCCAGCCAGAGGGAGAAAAAAGGGGAAAACCGACAAGCCTGGGGGAGGCAGAAGGGAAGTGGAGAGAGGGTAGGAGTGTTTCCCCTGCCACCTCCTACCAGCTGTCTCAGCCAGTGACTCTGCAAAGACCCAGGGTCATAATATGTCCTACCTCTGCCCACCCCCACCCCCGCATCTGGACAGACAGCCCCTGCTGTCTGATTTCCCAGGGCTTAAGGTCAGAGAAGCAAAAAGTGAGAACACAGGAGCCCCTGCAGCCCCAGTCAGGTCCCTTCTTGATGGGGAGTCAGAGAAGGGGAGCCCAGAGAGCTGCTGCTGCAGACACCCAGCCCCCCACCAAACCTCAGACACTTTCCATTTTCTCAGGAACAAAGCGTGTTTGCGGGATGAGGTCACCCACACAGCTGCCTCTGGAACAGGAGCAAGAAGAATGAGGGGGCAAGGAAATGGGGTTCCCAGTCTCTTCTGCTGGCCAATGCCAGTCTCAGGGGGGGGCCCCAAAGTCAGAGTTTCCCAGCTCCACCCTCATCCACTATGAAGCATGCTCTCAAAGGGCTGGGGAGTGAAGATCTCCAAGGACCCACAGGAAGGGGATGGTGTCTGTCACTGTTGCAAAGGAGACGGGGGGGGGGTTGGGGGGTGCCAAGGAACCTACCAACCCCCTTCTCCATGGCTTAAGATGAAGGAGAAGCCGTACTCAGGAAGTACGGCTGCGGAAAATTCTCACAGAGCACCTTGCTTGGTCTGTCTGCCTTAGAGGTCAGACTTCAGGCAGAAACAGATATCTCAAACCTGGAGGGTTTGCCTTTCTGCAGCTTATGAGTTCGAACTTCCCTTCCACAAAGTGGGAGATGCTGGGTTCACACCCAAAGCAGGACACAAGGTCACCAAAGCTGAAGTTTTCAGAGTGGAGAATCCTCAGGGCAGCGGTTATAATGAAGGGTGGAGAGAGCCCCCTCCTTCTCACGCCTCTCCCTGTCATTCAGATCCTGGTTTCCTCTGGCCCAGCATCTGAGGATTGCCTGGGCTGCTAGCCACTGGACAACAGACGACCATACAGGTGGCCTGTGGCCATGTGTTCACTGGGGGAGTGCCCTAGGTCCTTTCCTTCCTTCCGGGTCTGGCCAGCAGCAGCAGCAGCAGCAGCAGGAACAGCAGCCGAAGCTACCTACCTTCCCAGGCCCAGGCTAGCCTTGAATCCACCCCCTCAGAGCCAGTCAGAGCCAGTTACCATGCTGAAATGAGGCACCCCAAATAGGGTATGGGCGTGCCTTCTGCTTCCTTCCGAGAATCCCCCAATCCCTTAACCTATGTTTCTAATGAGGACAGAGTGAAGGACACCGCCAAGGCCTACCTGTCTCTCCCTAGCCTGGTTCCTCTTCCTCCCCAATCCTCCCCATTCCTTCACAAAGCTGGAGGACTAAAAGTATGAGCAGGGAGTTAGTTTTGTATTCTTTTCCAGCTGGTTGCAGGCGGGGTTCAGAGGTGACAGTGGATCTTCTAGATGACCCTCATCTGCTATCCCCACTAACTCACAGCTCTCTACACCAGACTTTTGCGCTCTCTCTCTCTCTCTCTCTCTCTCAAACACACACACACACACACACACACACACACACACACACACACACCAGTGAGCTTCCTGGAGCGACTCCTTCCTGTATGGTGTTCAGTGTATAGCAGTTTGCTTGAGTCATGAAACATAAACCTGACTTGGGATCCTGTGACCTTGGGTACAATCTTTTCATGGCCTGAGACGGTTAGTCCATCTAATTAAATGAGCTACCATTACTTCTGTCTCCTAGGGCTGCTGTCAGGCTTAACTGTGATAATCCCTATAAAGCATCTGGCAGATAGTCCCAGGTAAATGGTAGCCATGTGTGTTTTTTACTACAAGCTCCTCACTCCTACTGGAGCCAGACAGTGGGTCTTAGGAAGACCTAAGGCAGGGAGGGGTTGGCCTGGGATATGACTTGAGAGTCTCAGTGAAAACTGAGCCTAGGATCTAGCTGAGGGAACCACTGGGGTCGACAGTAGCTGTAGCCCAGTCACCGGACACCAGGGAGAGAAACCCTAAAGATCTTACAGATGGGCAGTTCAAGGGGTACACACTTGCATGACACCTTGACATTCACAAAATATATATACCACCACCACTGCATCGCATCTCACAAAAGGCAAGCAGGACAGAGTCTATCTCCTCTTGAGAGTTCAGCACAAGACACCAACGGCAGCCTAGGGGCATGGCCAGGGCTGCTCAGGAACTGGAGCAGAAGTGTCCTATACCCCAGTGAGTAACTCTGCCTAGAAAAGCTTTGGTAGTAATGGAGGGGGCAGTCAGCCTTAAGGGTGATGGCGGGCGATGGGGTGGGGGCATGACATGGAGGGAGAGGAGATACTAGAGCTGGCTCTTGTTCCCAGCTGCCAACCCTGCCATTGGAAGACACCCAGAAGGCTTTCCAATTACCCATGCCAACTGCTCAACCCTTGTGTACACCCCCATCCCAGGTCCAGGAGGACCCTGGCCAGGCCCTGCAGCTGTGAGTCAGAATCAGATCAGACCCCTCCCCCTTGACAGGAGACTTATGGGGAGAAACTAATCCCCCCCAACCAGGCACCAACCCCCCAACTCTCTCCAGCCCCTCTTCCTCACAGGGCCTGGAAGTCAAAGCAGTTTAGGGAAAAGGGGGGTAGGGAGCAGATCCCAACAGCTGCACTGAGGACAGGAGAGGAACATTTCATTCACCCTCTGAGTCCCCCAGGGCTGAAGCAGAGCGTCCAAGATTTGAGTTTAAAAATAAATTGGCGCTGTCTTAGTGGCTGCTGCGTGTACGTGGGGCTCTTTCTTGAGTTGAGCTTTACAGCCTCAGGTCCTCTGCCTCCTGGGGGATGGGGTTGGCTGGGAAACAATTTCCCTCCAGCTTTGCCTCCTTTTCAGGCCTGGGGCAGCTGTCAGTGAGTGCACCTAGGAGTCTCTCTCTTCTGCGAACTCTAGCCCACTCCGCACTTCTCAGCACTCTGGGGCTGCTGTCTTTGTGTCTGGGTGGGGGTGTCCCTGGATCTCTGGAGCTGTGTCCCACTGGGACTCCACACACTGTGGATATCTATCCCTCTGCAGCCAAGTCTTGGTCCCTCAGCGTCTCAGACTCTGAAGTCTCTTTAGGCCTCAGGGAGGCACTAGTCTAACAAGCTTCTACCTCAGGGCCCTTCAAGGCCCTGGGAAGGGCGCTAGCAATGATTTCCCCGGGGTCATACATTTGCTTCTTAAAAATACTTCACAGCACCCGGATCCCCGCGGTGCCTCGAGAACTTTGCCGGTCCACCTCTGCACTAGTTTGAATGGCTCCTGTAGCCTCCTGGGGCACGCGTCCTTGTCTGTTCTACCAGGCTTCCTGAGAGCCTCAGTTTCTCTAAACCTGACCTCTCTAGCTTTTCTAGCTCAAACTTGATCCCCTCCCCCAGCAACTCTGGCGGTCCCCTCCCGGCCCGGAGGCACCGAGTGGTGAGGTCCATGCTGGCGCGCGTGGTCCCGAGCTCGGGATGCTTGGGGGTGTCCCAGCAAGGGACAGTGGCGGGGGCCCCCCGGCAGCGACCCCGGCCCGAGCGCAGCGCGAGCACTAGGGCAAGAAGACGGGGCGGGGGACGCTCACCTCGAAGCGGGCGCGGGAGCCGGGCGCGCGCGCGCGTGGGTGGGGCCGGGAGCCGATCACCCCGCGGCTCCTACCTGCGGGCCGGGCCGAGCGGGCAGAGGGAACCGCGGAGAGGTAGCCAGCAACGACAGACTGTGTGGGCGAGTGGGCGCGCGGCCCTAAGCCTCCGAGGAAGTGCGCTGGCCCGCCCCGCCCGGACCCCGCCCCCGGGCCCCCAACCCGCCCGCGGGGGCCAGACCCCGCCCCCTCCTGCCTGCCGCGAGTCCGGCCCAGCCGAACCTGGCGCTCCGACCTTCTTGGCCCCGCCTTGCCCGCCCCCGGCAGCCTGGCCCGCCCCTCTATGCCCCTCCGACCCTAAGGAACTGTTGAAGGCGATCCCAAGCCAGGGTGTGGGACTCCCAGGACCAGGGTCCATTTGGGGATCAAACCCCCTCATCATCTCCTCCTAGCTCATCCCCCAGATGTTAAGCTAAACCTTAGCTTGTGAAGGAGGCCTTAATCCAGCCTGCAGAAGGGGGTGTTTTTTTGGTTCTGCTGGCATAGCCTTACCAGTGGAGATCAAGGCATTTTCTAGAGACTTAGGCTAAAGAGAGAGAGCCTTTATCCTCTTCAGTTTCAAAAGGTTTTATTCTATAACTGTGTGGCTAAAGCCCAGGCAATAACCTTCCCAACCTCAGATGTGTCCTGGCACTGAGGTTTCTGCAGTGCCCCAGGTATAGTTTTGACCTTCCTGACTCAGGAAGACCCTAATCCTCGGCCCCATAAATTTTGGGTTTCTTGGGAGGGGTGTGAAGACTTGTGAGAGGTTGTGTTGTTGCAGGCAGGGGTGATGAAGGAGAAGGGAGGAGACTTCTGCAGTTTCTGACCCTCCAACTTCTGCCCTGTGCCGGGAAGGGAGGACTGGAGCCTGCCAGGGACACAAGGCCCATCCAGGGCCTTGAAGCCACCCCCCCTGGGATCCGCAGGCTTGTCACTAGGAATAAATAGCCTCGATCTGGAGGTCAGGGGTGGGGGTAGTGGTGGGGAGGCTCTGTTATGCTGTTTGCAAAACAAGAGACAACAAACTAACGCTGGAAATAACCTTTGTATCCATGGTGATTGAGATGCCCAGAGAGGCTGCTCTGATCCAAAGCTGCATCCAACCAGGTTTGTGCTGCAGAGATGAAGACCCCACCAAGGACCCTCCCCTTCTGCAGCACGTGTCAGGTTCCTGGGTCCTAAGACACCCTCCAGGCCAGGTTTCCTTTCAACATTAAATGATTGATTATTGTGTTGTTGATTCTTAAATTGCAAGCGCATTGAGGGCAGAGGTTGGGTCATTTTTGTTGACTACTGCATTCCCAATACTCCGGCGCTTGGCAGGCAATAAATAACTGATGAGTGAGTGACACACACTGCTTCAGTTTGGATGCCCGCCCACCCGCCCCCTCCGCCGCTCCCTCCACAGCCCTTCTAGGCACCAGCTATCAGGAGTCCAGTGGATGAATAGTCTCAGGGTGGGCCCGTTCTCTGGAGGGAAGCAGCAACTATTCCTGGTTGGAGTAAATAGCAAGAGGGGTCTGTCTGAGATGCGGGGATGGCAATCATGGTAGCTGTGCTGGCTAGTTTGATGTCAACCTGACACAAGCTAGAACTATCTGAAAGGAGGGAACTTCAGTTGGGAAGATGCCTCCATAATAACAGGCTGTCAGAAAGCCTGTAGGGCATTTTCTTTCTATTTTCTTCTTCTTTTTTTTAATTTTTATTTAATTTTTGGTTTTTCGAGACAAGGTTTCTCTGTGTAGCTCTGGCTGTTCTGGAACTTGCTTTGTAAACCAGGCTGGCCTCCTCACAGAGATCTGCCTGCCTCTGACTCTGGGATTAAACGCCTGTGCCACAGTGCTAGCTTGGGCATTTTCTTAATTAGTGATTGATTGGGGAGGACCCAGTCCATTGTGGGCAGTGCTATCCCTAGGCTGGTGGTACTGAGTTCTATAAGAAAGCAGGTTAGCTGGGTGGTGGTGGCACATGCCTTTAATCCCAGCACTTGGCAAAGGTAGGCGGATCTTTGTGAGTTCGAGGTCAGCGTGGTCTACAGTGCTAGTTCAGGACAGCTAGAGCTGTTACACAGAGAAACCCTGTCTCCAAAAACAAAAAAAAAAAAAAAAAGAAACAAAGAAAACAGGTTGAGCAAGTAAGAAGCACCCTTCTCTTCTGTGGCCTTTGGAGCATCAAATCCTGCCTCCAGGTTCCTGCCTTGTTTGAATTCCTGTCCTGACTTCCTTCAGTGATGGACTAAGATGGAAGTGTAAGTCCAATAAACCCTTTCCTCTTCAACTTGTTTCTGGTCATGGTGTTTCCTCACAGTAGTAGAATCCCTGACTAGGAAACGAGCCTTCAGGAAGCGGAGAGTTATGAGCCAGCAGGGACAGTGCTTCCTCTAGAGTCTTCCTTCTCTTCCTGTGGCTAGAAGCGCTACTGAAGGGCTTTCCCAAGAGCCAGGACTCCGTGAGCTCCCACTTCGCACTGTTCCTAAATACTTTACATACATAAATGCACATAATTATTGAATAAACACACATACACATATATACATATCTATATACTCGCATATACTGTATATATGTATGCATGTGGGTATGTGTGTGGTGTGTGTATGTATTCACCTGGGTGGGTTCACATGTGTGTGCCAGTGCTAGTGTACCTGTGTGCTTGTGTGAAGGTCAGAGGTCAACCCTCTGGAGTCAGTTCTCTTTAAGATGGCTTTGGTGGCTAAGACTACTAGGGATTATTTTCTAATACCATGGACAAAAGCAAGCTGGGGAGGAAAGGGTTATTTTATCTTGCAACTCCACATTACAGCATTGGTCAGAAAACCTGGGGTAGGAGCTCAAGCAGGGCAGGAATCTGGAGTTGGGAGCTGAAGCAGAAACCATGGAGGAATGTGCTGTTTATTGGCCTGTTTCTCATGACTTGCTCAGCCTGGTTTCTAGAGCACCAAGACCACCAGCCCAGCGGTGGTACTGCTCACAGTGAGCTGGGCCCTTCCATGTCAATCAGCCAGTGCACTGCTTTTCCAGAGGACCAGAGCTGAGTTCCCAGGGTCTATGTGTGGTACCTCACAGTGGCCCATAACTCCAGGAAATCTGATGCCCTTTTCTTGCCTCCTCAGACACCAACATGGGTGACATTCACTCCCACAAACACAATCATATACGTATAAATAAAAATAAATAGCCGGGCGGTGGTGATGCAGGCATGCCTTTAATTCCAGTACTCGGAGGCAGAGGCAGTTGGATCTCTGTGATTTTGAGTCCAGTCAGGCATACAGAGCAACACAGGGATGTTACACAGTGAAACTCTGTCTCAAAAAAAATAATTAAAATAAATTGTAAAAAATTGGAGTAAAGGCCGGGCGGTGGTGGCGCATGCCTTTAATCCCAGCACTAGGGAGGCAGAGGCAGGCGGATCTCTGTGAGTTCGAGACCAGCCTGGTCTACAAGAGCTAGTTCCAGGACAGGCTCCAAAGCCACAGAGAAACCCTGTCTCGAAAAACAAAAAAAAAAAACAAAAACAAAATTGGAGTAAGCCAGGAGGTGGTGGTACACACCTTTAATCCCAGCACTCAGTAGGCAGAGACAGGAGGATCTCTGTGAGTTAGAGGCCAGCTTGGTCTACAGAGTAAGTTCCTGGACAGGCTCCAAAGCTACAGAGAAACCCTGTCTCAAAAAAAAAAATTGGGATGTATATGTGTGTATATACATACACACACATGTAGGAAGTAAGGGACAACTTGTGGGAAGAAGTTCTTCTTGCCATGTAGTTCCTGGGAATAGTCAGGCTTGGTGGCAAGTGCTTTTACCCACTGAGCCATCTTGCTGACCTTGCAGTTCATCAGATTCTGCCAGCATAGGTTTAGGGGATTGAACTCAGGTCGTCAGGCTCACAGTAAGTGCTTTTACCCACTGAGCTGTCTCAACAGTCCTAAATATTTGTTTTTCATCCTCTTCACAAAGGTGAGAAAGTGATTTTCACTGTGCCGACAGCACAGATACTAAAATTGAAATGATACAGAGATTAGCATGTGGGATGACATACAAATTCATAAAGTATTGTGTATTTCTTTTTTTTAATTTATTTTATTATTATTATTTTATGTTCATTGGTGTGAGGGTCAGATGCTCTGGAACTGGATTTACAGACAGTTATGAGCTGCCATGTGGGTGCTGGGAATTGAACTCAGAACCTCTGGAAGAGCAGTCAGTGCTCTTAACCACTGAGCCATCTCTCCAGCTCCTTGTGTATTTTTAAATAAAATTTTATTGTATAGTTATTTGTTCCATTAAAATCCATTAACCTGCAGGAGCAAAAAGAAAACAAAAATAGGAAGATGGAGGTTGGGTCTGTGGTGGCGCACACCTTTAATCCTAGCACTCAAGAAGCAGAGGCAGGCAGATCTCTGTGAGTTTGAGGCCAGTCTGCTCTATACAGCTGGCCAGAGCTACATAGTGAGACTCTGTGGGGGAAGACGGGTGGGGGACAGGGAGAGGGATGGAGAGGGGAGCACAGATACAATAAGTAACTGCCAAGAATGACAAAATTAAGATCGAAACCCAGATTGTCAAATGTCAAAGATTCTCATGCCAAAAATGATCCTAACCATTACCTGTGTAGTCAGTGAACCTCTGAAAGGCAGTCTCTCAAGGATACCATTGTTGGGGACTGATGGAACCATGGAATAAGTCTTCAGTAGGTAGGGAACCCTTCCCTCTTCCCCTTTCACGGTCAAGGTTCTACTGTTAGGCCTTGAAGTCTAAAGGTCAGAGAGAGTTAGGAGCCTTTTGGCTCTGGCCAGTCTGCGGGAGGGAGAATGCCTAGGACAGGGGGTTGTGTCCTTTCTCCTCTCCATTTCCAGTGGGCTCACATTTCCCTGCTCACTTTCTTTCCATTGGCCCAGGGAAGATGTGCCCCAGGGAGTTCAGGGATCAGCAGCCTCATGGACTCTCTGTCCCTGTTACCCATCTGTCCTCTCCCCCTGCTTGGGAAACAGGTGCATCTGAGCCAGAGCTGGAAGCAGAGTGCTTGGCCACCCGCTTAGGTTAAGTGGGTTATTTGTTCCTTCCCCAGCCAGGCAGTTCCCGCACACACTTTCCCAGCTCAAGCTCACAGAACCCCATCTTGTCTTCTTGCCTTGCAAGAGCTTTCAAAGGAAGGCTCAGGGTCACTTCTGCCGAGCTGCTCATGGCTTCCTCTGGATGCTGAATCACTCTGGTGCCTGCAACCACAAGACCTCCTTCCTCCCAGGGAGAAACACCCTTTCTTCCCTGGGTATATTGCTCACTCTTAACACTGCAATGCCCAGAGCAGGCCTCAAGCCTGGCAAACACTGTCCTTCAAATCCCATAGAAACATTGTGCTCTCATGCCCACAGGGTGTCACAGAGGGTAAAGTGAGAGACTTTGACAGAGCACAGGCAGGGAAGCAGAGAGAACATGGTTAAATGCTGTGTGTAGGTACCACGTGTATGGTATGCTTTAAAAAACAACAACAACGGGGCTGGAGAGATGGCTCAGTGGTTAAGAGCACTGCCTGCTCTTCCAAAGGTCCTGAGTTCAATTCCCAGCAACCACATGGTGGCTCACAACCATCTGTAATGAGGTCTGGTGCCCTCTTCTGGCCTGGAGACATACACACAGACAGAATATTGTATACATAATAAATAAATGAATATTTAAAAAAACAACAACAACAACAACAACAAATCCATGCTAACTAGTTACTGCTCTCACTTTACAAAGATTTTGATGATGGGCTCTAAATGCCAAAATAAAAGGTGTTAGCTGTGCAATGTCAATCTAGGGCTAACTCTAGAGTCTCCCACCTCCAGGGTACAGTGACGGCTTCCCCAGATGCTGCCAGATAAGTCAGGAGTAGATACAGCAGCCATCTGGTCATTCCATAAGATAGCTAAGCTTCCTGAGATAAGGCTGGAAAGGTGGTCCCAGACTAGATGATGAAGTAACTTCTTTTTCAAGGATGACAAACAAAATGGAATTTTCCTAAAGCATGTGGAACTAACTGAGAAAAGATCAAGTGTGGAGAAGCAGGAAAAATCTTTATACTGTGACCTTTTTCATGCCCATTTGTTCCCTGGACTCTCTGAAGTGGGTTTCTATGGCATTCTTCAGCTGGAGAGATGACCAGTGTCACATAAATGGAGGCAATTAAAGAACCTGTCGAAGCTTGTGTAGTGGTGCAAGCTTTTAATCCCAGCACTTGGCAGGTGGTCAGCCTGGTTTACATAGTGAGTTCTGGGACAGCCAGGGCTACATAGTGAGATCTTGTCTCAAAAAATCAAAAACAAAAAAAGGTCCGTTGAAGATTAGCTTCCTGTACTGGAAAAGAATCCAAATGCCAATGGATTAAAAAAAAAATAAGAATTAAGGCCGGGCAGTGGTGGCACATGCCTTTAATCCCAGCACTCGGGAGGCAGAGGCAGGCGGATCTCTGTGAGTTCGAGACCAGCCTGGTCTACAAGAGCAAGTTTCAGGACAGGGTCCAAAGCTGCAGAGAAACCCTGTCTCAAAAAAAAAAAAAAAAAAAAAAAAAAGAGAGAGAGAGAGAGAGAAGGAGAGAGATGTGAGACAGAGCAAGCAATCCCAGATGCCGCTATAATGCTTTGCTGGGTCGAACTCTCTCTGGTACTACTTCGAGGCAGCTTTCATGATGATAAAAATAACACTGCTAGCTGGGCATGCTGGTGCACACTTGTAACCCAAGTACTCTGCAGATGCAAGAGAATCACAGTGAGTCTGAGACCAACTGGGTCTAGTGAGTTTCAGGGCAGCCAGGCCTACAAAGCTAGACCCTGCCTCAAAACACCAAACTAGATGAGACTAAACCAAATCTGATAAAACCAGAAAACAGAGACGGAGCAATTTTATTGTGAACCTGCTAGCAAGTAAACAGAGCAATAAGCACTTTAAACATATTATGCTATTCAAGTCCCATAATCCTGTGGGGATAATATTATTTTATTATTTTACAACTAGATGTGAATACCAAACTTCAGCACAACTAACTTTCCTTGGTTAAGAGCAGGGGTGGTGGCAGCGGGTGATGGTGGCACCTTTAATCCCAGCCCTTTTTTTTTGTTTGTTTGGTTTTTGGTTTTTTGAGCCAGCTCTTGTAGACCAGGCTGGCCTTGAACTCACAGAGATCCGCCTGCCTCTGCCTACCAGGTGCTGGGGTTAAAGGCGTGCGCCACCACCGTCCGTCAATCCCAGCACTTTAATCTCAGCATTTGGGAGGCAGAGGCAGGAGACTCTGTGAGTTCGAGGCCAGCCTGATTTACAGAGTGCGTTCCAGGACAGGCTCCAAAGCTATGGAGAAACCCCATCTCAAAAAACAGACAAACAAACAAAACAACCAAAAAATGAGAGCAGGGGTGGAATCAGAACACTCCCACCGCAGTTCACAGCTCAAACCAGCACACTGTGCCACCTCACCCTAAGGCTGCCAGCCAGACATTTCTTTGATGGTGGCGAAGGACTCATAACTTTACTGCTTTTAGGTGATTCTCTTTTGCATGCTTCCAGTTACGATTCTGCACCTCAGTGCCCTTGACACTCCCGTGAGCAAGACCAGCGTGCTATTATTATCTTCACTTTATGGATGAGAAAAATGATGCTCGTTAAAGTCAAGGAACCTGCTCAAAGTCACACCGTCAGTAGTCAGTGGCAGAGCCAAAGGTGGTTTGAAGTGTTCCTTCTAGTGCATTGTAAAACCCACCTTATTTCTAGTTTTTATTTGTTTTTTGTCTTTTTTAATTTTGGTTTTTCGAGACAGGGTTTCTTTGTGTAGCATTGGCTGTCCTGGAACTCATTCTGTAGACCAAGCTGGCCTCAAATTCACAGAGATTTGCCTGCCTCTGCCTCCTAAGTGTTGGGATTAAAGGTGCTACCATCACCCTTTTTTGTTTTGTTTTGTTTGTTTGTTTGCTTTTTGAGACGGTGTTTCATTTCACTTTGTAGCCCTGGCTGGCCTGGCAATCACTATGTAAGACCAGGCTAGCTTTGAACTCACAGAAACCTTCCAGAGTGCTGGGATTAAAGGTGTGAGCCACCACGCCCCGCTCTATTTAGGATTTTTAACCCGGGGTCAAGACGCAGGTGATAGCACATGCGCACACGCAAGCCGAGCTCAGCCAGAGGGCAGTGCCAGCAACGTGTTCCCAGATGCCAACTTGCGCCTAGAGCGAAGGCTCGGTCTCCGGACCTGTGAACAGTCTCAGGCGAATGACAGAACGCTGGAGGAATTGGGAGACTATCTAGGAAACTACATCTCCCAGAAGCCTCCTGTCCGGGTTGCTCGAGCGGGGATGTATTTCCGGTAAAGTAGGCTTCTGATAGTCTGCAAGCCTCAAGCGGCTGGGCCTGCTTCCGGTAGTCTTGGAGGACGCTGCTGCTCAGGTGTAGTGTGGTCGGTGGTGGAATTTGCTGAGCATTTTCTAGACCCCAGTAGGCATGGCGGCGGCATTTCGTAAGGCAGCTAAGTCTCGGCAGCGGGAACATCGAGAACGAAGCCAGGTAGGCCCGCGCAGGCTCCGTGGGCGACGGTCGGTGGCCCCTGCCTCCTCGCTATCCCAGCGTCGGGGTACTGGCTAGTACATCTGCCTTCCGTAAATACTCGACACACGGGGTGTGTCTCGTCGGGGAGACCTGGGAACCTGGTTAAGGAGATTGTCACTCCCTACGGTAGGACGTTCCTGGGTATTGAGAGAGGCGAGGCGTGTTAGACGCCTTCCCCGGTGACCAGCAGTAGTCGGTGCCCCACATCCGACGCGTGCTGGAGTTGTTTGTGACCGAGGATAGGTGTTCCCAAAGTGGGCTCAACTTTTGGCATGGGACTTGTGGTTCATGTTGAGGTGTCACGTTCCTCGCCCTGAAATCGTACTTTTCTTCTCCCTTCTGGAGGGTGATTTGACCATTTCCAAACTCTGTGGGGACCTGATAACCCAGATCTGTAATTGCAGCTACTCAGGAGGCCAAGACAGAAGGATCATAAAGTCAGGGCCTGCCCAAGCAACTTAGACCTGTCTCAAAATAAAAATCTAAAAACATTCTGGACATACAGCACGGTGGTGAACTGCTTGCCTAGCAAGATTTAGTCCTTGGTAGGAAGAAAGAAAGGAGGGAGGAAGTCCCCTACTAGATGTTAGTTGGAATAAGTAATTGTGGCGTTTCTAAGGAGAATGTGGCGGTGTGGGGATATGTGATAGAAATAAAGATGTATCCAGACTCACATCATCCCCTTTATTCTTAGAAATCACATAACTTTAACATCTGGAGAGAGGGCTTAGCCATTAAGAACACTTGACTGCTGTATCAGAGTTCAAATCCCAGCACCCACATTGTGAACTCACAAGTACCTATAACTCCCTTCTGTCTTACAGGCTCTGCTCTTGGTCATACACAGACATACACAGTTATGCATCTTTTTTCAAACTATTGTTTATTTGTTTATAGTTGGTGTTTCGAGGCAGGGTTTCTCTGTAACACTCTGGCTGTCCTGGGACTCACTCTGTAGACCAGGCTGGCCTTGAACTCACAGAGATCCACCTGCCTCTGCTGAGTGCCAACCACTGCCAGCTTTTTTTGGTTTTAATCGAAAAGTTAGCTTATGTGTGTCTGTGGGTGGGTGTATGCACTTGACTGCATATGCCTGTGGGAGCTTGCCCTGGAACTGGGGTTGCAGGTAGTTGTAACACGCCTGATACAGGTGCTGGGAGATGAACTCAGATCTTCTGGAAGAGAATAATGTGTTTTTAACTGTTAAACCATCTCTTTAGGGCTGGAGAGATGGCTCAGAGGTTAAGAGCATTGCCTGCTCTTCCAAAGGTCCTGAGTTCAATTCCCGGCAACCACATGGTGGCTCACAACCATCTGTAATGAGGTCTGGCGCCCTCTTCTGGCCTGCAGA
>JAQHUG010000031.1:1962707-2006323 GCA_028555095.1 Dicrostonyx torquatus | reverse complement strand
TATTGTATACATAATAAATAAATAAATATTTAAAAAAAATGTGGGATCTAGGGCTGGGCAGGGGTGGCACATGCCATTAATACCAGTACTTGGGGGGCAGAGTCAATTTGGATCTTTGATCTAGAGTTCCAGAGCAGCCAGGGATACAGAGTCGGAAAAACAAAGAACAAAAATATGGGTTCTGGAAACCAAACCCGCATGTTTGCATAGCAACGGAACCAGAATTTCTTTTGTTTTTTTGAGATGGGATCTCATGGATTCCTGACTGCCCTAAAATTAGCTGTGTAGCCAAGGATGACCTTGAACTTGTGACCTTTCTGCCTTTTTTTCTTTTTTAACCCTAGGACTGGAATGAAGTAATGGTTTTAAGGATTAGATGTGTACAGCAGAGAGAGATCTTCATTATTATTTGGGTGGCTTTATAAGTAGTCCGAGAGTCCATTTCTCCCTACTTACATGTGGAGACAGCCATCCTTGGAACTGGCTCAGAAAGCTCACATTAGAACTTACTAGGACTGGCTCTGCTCCTGGCCAATTGCTGATTCCAAGGCTATAAAATGACTTCACCTGAGAATACCGACCCCAGGCTATTTGGAGCTGTTTTCTTCTCTTCTGTGGTTCCCGCCCTTTGCTTCCTTGCCCATATATAGGGATGGTAGGCCATGGCCAGTCAGAACAGGACTGAGCATGCTTACAGATGTGGGAGAACTGAAAATGGTTCTGGGAGTCTTGTCCGCACTCCACTTCCTAGAGAGGAATAGCCGCATAGGTCTGATAGATTTTCCTTTTGAAAATGTGTATATGAGGGTTTGCCTTTGTGTCTGCGCCACGTGCGTGCCTGGTGCCTGCAGAGGCCAAAAGAGGGTGTTGGGTCTCCTGAAACAAATTATACCTGATTGTGAGCACCATGTGGGTTCTGGGAGTTGAATCCAGGTCCTCTGGAAGAGTAGCCAGTACTATTAACCTCTGAGCCATCTCTCCAGGCTCACAACACACACACACACACACACACACACACATTAGTAAGTGACATGGCTACTGGGTTCCTGTATAAAGCCTAGAATGAAAGCCTGTTTCTCAAAATATATACTGTGGGATTCATATCTGGGAACCCTGAAAATAAGGTCCCAGAGAACAGAAGCTAGCTTTTGCCTTTAGAAAGGAAGCTTTTTCAGACTGAACTCAATTTTGTGAAGAGGTGCTGAGCTCAGTGTCAGTGGTCTGAGTCTCGGGTCCCATCAACAGATGTAGAGATGTAGGTAACACTGTTGGGAAACCCTGGCTGGAGCAAGGCACGGGTAGTGTTTTCAGATGGTTCCTGAAAGGGATTTGACATCCCAAGGAGTTAACAGACCAAATAATGGTCTGTTCTGGGGTAAGCCATCAGGCACGGGCTCTGTTCTTGCCATTCCTGGGTAGGAGAGTTGGGGAGGATTGAGAGTATACCTGCCCACCGTCTCATAAAGTGAACACCCACACAAAAGCACACAGTGCTACATGGGCTCTGTTGTTAACTGAGGCATGAGGCAGAAACAACTTTGGTCCCATAAACAGGTATGGACACATCCATGCACCCACCTTCTGGGTGCACACACATAACACACCAGTGGAGATGCTTGAAGGGGCTTGTGCTCAGTCCAAAGGGGCTGCAGAGTCCAATTGAGTTTGGAGTTCCTGAGCTCCCAAGCTATAGTTAATCAAAATTAGAGGAACAAGGGCTGGAGAGATGGCTCAGCCGTTAAAGGCTAGGCTCACAACCAAAAATATAAAAAAAATTAGAGGAACAAAACTAGGTATCCTTGCTGCTGCACCATTGTTGGCTGTCTCCGGGGCCCAGGGATTCTCTTCAAGAGCAGTAAACTCTTTACTGTTGAGCCACCTCTCTAGCCCCTTGTTTTAATTTTTTGACATGATCTCATGCTAGCCTGGACTGCTGCCCAACTTACTATTCTGACTCACTGCAAGTGTCAGAATTACAGTTATGAACCATGGTGTCTGGAGGGCCCAAGAATTCTGGGGAGAGATAAGTGGTCACTTGTCATTAACCCATCATGGCTCCAGTTTCATGGATTCTGAGACCAGGCCACAGCTCTAAGGCAGAGAGGGCTCTCAGTGCAACCACAGACAGACTTGCTAGGAAAGGGAGAGCATTTGTTTTCTTTGTAACCACCTTTTAAGGCTCAGGATGGTTTGGCTTGTTGGCATGATATACCATGCTGGCTGTGCCACGAGGCTGTGGGCAGCCTCTGGAAGTGTAGAACTTGCCTGTGACTCAGTATTCTTGTTTGGTTCATGTCTTGGCATAAGTCAAGACTTCAAAGCAGCAGCCGTCTGAACCCTGTGGAACCCGTGGATCTGTCCAAGGGACATTCCCGAGCCAGCTCAGTCCGTTTACAGCCACATCTTAGGGTCCTTTGGAATAAAACAGAAGGCCTTGTTTTATCTTACAGTAGAAGAATCTAATTCTGATTTTTCCATCCACGGAAGGAACTGTAGGGTGGGAGAGAGCCCAGCAGGTGGAGCTGCTGCCTCTCTCTGGGCTGCTTATCAGGGAGCCTGTGTCTCCCACAGAAGTAGCTTCTGCCAGAACCTCCTTGTCCCCCAGAGATGCTGAGTATGGATTTGTTTATTGAATTTAATGCCACTGAGGAGAGCTCCATGAAAAAGATCTTTCCTTTTCGTCTGAATGTATCATGGCTTTCCCGCTTTTAATGAGGATCCTGTAGGGACCATTAAGGTCTTTCCCAAGGCCTCAGGTTTCCCAAAGGTTGGTCCACTGGGATGTTGTAAGGGATTTCCTTTTGTGGAGGTCCGAGGGTTGGCTTGTGGCTTGCTGTCTCCCCATGCTGCTGGCTGTGGGTCACTGAACAATCAAAGTTGCACGTCTTTCTGCAGGGAAAGCAGCCAACATGCAGACTGTTCTGCCTCCTTGTGGAGGCCGGTGAGGCCAGGGCCTGTTGGGACTTGAAACCATGAGGCAAGTAGGTGTGTGGTTCTGGGCTCTCTTCCTCCTAAAGCCATCTCAGCTTGCCAGTTCCCAAAGCCTCATATACAGGGCACTGGGAAGAGCACACTGAGCCTTGGGTGGGAGTCCTGGCCCAAAGCCACAGATGAATGGAGGAATGCGGTAGACAGTCTGAGGCTGAGCTGACAGTTTCTTGAACTTTGCAGCTGCCTTCTGGGATCAGAGGGTGCACCCTTCAGCTGGCCAGGTCATGGGGCCTCCTTGCTGGCAGGGTTTCCACTGGCTTCTAGGTCTGTAACCTATGGATGCCAGAGCGGCGGTGCAACCAGGAAAGGAAAATTTGCTGTTCTTAGGTCCGAGGCCAGGGCGTCACTCAGTGGTAGAGCTTTGACCTAGACTATGCCAGGCCTGGACATGATCCTTAGCGTTGTCCCTCAAAGTCCAAGTCTACTTCTGAAACTCGGGAGAGCAGAAGAGGCTCTGCAGGTCTTGCTTCTGCTTGTCTGCCCCTAGACTGCCTGACCAGAGGAAACATCTCTCTGGCTGCTTTTGCCTCCTTTCCTCCTCTTCCCAGGCCCGTTGTCATGGCATTTTGGGAGGTCCTGTCTCAGTTGCACTAGTTCTCCCTGTCCAGCTGCTCTGCCTCAAGCGATGGACCTAGAAACGATGATGGTCCTCTCCTGTCATGTGGAGGAGCGCACTGTTGCTGCGAGGTCACACAGTGCAGTCTCTTCCTGCCAGGTGACAGTAGAGGGTAGTCTAGAATAGAACCAAGAACCTAGGCAGGGGATTGCTGAATTTGGGGGTTTAAGGAAGGTGGGAAGGAAGCCTTTTCCTGTCTTGGTTGTCTGTCACCTGATGGCCATGCTCAGGTCATCAGTGTTAATGAAACCCTGGTGCCTGGAGGCAGGTGGCCACTCCCCTCCCTTGCCCTGAGCCAGTCTGACTAATTTACAGCTTTTTTCCCCCCTTATTACCCCAAAGGCTTCTCTCTAAGGTGACAAATGTTGGGGGTTGGTTTCGAGTTTCATGTTTTCACATTACTGGGTGGAAAAAAAAAAAACAACGAAAAAAACACCCTTTTCTATACCCAAAAAAAGCGGCTCCTACAGAGAAGACAGCTTCACCTTGAAAGCGCTAAAAAAGTCCCCATTTTCGCTTCACTGTTCTCAGAGACACAACTGGAGACTGAAGGGTTAAGAGGAAAGGGCTGGCACCCAGCTGAGCAGTGCTAGGGACAACCCCTTTGGAGGTGGCAGCACCTGCCATTCGGTGTCAAGTCAGGGGAAGACTTTCCCATGCTCCAGCTCTGGGCTGTGTGGCTTCCAGGGGCCAGTGGTAGACTTCGGGGCATGCACAGTCAGTTCAGGGTGAGGAGGGACCAGAGTAGGAGAAAACCACCTCTCTTCCTAAGCTAATTTGATCCTGTAGGTCTGGGACAAGTGTCTCTCCCCTAGAGAGGGTTCTTTAGGTAGAGCGGTAGGTGGGAAAATACAGGGTCCATCTGGCACATAGAGACTGAGGGGGGGTGCCACCCTCTCCTGTCTCTGGCTGGTAGCATTATAAACTACCCCCTGCCAGGGGCAGATGGCCTCCATGGCAGATGGAGACTAGGCTAGCAGTGGGATGGGCTTCCTAGCCTCAGCCTGGCCTCCTCTCAGGCTAATAAGGCAACCAAGGAGGCAGTGACAGATCTCTTCTCTCTCTCTCTCTCTCTCTCTCTCTCTCTCTCTCTCTCTCTCTCTCTCTCTCTCTGCTTTCTGTGTGTGTGCTTGCTTGCTTATGTTTTGCAGAAGAAAAAGCTCCCAGATAGAGCCAGTGACTCAAGCCACGCAGTTTTCTGTGTAGTAGGGAGTGGCAGGTGCTTAGGTCTCATACTGCCCACCCGTCCTCGCTCTTGATGCTACCCTGGCTGGTTCTCCATCGAAGCTGATAGTCCCTGGGGTTGGGAGACTGCTGCAGCTGGAGCCCAACCTGCTAGATGAAGACCCTTTACTAGGTCCCCAGAGCTTGGGTCTGGGCAGCAGCTCCTCCCAGAGGACGCACCCCTTTATTATGCGTTCCTGCCCCCTCACTGCTCAGGCAGGCAGCGGCCTTCATTAGCCAAGGAGCTGGGGTCTGTTTTGGCTGCCTCATCAGCATCAGTGAACTGCGTCCCTGCGAGATTTGATACAATTTAATTAACCTAATTAAAAGCTCTGATTGCAGAGATGATTGGGGTAGCGCCAGCAGCGACTGCATATTTATAATGAGCTGCAAGGTGTGGGACCGCAGCCAAACGCCACGCATCCTAATGAGCGGGAGCCGGGAGCCAGGGAGCGGGAGAAGGAACGTTTATTTTTGGCAACAATGCCCAGTTCCTCCCTGCCAGGGAGTCAGAGACCCAGGGAGCAGAGACCGACCTGCCCACCACTCTCTTCTGCACAAGGTGGAAGCAGAAATGTGTGCTTTTCCTGCTGGCAGTCTTGGGCCTTTGGACACTCCCCACCCAACCCTGCTTGCCCAGAACTCAGTGATAATGTCTCTGTTTGCAGAGTTGGGGGTGGGGTGGCCTGGGCCCTTCCTCTGCCTCTTTCCATCTCTGGGAACCAGGGACCACCTTCAAAGCCTTTCTGAGGTCACAGGGCCCAGGAGAAGCACCTCATTTCCAGGCTTCAGGATTTCTGGGCTCCCCTCTTCAACATATAAAGGGGAATCTGAGAGTCCTCTAGACAGGCTCAAAGGTCAGGTGAGAAGTCAGAAAGGGGTCTGAATGTCCCAGAATTCCAGGTGAGGACTATGGGCCTAGAGCAGGCAGGAGAAACAACAGCAAAAACTTCCTGCTCCATCTAGAAGTTGGAGTCACACTTACCGAGCTCCTGGCTCCCTCCTGAGGCCCCTGCTGCCTACCTCCCTGGACTCTCTTCTCCTCTCCCACTGCCTCTGTCTAGGGGAAATCTCAGTTTGTCTGACTCAGCGCTTCCGCTGTAAATCACATCTAATAATAATGAGAGTGAGAGCTGAGGCAGAGACGCAACGGGTGAAGGGGGCACCGCTGGGAAGGGAGGCACTGCCCAGGTGTTAAGGGGGCGGGGGTGGGGGTCTCTGGGGTGAGCTCTGGAAACGCTCATCGGAGAGGTCTGGAGGGAGAAGCAAGAAGTGGCCTTCTCGCCGGCCCCCTGTTCCCCCCCCCGTCCCCCCCCAGCCTCAAGCTCCTGTCTGAAGCTTGTATAGGTCACGAGCCAGCGCAGCCAGGCTGGCCCAGCCCCCCAGTGCTTTGAGCACTGCCAGGACAAGATGAGATTTGTCCCCAGCCCACCTGGCAGAGTTGCAGCTGTTTAGCTCCCTTATCAATCTTCTCTGTGGGTTTAATCATCTCTCTGTCATCCAGCAGGGCCAGCCCTCCCCTTACTGGAGCTCCTCAGACCCAGCTTCCCTCCAGTCCCCCTCCCCCAGACACAACCCTCCTCCCTCACCCGACTCCCCTGGTAAGACACAGTGGACCAGGGTGGCTTTGCCTCCTATCCCAGTGGTAGGGACTGAGTCAGGAGATATCCTTAAAGTTTACATAGGACTATGGGTAGGCAGAGATGGCATTGGCAGGGACTGTGCCTTAGCTGGATCTCCAGTTGACTCCATTCTAGACCGGGTAGGACAGGGCCTAGAAGAGGTTGGCCATGACCTTCAGCCTGGACCCTGGGAGACTTTGGTGCAGGTGCAGTGTCTGTCCTTCTGACAACCCTGGCCTTCTTCTTGGTTGGGTCCTGTGGCTCAGGAGCCTGTGGTCAGTAGCCATGAGTCCATGACTTTGTGGGCATCTTGGGAAAGAGGGTACACAGGAGTCAATGGAGCCTGTGTTGTGGTCCAGGCTGGGAGCCAGGACACAAGGGGCTCTGGGGCTCCTCCCAGTGCTGACGTGCAAGATGACCTTCAGGGCCATGCTTAAGCCTTCTCTGCTCTGCTCTCTTTCCCCCCAGAGCATCTGTGGAATGGGCGAGGTGGGGGGCTGGGGTCACATGGTGGCATATCTGTCCCGATGAGAACAGGAAGACAACTCCTTCTTCCCTTTGCTCCCTCTCTCAATGTCAAGAAAGGCCACTCCTCCCCACTGCTTGAGGATGGTGTGAAGTCTCAGAGAGGAATAGGTCCCGCTGGGCATAACCACCACCATCATGAGGACGGAAGGACTCCTGAGCCGCATCCCTGTGGGAGCTCTGGAGGCTCACCAGCTAGTCTGGCCTGGAGAGGGTTTTCCCCCTTCCACACAGGCTGGGCTCCGGGAGACAATGGAGTGTTGACAAAGCTTCAGTCCTAGTCTCACATGACCTGAGCAGGGCTGTGGGTGGACTGCACGTGGCTGAGCTGCCTGAGCTGACCTTTGGTCGCTGGCTAGAGAAGAGAGGAAGCCATGAGGTCTCCTGCCCACTCAGTACCCTGGGCACCCTGCCACCCGACCCCAGGAACTGCCCTCTGGGCACACACTCTGTCCTCCTCCTACCTCCTCTTTTTAGTCTTTCTTCTGTGCCACCACGTGTGAGAGTGTGTGCATTGTGATGTATCTGTGTGTGTCTGGCTGACCATGAGAAGGGAGACACACACCGGCTGCAAGATAGGGAGAGAAAGAAATCCTGTCTGTGAGCGCTTCTCAATCAGGAATGAAGGCCTTGCTTCTTCCCTGGGGGAGAGCACCAGGGACAAGGCTATGGAAAGCACCCTCTACTCTGCCTTATCCTTCGATCTGGGTTTTCCTTATTTCTGGAGGAGATGGCAGTGATGGAGGCTGACTCTTGTGGACACATCTTCTTGTTCTACCCAGTGCCACTTCCAAAAGTAAAAACAGGATAAAGTCAGCTTGGTGGCTCACACCTTTATCCCAGCACTTCTGAGGCAGAAACAGGAGGGGATTGAGTTTAAGGTCAGTCTGGGCCATGTAGCAAGAACATGTCTCAAAACACAACAACGCAAACAAAATGGAAGGATTTGGGGAATAGTATCATTATTGTACTTAATGAATGAACTAAAAAGATATCATTTAATAAGGAAGCAGGGCATGCACACACACACATCCTGCACACATGCACTTCAACACGCATGCACATACAAACTGCACAGGTGGCGTATATGTGGGTAGTCCAGAGAGACAGTCTGCTTCTGAAGCAGATGTCCTTTCTTCTGCCTTTCACCGGGATTCTAAGGCAGGTGTAGAAACGGGGATTGTCTCTAGAGAAAATCCCCCAATGTCCCCAAGGTGTTGAGGTCCAGGGCTTTGAAGGTGGACAAATCAGTACAAAGGACCTGATACTGTGCTTGGAGGGCAGCCTGCCATCCCACTTTGTCACATACCAGTACAAATATTAAGTTTTTTTTCTTTTCTTTGCATTTCTTTGTTGGCCATCTCACCTTTCCTTTCACCTTTCCTTTCCTTTCCTTTCCTTTCCTTTCCTTTCCTTTCCTTTCCTTTCCTTTCCTTTCCTTTCCTTCCTTTCCTTTCTCTTTCTTTCTGGTAGAGCCACATCTACAGCCTCTCTTTTGGCCCTGAGATCAGGTGGAGGGAAGCTGCATAGACTTGGATTAGATGGAATGGGATGCCAGGTGTCAGCACAGGAGGCCTCTGATGAGAAGGGACAGTGTGTGCCTAAGACTTGCTCCCTGGATATCATTCAGATGAGGTTTCCAGTGGTTTGCCTGAGGACAGTTTATGGACTATCCCACCCTCCACCCCCATTTTTTGGACAGGGTTTCTCTATGTAGACCTGGTTGTCCTGGAACTCACTATGTAGACCAGACTGGCCTTGAATTCACAGAGATCCACCTACTTCTGCCTCCCAAGAGCTGGGATTAAAGGTGTGCTCCACCATCACCTGGCTCTGTTCCCTTCTTTGATCCTCAAATCCTATGAATCCCATCCGATATTCATTCAGGAAGACAGTATGGGACTGGTCCTTAGCAACGAAACAGATGGAGCCTGGAGGGGCTGGGCTGGAGGTGTAGTGCTGCCTTGTGTGCTGGGGTTAGGGATGGAACACGGGCAGAGGTCCAGGCTAAGGTTAGAGCTGAAGTTGACACCAAGTTGAATGTGGAGGACAGTGGGATGGTGGGGTTGGCAGGGTATACCTTTCAGCCGTGGCAGGGTCCTGAGATGCCTATTTTTAGTGTCTAATGCAGATGTTTTCCTCCAGCGGTGTGCTTGGTGTCTGCTCTCCCTTGGAGGGGCGGGACAGGTCCCCCTCCCCCTGCTCCCCACAGCTGAGCAGAGCCATACATCACCAAGGGGCTGGGGCTCCCTAGATGTATTGCCCTAATACGTCGCTATAGCAACCCCACTCTAATCCTGCATTATTCTAATGTGGTCCCCTCCCCACTGTGATGTATAGCTTGGGTCTCAGAGTTGCTATTCTCAGAGTATCCCAGGGATGAGTAGGTTGGAGGTTGCCTTTGCTCCCGCGGGTCCCATCTCGCTTCTCATTCTGTGCAGGGGGATCCTTTGTGAGGTTGGCTGTGGAGGTGGGGTCTGAGCCATCAGTCTGCCCTCCTGCCTAACCAGAGAAGGTAAGCTGCAGGTCATGTGTGCCCAGCTCTGGTACATGAGAGTCTGACGCACTGATCCATGCCAGCCTGCCTGGCCTGGGGACCTGAGGCCTTGGGGTTGGGGGCCAGGGCAGGACAATGGCTGCATTCCGGCTGTTAGCCACAGGCCCCCATTGTTTCTGTGGACACTGCCTGCTTGAGGGCTGCAGTTCTGGCCCTCACTCCTCGTGGAGCGTAGGATGCTCCCTGGACCACTCCCCCGGGGACCATAGAGGGGTGATTCATGGGGTGGCTAGGGCATAGCAAGCTCCAGCTGTGCCCAGATTCTGGGGAGCAGGAGGGGGAGGTGACTGAGGATTGTTTGTGTCAAGGGAGGGGGACTGAATAGCCAGAGCTGAGTCCTCAGGGCTCTGAACACTAACCACGTCACCTCCTATCCTTCCTCTTGTGTGGGCTGGCTAGAGAAGCCCCATTGTCAAAGAAGCAGGCCCACCCAGGCTAGAAGGCAGGCGAGGTCCTCAAAACTGACAAGACCTCCATATGGTACTGGTGAAAATTGAGGTGACGGATATGGCAGGGATTTGTTCCAAGTTACACATCCAGGTAGGGACGACTGGGTACAGAACATCACCCCATATCTCTCCCTGGTGCTTAGATGCGCCTGCCGTTTTCAAAAGAAATAGGCAAGCCAGTGCTGGCCTTGGTAGAGGCTATGTTGTTAAGCTCCTTCTCCCCAGTGCTCTTTGAAACCCTTTATATTTAGGTCAGCACTTGACATTTAAGGGGGAATCCTATGGTTGTACGGACTGATGCCAAAGGCTGTATGGACTACACCTTCTTTGAGGTCCTGAGGAAATAAGTGGAGTGTGGAGTGTTCCAGCACTTTGACACACATACACACACACACACACACACAATTTCATAGACACAACAATAGATTTTATTGTTTTCTTCCACATCGTTTTCTCATTGGCTCCCATGTACCTACCCTATATGACTGAGGGGCAGGGAGGGACTGAGACCTAGCTAGAAGTGTGTGGAGGTTGTAGGCCTTGGTCTTCTCTGCCTCCATTAAGCTGGATGATTGCATGAATGGATATCAGATGGATGGGTGGGTAGTTGAGTAGGGGATTTAAGGGTAGGTGGATGAATGGCTGCATGGCTAGGTGGGTGGCTTCATGAATGGATGAGTAGATGACTGTAGAGTGGACGGATGGGTAAATGAATGAGGGAATGCTCATTTCATAGTTTGAGGTCCATCAAGACAGATGACCCAATTTGTGAGAAGAGGACCCAAATATCTGAGGTTGAGGTACCCCATTAAATGGCTTAGTGGTTAACCTCTGGCCAGGGTTGCAGTCAAATCAACCATGGAGACCTAAAGGAAGCTTCAGTTAGACTTAATCTCATGGCTTGTGACCCCATCAAGTTTATAGGCCCTCAGCTTGCACTGAACCTTTTGTGCTAGGGTCAAAAATGTGCCAGGATCTGCTGGAGGTCCTGAACAGAGTGGGGAAGGCGTAAAGGTTCAGACTTCCAGAATGGTGAAGGAATGGGGTCTGAGGGTTCAGGGGTTGAGCGACTAGTCTCTGGGATCAGGGCCATGATCCAGGAACTTCTAAATATTCCTCATGGCTCAGCAGTTGAATGACTAGTCTCTGGGATCAGGGCCATGATCCAGGAACTCCTAAGCATTCCTCATGGCCCAGCCTAATGCCTCTGGGCGCTGTTTCTGCAGAGCCTAGTAAAAAAGCCTTGATACACAGTACTGGTACTTAATATAGCCTTAGTAGACACGGTTGGGGAGGTAGGGTTGTCACAAAATGGAAGTAGGTAATACACCTAAAAGTTGCACCAACCAAACGAAAAAAAATTAATAATAATAAAAAAGCTGCACCTATCACTGATTTTCTGGGTCACCCTGAGAAAGGCCTTTAATATCCCCAGGCCTCAGTTTCCTCACCTGTGAACTGGAAATGAAAATTTTGGATTTAAATTTCCTATAGTGGGTTTTTTTTTTTTTTTTTTTAGTTTTTCAAGACAGGGTTTCTCTGTAGCTTTGGAGCCTGTCCTGGAACTAGCTCTTGTAGACCAGGCTGGTCTTGAACTCACAAAGATCCACCTGCCTCTGCCTCCCGAGTGCTGGGATTAAAGGCGTGCGCCACCACCGCCCGGCTCTCATATAGTGATTTTATGAACGAAGAGAAAGCATTCTGGGAAGGTAGGGTTGGCAGGGGGAGCACTTGATGTTACTATTTTTTTCTGCAACAGCTCAGCAATAATATATACTGTACATATAAAATTATTTTTACAGCTAATATTTAATGTGCTCTTATGACATGCCAGGCTCTAAGTGTTTCTGCTGTATATCGTCTCTTATCAAGCCCTCACTGCGTTTTAGGGGGCAGAAGCTATTGTTACTTTCATTTACAGAAGAGGAAACTGAGGTATGGGGAGTTTAGGAACTTTCCAGAAGACTCTCATGTCGTAGGTAGGCACGCCAGGATGAATGCCTGGGCGGATGCCAGGTCTCCATCCTACAACGTGTGGCTGCCTCAGTATGTGGAGGCCTGACATGGACCAATCAGGAGGACTTCCTGATCATCCAAATGATCTTAGGCAAGTTATCCAACCTTCTTCTGCTTCATGGGATTTACTGGAGTTTGGGTAGTCGAGAGGGGACCACAGATTCCAGCCAATTAGCTTTAACACCCTTGGCTCTCGATTCCCATGCCCAAGTTCTAGAACTTTCCATGCTTTGAATAAACACTCAAGCACTGACTAGTTTTTTGTTGTTGGCCTTAGTATAAAAAGAACAGGGGCTCCGGAGTCAGATAAAATGGCTTCTGTCCTGATTGCTGGCATTTACTAGTCTTGCTGCCTTGGTTAAGCTACGGATACTCTTCTGGGCTCCAGTTTCCTCTTTTATAAAGTGGGGCTATATTGTATATGACAGTACACATAAAGCATAAAGTGAGTGATGGGTGTGTATTATGTACAAGTGCCCTTGGACGAAATGGGGTCCCTGGTCAGAGGTCATTATCTAATAGTGTTCTTCCCCATACGGTAATGTCTGAGCTCAAGCCCTCAGAATAAAACAACTTTGTTAAATATTGTGTCCCTATCCCACTTAATTCTCAAAACAACTCTGCAATACAGAACGGCCCTTGCCATCGTGCTGGGAAACTGAGGCATGGAAATGTGAGTTGCTGGCTTAGGGTCACACAACTGATAAAAGGCGGAGCTCTGTTTTGTTTCACAGCCCCTGTGCTCACACTCTGTGCTCTGCCTCCCGAGTCACAGCAAGTTTCTTGGGACTTTGATGGCAGAGAAGACAGGTGATCCACATCTACAGGACAGGAGCGGAACGGGGCATTGCCATAGAGTAGATCTGGCTGGGAGCTGCTGGGGGAGAGTCTCCCGGCTTCTGCATGGAGAAAGTCCTCCCTCCACCACAGCTCAGCTTCTGCAAAAGCCCAAACAGGGTGACTCCAGGCCAAGGGAGCAGCGGCAGTGCAGGGCCCAGGTCTGCTTTAGCTCCTGTTCAAAGCTGAATAATCGGGAGCCCTTCAAGAAGGATTTCTGAAAAGCCATCAGGAGTGAATCATTGACTTAGGGAGGCGATGAATCAACCGGGAGTTCATAAAACAGCAAATGAATCGGGTGTGAGAGCAACGGAGCCACCGCTATTCCCCAGAACCCTCCAGGGACAGAGAGCCGAGAGAAAAGAAATAAAAATAACATGGGACCTTATGCCTGCCACAAACCCAAGGCAAGGCCTCTTTCCATGTGGGAAGACAGAGTGGAGGAGAAGGACAGGACCCACTGGTGGGTGAAGCAGGCAGAGGATGCTCCCAGGGCACTTTGTGATCCCTGGGTCCCGGCTGTGGGTGTAATTAGCAAACGCCTTTTTCCCTTCTCTTCAGGAGCCCTCACAAGAAAGAACACTGATTTTGACGAACACCCAAAATAATGTGAGATCAGGCACCATGCATTATGCATGAGGTCTGATTTAACATGAACACTATTTCTTGTGTACGAGACCATATGCCTCCGTGCTGTCTCTATAGCCTAATAATACCCAGTCCCACCCTGGTCAGGCTCAGCAGGGAGATGTGTCCACTGCTGTGTGTGGCTGGCGATGGGGTGGGCTGGGGAAGGGTTGTAGCAGTGCTCCTGGTCCTCGGGTCATTTGAGGAGAGTTCATTAAGATGCTCTGAAGGGAGATGGGAAGCAGGGGGTGGGTTATACTCTTGTAGTGTAGAGAAATGGTAGTGTGTGTGTGTGTGTGTGTGTGTGTGTGTGTGTATGACATCAGGAGCCTGTGACGAGGTGAAACTGGGTTCATCACAGGGCCATGTGGGGGCCTCTGCATAGCTAGGTTTGTTCAAGGATGATGGTGGAATGGGTAGAGCTAATTGCTGTGTATGTTTGTATATATACACGCATATGTATGTGTGGGGGTGTGTGTTTAAAAAATAAGATCACACATACATACAAACACACAGCCTAACTTTAATTATCTGAAAGGAGCAGAAAGAGATCTGGGAGGAGCTGGGGCAATGATGGGCAGGGATGGATCTGGAAAGCGGTTTGTGGGGTAAGTGCTTAGAAATCTTGAAAGGAGAGGGTCTGGCTAAATGTGACAGTGAATGGCAGTGTGTGTTTAATCAAACAGTACATGGGCTGGACACCTGGACTCCCAAGAGTTCAGTGCCAACCACCAGAAGGCTGGGTCTGAAGGGTGGAAGGGTGGTGTGGGTAAGGCCGTGTGTATATGTGTGTGTGTGTGTGTGTGTGTGTGTGTGAGAGAGAGAGAGAGAGAGAGAGAGAGAGAGAGAGAGAGAGAGCGTGAGCGAGCGCTGGTGAGAGGAGTGATGGGGATGTGTGACAGGAGGGATGAAGGAAGCAGTGTGTGGTAGTGGGTTTCTGAACGTGACTGTGTGAGTGGACAGTTGGTAGGTGGAAAGGGAAGGGTCACAAACAAGCATATTTTTGTCTGTGTGTGAAGCAGGATTGCTTCCTTTGGGGCTTGAAGTCAGTTCTGCTCTAGCTGGCAAAAGCCTGTGGAGTAATCGCCTTGCTGACTTGGAAAGAGGGCTTACTCAACAATTAGTTGTTTCTGGTGACTGATGTCATGTCCCAGCTCAGGGACCAATAGAGGGCAGTCCTCCCACATGGAGTCTTGAGCAGCACAAGGGAACCCCTGGCAGACCTAGCAAATACGGCCTACACGTGTGGCAGGAGAGGACAAAACTGAAGAGTCTATAAACTGTCTCTGGCAGTAGTCTCTAACCTGAGAGCCCGGGAAGATCTTCTTGGCTAAGCTTGTGGGAGTAGCTGGGCCAGACAACTCCTCACTCTACCTTCTGCCTAGGTGGCTTTCTTTCCGGAGCTCAAGTCCTGCTGTGGAAAGTTCAGGAAGGAAGAATGCTGGCCCTGGGTGGGTCACATTGACTTATTTTCTCCTGTGCAGTCCCTGAGGCTGTCTAGGATCTTCCAAGTGGCTCCAACTGGGCAGCTGGCAGCTGTGGTTAGGAGTCAGGTAGAACATTCTGGGGACAAGGGATGATTGCTTGGGACTTAATGCCAGGCAACACAGAAGCCCGTATAACTTGGGGCAGGAGGCGAGGGAGAATACCAATGTGCTTGGTGTTCGGGACAGGGTACCTTCTGGGTTTGCCTTGATGATCACAGGTGACCACGATGGCTACCTTCCTTCTTTTCACCCACATCCCTGCAAATGCTCTAGATCAGATTCCCAGAATAATATGGATTTCCACCACCAGCATGTGGCTCTGGGATCAGGCCTGGATTTTCACATATGCACCAGAATACACAAACATCAGCAGGTAGGTGTTCTCATGAGACCAGACAAGTTCTCCTGATCTGTGGCTACACGATGATAAGAAATAATTTTGGCTGAGTGTAAAAGGTGAGAAATGGCCTCAGAAATTCCAAGTTTGCCATAGAAAGTTGGGCTTCTTTGGAGGTTTATATTAGGGCCATGTGCCTCTCTCGGACAAATGAAAAGTCTGGGCAACTCCGGAGCAAGCAGGTAGACCTGTGTTCAGGAAATACAGACGCCTACAACTGACGTACCCTTCTTTTAAACTATTTTGCCAAGGGATTAGAAGGCTAGGTTGTCTAAAGCAGGAATCTAGAGGAAGAAGCCCTAGGTACTTCTGCTCTGAAGGGGTTAGCACTGGGTAGCTATCCCAGGCTGGTGTCTCATTAAGCAAAATCTTTGCCCTGCAAGGTTTTCTCCCACCCCCTTCTCCACCTTTCCTTCTTTCTTTTTGTTCTACTCCTCAGCTGCCGCTAGTTCTTGGGAGGGAGGCTGCATTGTTTTTGCTATTTTTGAGTTGACTTGCTGAAATAATAAGCCCACCCTCTTGTACAAGATTAAGAGACAATTAGGAAATCAATCAATCAATTGGTGTCAGCTGCAGGCAAGAGGCCAGTGAAAGCCGCCCCTCCTTTCCCCGAGGCCTTTCCAATCTCAAAGCCCTAGTAGACACTCTGGGCAGGCAGGGGCTGGGAAGCCAAGTGCCCTTTGCTTCCATTAGGGACAAATCTAGGGGTAAAGAATTAGGTAGCAGGGAGGAGAATGTGGGATGGCTTCAGAGTTTTGTATTTAATGGACCGTGAAATGAGAAGCTGAGGTAGGGTGGCCAATGAATCCCGACTGTGTCTTCTCCCTACTGGCCCACAAGGCACTGTCTCTTCCTTGAGAAGCACAAGGAGGCTCAGCAGGGACAGAGAGAACAGCAGGGACTCCAGTGCCCATCACAGGGCTATTCGTGTACTTAAAAAAAAAAATTAAATTTAAATAAACTTTTAAAAAGGAGCAGAGAGTGAGCGAGCTTTTAAAAAGTGTGGGAACCTTTGTGTGTGGAGAAAAGACCCCTTTGGACTTGAGGGGCAGAACCCAGAAAAGTAACCTGGAACCAGCAGTTATCCCAAGGTTCCAGCCCAGCCAGGGGGCACCAGTTTGGTGGGCCTGGAACATCTGACTCAGGGCAATCACCCAGTGCACCAGCTAGAGCCAAGGGCTCTCCAAGGCCCAGACTTGAGCAACTTCCAGGGCCTGCAGGCCTCCCTCCACATACCCCTTCACCAAGGGAACAACTTTCTCTTCAGACAAGCCACTGTGCCTTCAAGCTTTGCCCCACGAAGAGCAAGAGGGACCTTGTATGATTTCTCCTGGGAAGGCGGAAGAACCATGGTCTATAGCAGAAAAGGAAGTCTTGACTGGTTTGCCAGCCCTCTTGGGTTTTGAGCTGAACTGAGACCTGCTCCTGGTACAGGGGCTTGAGATGCTGCTACCGAAGAACTGAGAACATCTCAGAATGCTTTCCCTTCAGGTCCTGATGCACAGCCCTACAGTCTCCCCTTCACCAGCCCCCATCTCTCCCCATCGTGCTGTCCTTCAGTGTCTGCCCTAGGAGGTACGTCAAGCCTTTCCCACAGCATGGCTTACATCCCTGTCCCTACTTCTCTCCAAGAGTGGCTGGGGCTGGTGGTTTGTCTGCAAAACATAACTAGCTTTGCCTAAGCAAACAGGCAGGACTCCCTTGCAAGCCGACTTAGTTCTGTAGGACCACTGAATAGACCTCAGTCTGAACCCGCCAGATGTCTGATGTATCTAAGGTGGTCTTGGGTACCATTTGTTTGGATGAAGAACCAGTTGGGACAGGATGGAAGAGCTTGACAAAGTTCCTAGTTGCCTTATGATGATGAAACTCGTCTTGGAGGTACATGAGTGCAAGGTGAAATCAATGTTAGGGGCTGGGTTGTCAGGCAAGGGAAACAGATTCAAGGTTGGTAATCCAAGAAGAGATGAGCTGCTTCTTTCATGGCTGACCCCAAACTGTATGTGCTGTCAATGGTTTCCTGTCCTAGGCCCTGATCTGGTCAATGGGAAAAGGATGCAATTCATTTTCTCTAGACTGGTGTATTGGGCCAGGTGCCCAACTGCTGACCAAGCAACAGGCAGTCCTGATACTGACCTGGAAAAAGGCTGGCGGTTCCTTTCCAGAATCTTAGGAGAGGGAACCAGGTATCAGAACCTCACACCTTCCCCGCAAAACAAGCCCTAGCAGTAAAGAAAACAGGACACAGCCCTGGGGTACATGTTTATGTAAGTAATAAAATATTTACTATAACATAAATATAAAGGGAACTTCCCAGTCTACATTATTTTTTTTTGCAATAAAGATACAAAGAGAATGCACCAAACATTGTTCCAAAAGTAATAAAAATAAAATAACAAAATTTAAGCTCAAACGTTAACAAACAGATGAAGAATTGGTAAAGGGGGAAGCTCCAAACACATCAAGAAAATAAATAGAGATGGGTCAGAAATCAGGAAACCATATTAAAATATCTTTTTCGGTTTAGTCGGGCGTACAAAACCCGGGGAGGGACAACAACCCAGAAACCAAAAGATAAAAACCAAGCACAAAAGGTTTCTTCCCACCCCCCGCCAGTGTGTACATATCTCACATATTTACATGGTTCCCACCTCACCCCAAATTTGGAGAATGTCTCTCCAGGGTTCCCCCAGCATCCCGAGGGGGCTGGAAAGAGAGCAGGGGGAAGCGGTAGGAAATCAGGCGGAAGGTTCTTGGGGGAATGGTTTATTTCTACAGCTGGTTAAAAAATAGTTCCAACTTTTCCAAGTTTCGTTCGTTAAGGCCAGGAGGGGCAGGGCCCGGCGGGGAAGCAGCGGCCCGCAGTGCGTGCTCGGTCTTGCGGGTGGAGATGCCCCTTCCCACCCGGGTGTGCGTGGGAGCGCAGACCCTATCCGCTAGGCCAGGAACCGAGCCGAGAGCTCGGGTAAAACGAAACAAAAATGAACACTCAAAAAAAATTTTTTGTTAGTTTTTTGTTTTTGTTTTTCGTTCTTGGAGGAAGGAGAAAAGGGTATGAGAAAGGGAAAATAAATTAGGCTAGATTAAAGCTTTGGCTATTTCCTGCTTTTATACACAGATGCGGCTCTCGTGGCCTCCCCTCCGGGGCCCCGATAAATACAGTATACAGCGATTTAAATTAAGGGCGCGGGCGGAGTTAGAAGGACCCCAGGAACCTAGAGGCTCCACGAATAAATAAAAACCGCAAAAAAAAAAAAAAAAAGCAAGCCCGGAGAAAGGGTGAGGGGCTGGGGCGCATCCTGGTGCAAGAGAAGAGTCGCGGAGAGAATAAAGTGACAGTCCCCCACCCGTGACCTGCAGGCTACAGGGAGTCCGCGCCCGGGAGAGCTGCGGGGGACTCTCCTCTCTCTTCGTCCTTTCTCCCGGGAATCCCTAACCCCGCACCGCGTTACCTTTCGCTGTGGGGAGGCCGCTGCCGGGATCCGGCCCCGAACAGCCCGGGGGCAGGGGCAGGGGTCGTCGAGGGTATGGGGACAGGGAGCAGGCAGTGGGCAGAGGGCGCCCAGAGTGAGTTGGCGCATTCCGGATCTTCGCTGCTCTCTCCCGGGACTCGGGCGACACAGCCTCTTGGCCGCCCTTCGCCGCTCGCCAGAGAGGGGTTCGGTCCGGGGTTGTTTGGTTTTGTTTAAAAGTTTTTTTTTTCCTTTTTGTAAAATCCAAAGCAACTGAATAAACAACAACAACAAAAGAGTCCAGGCCGCGCAGGCTGACTGCGCGCCAGAGGCACCGCTGCGCCGGTGGGGAACCCAGCCCGCAGGGTCACTGCACTGAGCCGGGCAGTGTGTGGTGGTGGTGGTGGTGCAGCGCGGCCGGAGGCGGTGGCGGGGGCGCAGAGGGTGGCGACGCGCCGCCCCCGCCAGGCCCCAGCTCCCCAGGCGCATAAACGTCGTCCATGGGCGGGTGGCCCGCGCCGGCAGCGGGGGTCATGCGCTTCTCCTTCTGCCGCCGGTTGCAGAACCAGACACGCACCACCTCCTTCTCCAGCTGTAGGCTGTCGGCCAGGCCGGTGATCTCGTGCGCAGAGGGCTTGGGACACTTGAGAAAGTGGCTCTCGAGCGCGCCTTTGACCCCCACCTCAATGGACGTGCGCTTCTTGCGCTTGCGGCCCTGAGCCGCGATCTTGTCCAGGTTGGTGGGACTGCCGCTGGACGAGTCGGTCTCCTCCAGCCACTTGTTGAGCAGCGGCTTGAGCTTGCACATGTTCTTGAAGCTCAGCTGCAGGGCCTCGAAGCGGCAGATGGTGGTCTGCGAGAACACGTTACCGTAGAGAGTGCCCAGCGCCAGCCCCACGTCGGCCTGGGTGAAGCCCAGCTTGATGCGACGTTGCTTGAACTGCTTGGCGAACTGCTCCAGGTCGTCGGAGCTGGGAGCATCCTCGTCCGAGTGCTCGCCCACCGACGAGCCACCGCCGCCAGCGCCTGGGTGCAGGTGCGCCGCCGCCGCGTGCAGGCCGCCCGCGTGTGCATGTCCGTGTGCGTGTCCGTGTGCGCCCAGGTGCGGCGGCGGCGACGGCTCCAGCTGTGCCTCGTGGCCGTCCTCGTGCAGCGCGTGGTGCAGACCGGGTCCCGCGCCGCCACCGCCCGCCGCCAGCATTCCGGCCAGGCCGCCGCCGCCGCTACCGGGGTAGGCCGCCTGCGCGTACAGACCGAGCGGCTGGGGTTGGTGGCCGCCACCGGCCCCGGGCGACGGCGACATGGCGGGGCCCAGGTGGTGCGCTGTGCCGCTCTGTGCCCATGCCGCGCCCGCGTGGGCCGCCCCTTGGTGCACCAAGCGGGCGTGGAAACCGCCGCCGCCACCGCCGTCGTCGGCTCGGCCGGTGCCGCCACCGCCCGCTTTGCCGTGTTCCAGGTGCGGGCCGCCGGCCCAGTCACCGCCGCCTCCTCCTCCCGTGGGTAGCCACTGGGGGTGCGCTAGGCCCACGGGGTGGCCCGCGCCCGCGCCCAGCCACTCGTGGTGCATCAGCTTCTGCACTTCGCGGTACGCGGCCCCCGCGTGCAGCCGCTCGGCGGCCGCCGCCGCTGCCGCCGCTGCCGCGGCATCGGGATGCATGAGCGGCCCGGTGCCACCGGCTCCGCCGCCGGGGCCCCGCGGCAGGTACTGCGCGGTGGTGGCCATGCCGCCCCGCGCCCTGCGCCGCTCCGCCGCCGCCGCCTCGCTCCGTCTGCGGGCCCCGCCGCCGCGCTCCGCCGGCTTAAAGCCGGGACCCTCTGGGCGCTCTTGAGCCCCACCCCTCCCGCCGCCCATTGGCTGCTCGCGGAGCCGCCTCCCGCCCCCCGGCCCCGGCCTCCGCCCCTCGCGCCCGCCCTCCGCCGGGGGCTGCAGCCCAGAGCTCGCCATTGGGCCTCGCTCCCGGGGTCCCGCGCGCCGGCCGTGCTGATTGGCCGCTGGGGCTTCATTCATGAGCCCCCCCCAACACCGTTCGCGTACACATTCACGCCCCGGGGGCGCGGCCGCCACGTGGGGAGTGGCGCGGGGGTGGCATCGGGACCGCACCCCCCTCTGGTCCCCGCTGCGTGGGCCCCGCTTTCCCCGCAGCGCGGGAGCCTCGGAACCCAGTCGGTCCCACGTTCCACGTAACCTGAAAATCCGCCCGCATCCCAATGGGGCGGGGGGATTGCATGCTCCGGGAGGCGCTCCGGCTGCGAGCAGAGACTCAGCCGGGCACTCCTCCCTGCCTTGCGCCGCTGCCTGCGGGCCAGGATCCCGTGGGCTGCAGCGAAAGCGAGGCGGCGTGGCTTCCCGGCTCGGTACCGCGCGGCTGCTCACCTCCGCGGCCTCGCCTCCTGCGGCTTCCAGGTCGCCCGTGCGCTCCTCTTCGCTCCGCTCCCACGGTCTCTGTTTTCCCCTCTTCCCTCTCTAGACTCAACGTCACAACTACCGGGACCTCTGCGGCCCTAAAAGTGCAGCAGGCATAGACAGAGTCGGATCGGCTCGGGCTTCACGCCTTTCTCCGGCTCTCCTTCCTTTTGGGTACCGAGGCCAGGTGAGTACCGAGTGGGCGGTGCTGCGCCAGCAAGGACGGCTAGCGGCAGAATCTCTACGCGGAAAAGCGAGCTCCTGTAACGAGCTCCTGTAACCAGCTCCGGGTTCTGGAATGAGAGGACCTCGAGGTGGAGACTGGTTCCGGAGAAAGCGCCACCAGTGGGTGGGGGATGGCCACTGGGCCCTGTCCTGCGCTGCTGAAGCCTTTTCGTGATGTTTCCTCCTAGCTTGAAGCGGTTGTCGGTCATTAACGCTTGCTATGATGGGGTCATACAGGCGGGAAACTTGCAGGAGAACATGTGGGCTGACTCAGGGAAGAACAGTTCAGAAATCCAATGTGTAGGCTGGCAGCTGTCCAGCCTTCCGTGGAGCCAACTCGGACTTGTCTGGTAGGGAATTGAGGAGTCCTTGTTGGAGAAGTGGACAGTGGAACGCCAATCTCTTCATCCCTGCCTGTGTTTGGGAGATTCTCCTAAGGATCCTGAGTGGAGCAGGGCCTCAGCTGCAGTTTTTTGTGCTTCCTTACCCTACATGGCTCACCACTTCTGCCTGTTTCTGCGGCTGGGTTTCTGTCCACTGCCAGACCCCCTTCTGCGCCTCTAGTCTTGCTTCAAGGTGATTCAGAGGTTCCAGGGTGTCGAGCTGGGGGCCTAGCTAGGGTCTTACTGGATAAGTCCACTCATGACTGGAGGACGAAGCCTATGTATTTGAAGAAAGGATCCAAGGACTCTGAACGCAGCTTCTGTGGAGATGATCTCACTTGGATCAGAGTTGACAGCGCTAAGAGTTAACCCTGGTTAGAGACAGTGTCCTCTGAGCCCTGAAGGTCTCAAGTCCAGCCCCTGGTTAGCCCCCAAGGGAAGGAGTGGAAGAGGTCAGGGGTTGTCTGATTACTGGCCACAGTCCTGAACAGGCCACCTTCAGGTCCCATTCTAGCTGTAGGAGTCTGATGGATTCCTGTCTGAACCCAGATAGGAATGCTGGGTTTTCCTGGATCTTGGCCCAGGAAGTAGTCACCTTGAGGCAGCTCAAGTTCTTTTGGTCCACTTACCTGGCTAAGCCTTCTTCAGGACCTAAGAAGTGCAGAACCAAGGCTTGGATTCCTCCAGCGGAAGCCTCTAGTGTCAGCCCTAACTAGACCCATGTTCCTCTGAAGACTGGGCTCAAACTGGAGTTTCCCTGTCTCCCTGGTTAGAGTATTCTGGTTTGTTCTCTCTGAATTTGGTTTTTCTTTTTGTAAATCGGAACTGACGGTATCAGACAGTCCTCCCGTCTCCCTAAGGTGAGCAGAGAGTGGTATGAGACAGTGCAGTGCAAGTGCTCCCCTCCCCCCCAGGGCTTTTTCCTGTGCTCTTTCCTATTGTTGGTGTCTCTTGGCTGGGCAACAAAGTCTGCTTCCTCATTTGTACAGTGGGCTATTGGGTTTTGACAAGTTTACCTCCTTTGTTCTTCCGGCTTTGACAGTCTGAGATTCTCTATATCTACCTCTGGTCCTGCTGGAGGATGGGAAATGTCTGGGCAGCTGACAGATGTGATGCCATACAGATTTTGGGGTTACCCCTGAGGCTTGAAGAACAGTGATCCATGGGCATGGTGTTGTTCTACCCATCATTTGCCCTAAACCTGGGAGAGCTAATGACAGCATCCTCGGAGTGTAGAGAACAGAGCTGAGCCTTACTCATGCCCTCCTACTCGTTCTTCTCTGCATTGCTGTAGGTTGCAAGAAGTGGCAGTTTTGGCCTCCAGGGCAAAGATGGCCTCCAGCCTTTTCTCTGGCCATGCTTGTAGGCAGGTCAGGGCTAGCTGGAAGCCATATTCCCTGGTCTGTGCTGACTAGAGGGTTATCATCAGTAAAGCACTATCCAAGGTCCAGCTCGTGGCCCCGCTCCTCAGTCCCTAGGCTAACATTCCTATAAGCAAGCAGCTTGTGTGAATCACTTGCTTCTTGGAGCTACGGCTTTTCCGTCTTAAAGTGGGGACAGTGATGTCTGCAGGATTGCTCTGAGGCCCCAAGGATGGAACAAAGAATGTGATTTAAGTGTCCTTCCGGTACACAGTGGATGCTACCCGGGGGTGAGCAGCAGCGTCATGAACCAAAGTAAATTTTTTTTTTTTTTTTTTGGTTTTTCAAGATAGGGTTTCTCTGTAGCTTTGGAGCCTGTCCTAGAACTAACTCTTGTAGACCAGGCTGGCCTCGAACTCACAGAGATCCACCTGCCTCTGCCTCCCGAGTGCTGGGATTAAAAGCGTGCGCCACCTTTTTTCTTACAATTTTTTTTTTTTTGGTTGAAAGGTAAAATTCTTAACTTTGTGTTGGGAATTTTAGATCCTCTACAGCAATATGGGTTTTGAGTCTCATTTTTCCTCGGAGTTAAATTTCTCATGAAAAATCTTGGAATCCTTTTCCGTCTTGTTCTTGCAGATTGTGTGAGGACCGTCATAGGCCCTGACCGATACCTGTACTACCAGAGTGGCCCCTATCTTTAGGACAGCAGTTCTAGACCTGAGTAGAGACCCCTTTGGGGGTCGAATGACCCTTTTACTGGGGTTGCCTAAGGTCATTGGAAAACATAGATAAAATGTAGATATTATAATTCGTAACAGTAGCAAAATTATGAAGTTATGTAGTAGCAACGAAAATGATTTTATAGTTGGGGGTCACCTCAAGTTGTTTTAAAGGGTCAGAGCACTGGGAAAGTTGAGAAGCCCTGCTCTGGGATCACTACCGTCACAGACCCAGGGACTTAACTTTATGAACACACTGCACAGCCATGGTGTACACATGGAAGTCAGGTACCCTCTTGGCTGGTGCAGATGGGATAGCGAGGGCATGGTGGGAAATGTGCACTCATATCTACTGAACATACAGATATGCAAGCCAACGCAGGGATACACATACTATTTCACCACCAGAACACACAGTCTTGCTTCAGTAGACTAAACATGCAGTTGCACAAAGTAATACCTAACAATAAATGTAGGTAATAAATGTGTCTAAACACAGAACGCTCATGTAGACTGAAATGGCTCTTCCTTGTCTCACACAAAAGAAAATCTTGAGACCTGTGGGCCCCTGGGGCTACAAACACAGTGACTCTTGACTGGCACACAGTATTATTCACATAAACAGGTACACTTTGGTATCTGTTAGCACATGGAACTGGCCACACATCCTCTCTTACCCGGGTGAACAGACACAAAGAGTTCTCCCCATCTCATAGACACACAGACATCCTTATCCACTCTCTGAATGAACCATCAGGTCTGCACAAGGGACCAGAAGGCAGGAAGGGGCTGTGCTCAGTCCAGTGCTTGGTTCGTGTGGTTTGTCGGTGATATTAGCCCCGGGGAGATAGGAACGCTCTCCTGTTTGTTTCCCCTCCAGTCCCCTCTTCTTGCCTGTGCAGGGCAGCTCCAAGCTAGACTGCTGCCAGTCTCAGGCTCCCCTGTGGGGCCCCTGCCCAGCCGGCCCCCAGGCAGGACCTCCTCAGCTTTCCCAGAGTGCACAGCCTCCTCCAGGCTCTGGAGTGTGACGAGCGCCTGCTCATTTGACACAGGTCACCGAGCCTCCAGCAGATGGGGCCCTCGCTGTGGGGGGCCTTTGAGCTGCAGGGCGTTGGGGGTGGGTGTGGGTGTGGGGAGGGCTCTGTAGGGAGGAGTCAGAGCTTGCAAGCTCCAGGCTGCAAAGCCTGGGGTCACAGACAGAGACTTCCACACAGGCTGCCACAGCTCCACTCTCGAGGCTGTCACCATCAGAACCCTGGCAGCAGTGCACTCACTGTTACAGTTCAGTTCCATGTCCCTGGGAGGGCAACTTGTATGAAGTGAATCTGGAGCACAAGTTCAGGGAGAAAGAGGTGCAGTCCTGCTTAGTGTCTCTTGGTGGCAGCTGGATCTGGTTGTTTTCCTCTTAGGTCTCTGAACCCCTGGAGCTTTCTTCTATTAGTCGGGAGGCTTGGAAGGGCAGGGGCGGGCTCAGCTGTGGCCGAAAGCCTTTGTGGTGTGGGGGCAGGCTCTAGAAGCGCCACCTGGAGCCCTTGCAAATCAGGGATGCTGAGAAGAGGTAAAGGAAGGAAAGAGGCCTAGGGTCCACCTGCTGGGCTGCTGAAAGAGTCTTGTCTTAGGTTCTCCCTTCCAAGGACTTGGAGTCTTTGGGCTGACTGGGCTTGGAGAGGACCCAACGCCCACTTCCTCTCCCTTCTGTCACTTCTCATGCCCTAGATTTGTTGTACATGAGAGTAGGGCCTGGGAGCCAGGGTCCTGGGTTTCATCTGTGCCTTGACTCAGGACTTTTGGACCTTGAGCCAACCTCAGTATCCTGCAACCTTTGACCTCTCCATGCTTCCTTTATAAACTGGGCACGATGGGCTCTGCTGGTGATTAAGAAGGTGGAGGGAGATTACCACCCAGTGGAAGCTTGACAAGGGTACACGTGGCTTGATTATGCTCTCTACTGGCGGTCTGCGTGAGTCAGTGAGAGCAGAAACTGCTTGGTCCTCAGCTGAGTTCTTACTTCATTTTCAGTTGTCGCCTGCGTGTATGATGTGAGTTTGTGTGTGGCTGTGTGCATGCTGCAACCCATGTGAGAAGGTCAGAGAGTAACTCTTCAGAAACAAGGGCTTTTACTTGCTGAGCCATCTTGTTGACCTTCCTTCCCCCAGCAGTTCTTGCTGAAGATATCAGGGCTGGAATCTTTTCGTTGTTGTTTGGTTGGTTGGTTTTTTTTGAGACAGTCTTATATAGCTGGCTTTGAATTAACTCTGTAGGCAATGATTACTTTGAACTTCCAATCCCCCTCTCAGTTTCCTGAGTGCTGCGATTACAGATGTGTGCCACCATGCTTGGCTTATGCCTTGTAGGGGGTATCAAACCCAGGACTTCATATATGCTAGGCAAACACTACCCACTGAGCCGCATTCCCACACTCGAATATGGTTTTGATTGAAAGCATTTGTCAGGGTGCTGGCTGTCACAGATCCCTAGTCTCTGGAGGTGGACGTGGGGGTGTCAGGGATCATTCTGTCCATATGGGTGGGCCCCAGCTAGGTGCACAACACCACCCAAAGCCACAAATCCCCCTTTTCTCTGAACTCTAGTCTTCTGTTCATCCTGAGCCCTCTCGAGCTTTAGGCCAAGAAGGACAGGGGTAGACTTCTGGTAGAGGAAACACAGTGTCACTAGTGTCAGGGTTCCTGTCTCTGTTTAGTGCAGGGAAGGAGTCATGTATTTCCTGGCTTTCTCTGCCACTCAGCCCTCAGGCCTGTGGGTGGGAGTGATGGTCCTTCTAGTCTGTAGTATTTAAATCAGGAGTGGTGAGTTGCTATTGGAATGTACTTCCATTTTAGCCTCTGAGTGGAATCAGTGCCCATAGTCTTGTTATGTGGAACGTGCGCTCTGCAAATGGGTAAATTCATAGAAGGGATTAATTACTGTAAAAGGCTGGGACTGGGTTTGGTTTCCTCCTTTTCCCCTTCCTCCCTCTGTTCCTCCCTCCCTGCCCCTTCCCCATCCCTTTACCCCCCTTCTCTTCCTCCTCTCCCTCTTTCCCTTCTTCCTTTTACTTGAGTGAGTGCAAAATTCACCACAGCAGGATAGGGTGAGGGCGGAGAGCACTAGTTTAAGTCCTTGTCACCATTGGTAGAAGAGTGAGGCTGGGGTTGACTTTGTGGTTCAGCTGAAGGCTGGTATAGGTAGCTTAGGGTGACTGGAGGGAGGGGAGTTTGTGTTTCTGTATTTGCAGTGGTAACAGGTGGCTTGGGGAGTTTGGGGTACTTTTGTGTATGTATGGTGGCTTTCATGACTTTTTTTGTTTTTGTTTTTCAAGACAGGGACCCTGTAGCTTTGGAGCCTGTTCTGTAACTAGCTCTTGTAGACCAGGTTGGCCTTGAACTCACAGAGATCCCCCCTGTCTCTGCCTCCCGGGTGCTGAGATTAAAGGCGTGCACCACCACTGCCCAGCTATTTTTTTTTTTTTTTTGGCTTCTATGACTTAAAGTGTCTGTACTTTACATTTTTAAATTTAGTGTTTAATGTGTATGTGTTTGTGCATGGGTGTGTGTGTAGGTGTGTGCCCATGCACTCACACGTGTGCATGTCATGAAGCGCATGTAGAGGTAAGAAGACAGCTTGAAGGTATTGGTCTTCTCCTTTCACTCTAGGGATTAACTCCTATAATCAGACTTAGCACAAGTGCCTTTACCAGCTGAGCCATCTCACTGGCCCTGTATACACACACATACACACACACACACAATCACACACAATTTATTTTTATTTCATTTATATGAATGTTTTACTTGTATGTAAGTACACTGAGTATCTGTTTCTGTATTTATGTTTTAAAACTTCCTGTAAGTATGTGTGTTTGTTTTCCTGTGTTTGGACTTGGTTTGCACTAATGGTCATACACTAGTGTCTGTTTTGAAGATGCCATCTTTAGTGTGAGAGTATACCTTGTCTGGTTTACTTCCTTTAGCTTCTGGGTACCTCAAGAGGGTTAGGTCTGGAGGGAGGTCCCAACTAGTGCCTCCTGAAAGGCGTGGCTTATGCTTTACTTACATATTCATGAGCCAGCTGCCCCCAGAGACCTCTCAGGGCAGATGGAATGGGCAGGCTCCCCTCTACACACGGGTAGAATGACCAGCTACCTTTTCCACCAGTGGCCCAGGGCCTCGGATCTGGAGATTTGTTAGTTCTAGCTTCTAGTGGCAGTTCTGTGGCCACAAGGGGGACATTCTTTTTCTCCCCAGGGCACGATGTTCTTGGAGAAGGAAGATCATCTTCCACCTAAGGCTAAGCTGATGGATGGGACCCTCTCCCTACTCTGTTCCCCATGGGACAGCCTGTGGGTCCCTTTTCACACTCGATACGTGCACTTGAACTTTGGGGGAGCAAGTGTTCTCAAATGACACAGGAATTTGCCGGGGTACTGGCCAAAGTGTATCTATGGGAAATGAGGTCACGGGACTTCCTCTTCAGTCCCACAGTAAGAGTGTGAGGCCCTTACATTCTTCCTCGAGTGTCCCTCTCTCTCTCTCTCTCTTTTTTTTTTTTTTCCGAGACAGGGTTTCTTTGTAGCTTTGGAGCCTGTCCTGGAACTAGCTCTTGTAGACCAGGCTGGTCTCGAACTCACAAAGATCCACCTGCCTCTGCCTCCCGAGTGCTGGGATTAAAGGCGTGCGCCACCACTGCCCGGCTGTGTCCCTCTCTCTTACATTCAGCTCAAGTACCCTGGACATCACTACCACTACACAGATGACCCAGGTTTCCTATATACTGTGGCACATGTGGCTCATTTGCCACCGTACTGTGTGCCTCTGCCTCCTCCTGCAGTGACTGCCTGGAGCTGGAGGGTGAAGGACCACATGGATGGTGGTTTTTATGGCTTGTTAGCTGGCCTTCTTCAGCTTTCTTGGGGTAGCAAGTGTAGGGTGAAGGGGCAAAGGGAGATTTAGGAATGATATCTTCCTAGAGACCTCACAGCATCTTTATGTATCTCTGGTGGCAGACATATGTCTGAGTTTAGGCTAGCATCTGCCTGGCTGAAGACAACATCTGTTTGAGGCTGGGACACCTGGCTGAGCCCAGCACATTATCTGGTCCCGGGATAGCTTCTGTCTGGGCTCAGGACATGTGTTTGAGCCAGGCACAACATCTGTCTGGGCGTCATGCAGCATCTTTTGGCCTGGGGGAATGTCTATTTGAGCCTTGGTCATGTGTCTGACTTGGGGACACCGGACACCTGCTGGGTCCAGAACAGCACCTGTCTGAGCCTAGGATTGGGCTAGTCAATGCAGATACAATCACTCTGGAGTGTTAACTTTGGTCTGTAGCTGAGAACAGTGTGCGAAAGGCTTTCATCTCCACTCTCCATTAGAGAAGAGCGCTTGCATGGAGTGCCTCAGTTTACCTGTAGTTTTGAGCACTATGGTCTGATTGCTTGGGTATCTTGAAGGATGTTCCAAATCTGCACCTCAGTGACTCGCAGAAGCCAAGGGTAAAGGAGGCTGTAAGGGAAATAACAGGTTCAGTCTAGTTACAGGATTGGAAGCCTTCTGTGTCCCTCTCATCTGTTTGGATTAGTCAACTCTAGTCAGAGTGCTCCTGCAAAGACCCAGCTCAGCCATGGCAGTCAGCTCTCAGCAGTGTGTCATGACTTTCCGTACGCATGTTTATCAAGTTCAGGCCCTGATGGACCCGTCCTGTGCCTCTTTGAACACAGAAACACCAGTTCTGTCCCCAAAGCAGCTTACCTCCTGCCTGTGTATACCAGAATCTCTTTTCCCAGAATGCTTTTCTCCCTGCTTCATGCCCTTCCAGTCTGGGTTCAAGGGTCAATAGTACCAGGAAACTTCCCTCTCCAGATGGAGACATGGTCTCTGCCCCACTTACATAGTCCATCCCTGTGATAGCATTTATGGTCCCATATTCCTTTGATTCTTTGTTGTCTGTTTCTCTACTGACTCCATTTTATCAGTTCCCCTAGGACCCAACTCCGTCATTTATAGTGAGCACCCATTAAAAATGTTTTAACAGGGTCTTGGCCAGGCTAACCTTGAACTTACCATGAAGCTTTGGCTGGGCTGGAGCTATATATGTAGACCAGGCTGGCCTTGAATTTGCAGAAATTCCACCTGCCTCCTGCAGGGATTAAAGTATATCCATCTTCCTTCCTTCTTTTAGCATTTTTATTTATTTTCTTGGGTTCTGGAGACTGGATCTGGCTATGTAAATCAGGCTGGCTTGGAATCAGTGGTCCTTCTGCCTCAGCTTCCTGGGTTCTGGGATTGCAGGTGTGCACCACCATGCCTGGCTTAGTGCTTTCTTTTTTAAAAGGGGACGAGGAGAGGATATTATAGCTCTGGCTTGCAGCCGCAGAGGAGGGGTGGATCTTCTTATTCACACTGGGCCATTGCCTATAGTCAAAGTGCACTAGGATAATGGACCCAGAGCACCGGGATGGGAACCCAGTAGGGCACTGTTCTGCCGAATCTTTTTATTTTTTCTTGGGGGAGAGGGGCATGGGTTGAGACAGGATTTCTCTGTGTAACAGCTCTGGCTATCCTGGAACAGTCTGAGGTCAGACTGGCCTGGAACTCACAGAGCTCCACCTGCCTCTGCCTCCTGAGTGCTGGGATTAAAGGAGACCTACCCCCAACCCCTGGCTTTGCTTAAAATTTTTTTTTTTTTTTTTTGGTTTTTTGAGACAGGGTTTCTCTGTGGCTTTGGAGCCTGCCCTGGAACTAGCTCTTGTAGACCAGGCTGGCCTCGAACTCACAGAGATCCACCTGCCTTTGCCTCCCGAGTGCTGGGATTAAAGGCGTACGCCACTACCGCCTGGCTAAAATTCTTTATATATGACCGAAATGGAGATGAATATCCTAGCAAGGGTAGAAATTATTGCTGCCAACAGGAACAGGGAACAAAGCAGGGAAGGCCAGGGAGAGCCATGAATCCAGCCATATTAGCCTCTGTGTGGGGTGGGTGACAAGACTAAATCTGGTGGGAGAGGACAGTGTCCCAGCACATGTCAAGACCTTTCCCTGAGGAACAAAGAAGTATAGATTCTGGCTTAGCTTGAATGAAGAAGCTGCGGGGTCCTGGGCTTTGCTCCTCTGGGCAGAGAGGAAAGAAGGAAGGCCTTAGCAACACCCATTTGTGTCGAGCAAAGTGGTCTCTCAGGTGGGGCTAGCCTGGCCAGGATGAGAAGGCTATAGATTCTCAGGAGAGCACCCCCCACCCTACCCCCAGGACTTTGATGCCTCCATGAGATGGCTAGGGCATGAGGGCTCCTGGAACAGAGTCTAGACATTGTAGCTTTTACTCTAGCAGACCAGGGGGACCTGTAACTGTTTCTGCTGCTGACAAAAGCAAGTCTCATTTGTAAAGATTCTTTATCCTGGAAGTATCTGAAACAGGAAGTGAAAATCTTGCCTTTTGGCCTTGGCCTCACTTCTTCTAACTACTCATTTCTTTCCAGGACTGTCTGCACATGTGCACAGCTTTAATAAGAGCCAGGGTTTATTGAGTGCTTGCGCTGTGCAGGTGCTGGGCTCATGGCCATACCTGGCCTTCTGAGCTGCACCCTTACAAAAAATGTTTGCAACTATTACCCCATTTTACAAATGAAGAAATTGAGACTCAGAGAATTGAATTAGTCTGTTAAAATGACAGCTCCTCTCATATATATATATATATATATATATATGGATGTATTTTATGTAAACATATAGTTATAGATATAGATATGACTGTCTTTTCAAGAAAAGGTACGGTATACAGGCCAGGCTGACTTTGACCTTTGTAAATGGAGACTATGCTTTCATTTCCCAGCTACCCAGAACCGAATAATCACAGAATCTATATTAATTACAACACTGTTTGGCCAGTGGCTCAGGTGTATTCCTAGCTAGCACTTAAATCTTTTTTTTTTTTGTGGTTTTTCAAGACAGGGTTTCTCTGTGGCTTTGGAGCCTGCGCTGGAACTAGCTCTTGTAGACCAGGCTGGCCTCGAACTCACAGAGATCCGCCTGCCTCTGCCTCCCGAGTGCTGGGATTAAAGGCGTGCGCCACCACCGCCCGGCTTAAATCTTTAACCCAGTTCTGTTATTTTATATTTTGCCCCAAGGCTCATGGTTTGTTACCTCACATCTTACTTCTTGGGTGGCTACATAGTGTCTGACTGACTCAGCCTTCTTTCTCCCTGCGTTCAGTTTAGTTTTCCTGCCTAACTATATTCTGCCCTGCCACAGGGCAAAACAGCTTCTTTATTAACCAAAAGTAATAAAACACATTCATAGCATACAGGGGGGAATCCCACATTAGACCTTGGTCTCAGTTTTGTGTGTGTTGGTAGATAAGCATGTACCCAGCTAGATAGGACATGGGTTCTTTTATTAAAGTTTTACAGTTACAAGTACTTATTTGTGCCTGTGTATGCTATGGCACATGTGTGAAGTTTGGAGGACAACTTATAGGAGTTCTATCTTTATGACAGGCTCTAACTATGTAGCCAAGGATGGCCTGGAATTCACCAAAGCCGTAGCTTTTCAAGTGCTAGGTTTATAGGCCTGAACCACTGTACCCTACTTAAGCTTGCTTTTTAAAAGTTAACTACGCTGAACACAGTGGTGCATATCTTTAATCCCAGAACTTGGAAGCAGAGGCAGATGGATATATGAGTGTTCAGAGCCAGCCTGGTCTACATAGTTAGTTCCAGGACAGCCAGGGCTACAATGAGAGACCCTGTCTCAAACAGACAAACCAATGAAATGCTGTATTTTGGATATCTATGTATGCATCTGTGTTGTAAAGTACCCCTCATGTTCTTACCCTTGGGTTTGCTATACAGTATGCTACCCGTTTGTGTACCATGTGGTACTTTATGTGTCCGACCTGCTCCTCGTGGTCCCTTAAGACTGTAGCTGGTTATCTGAGTGTCTGAAGGGCTAGTGTGGGCCCAGGAGTAGAGAAACTGCACTGGACTTTGGGGTCTGGGGACTGATACGGCATGGGAGAAATGCTGGTCTCAGGAGGCTTGTTTTCTAGTCCCATTGTCATCCAGTTTTCCTTACCTGGAAAGGGGAAGCAGATGGAGCAGATTGCTGGAGGAGTTCAGATCATCAATTGGGAGCCAACCAGAATCAGATTTGCAGTGTAAGTCAAGGTTTTTTTTTTTTTTTTTTTAAAAAAAAACCAGCTGCATGGTTGGGGAACTCCTCTAAGCTTTAGTTTTCCTAGCTTTGACCAGAGTTCTCCCATTTCAGCCTTTTTTTTTTTTTTTTAAATGTCAAAGTGTCTGGCTATCCTGGAACTTGCTCTCTAGACCTGTAGACCAGGCTGGCCCTGAACTCAGAGACCCAGTTGCCTCTGCCTCCTGAGTGCTGGGAATAAAGCACTCCCCACTCCATTTCTAGGCACACCCCATTTCAGCTATTTATTGAGAGTCTTGCTACATTAGCCCAGGTTGGCCTCGAGAACTCCCCCCCCCCCCCCCTTTTTTTTTTGAGGCAGTTTCTTTTCATAGTCCTGACCATCCGGGAACTCTAACCCTGCACAGACACTAGTCTGGCTTTGAGTTTAGAAATCCGCCTGCCTCCTGAGTGCTGTGATTTAAGGCACGTGCTACCACACCCATTGGCCTTGAATTCTTGGTTCTCCTGTTTCTGCTTTTGTTTTCTTCCTTATTTTATTTTTTTCAAGACCGGGTTTCTCAGTGTAGCATTGACTGTCCTGGAATTCACTCTGTAGACCAAGCTGGCCTCGAACTCACAGATCTGCCTGTTTCTGTCTCCAGAGTGCTGGGATTAAAGATGTATACCACCACTAGGAGGCTCTGCATTTTGAATATTGGTTTACTAGCATGTTGTCAGCATTCTCAATATATAAAGACAAAAAAATATTTATTTACTTATTTGTGTGTGTGTGTGTGTGTGTGTTTGTCTTCAAGACTGCCTGCCTGTGTATGTGAGAACGTGTGCCTGTGGAGGTCAGTTCTCTCCTACCATGGTAGGTCCAGGAGATCAGACTTTTGAGTTTAGGCCTGGTGGCAAGCCTCTCTACCCCATAACCCATCTCACTAGCCCCTCACTGATGATTTTGGTTTCTTGTTTGGGGCCAGGCACTGAAGAGATAACAATGAAAAAGACAAGGCTCCTGCCCACCGGAAGCATAGTACTTTCTGGAAGAGAAGACTCAGTACAGACTGTATCAAGACCTGTAAGGAGCTGGGTCCTAGTAGTGCACACCTTTAATCCCAGGAGGTAGAGGCAGACAGATCTCTGTGAGTTCAAGGCCAGCCTGGTCTACAGAGAGGGACAGGCTCCAAAGCTATACAGATAACCCTGACTCAAAAAACCAAAAACCAAACAAACAAAGACAAAAACCAAACCAAACCAAAAAAGAGCTGTAGGGAGGCTCCAGTGGAGACAATGGAGTTGCTGAAGGGTGTGGGTTCCAGCCTGAGAAAGGCCTTTGAGGACCTTGTGTAAGCTCTGAGCCCTGCAGGATGAGAGATCAACCCCATTGCACACCGAGTCTTGAGAGGTTTCGAGTTAGAAGATGGGCTGGGTGTCCAGGAGTTTTGATTTATCCTCACAGACCAGAGAAGGAGGGAGCAGTAGGAGCTAAAAGGCTGGAGGAAGCTGGGTCAGATGGAGCAAGACCTACCTGGTGGAAATGCGAACAGCATCCGGGTCTTGTTTCCTAGGGTAGTCACTAGGAGGCTTGAGAGATCTGGTGTTTCAGGTCAGCTTTCCCCAAAGCAAACCACAGGAAATGATCCAGGAAACAGTGGGGCAAGACAGAAGGGAGTGGGGAGCTGGCCAACAGCTGGAGCTTTATACAGTAACAAGTTAGTTTCGAGGACCCCCGTCTAACCAGGTCCCTGTGGACATCAGTGTTAAACCCATCTGGAAGCTCTACCACCAGATCAATGAGTCAGTTTCTACCAACTGGGTCGTTTCTCTGGCTGGGTAACACTCTTTCTGCCTTGGGGCCTGACTCTCCGACCCTGGTGGCCTGCCCTAGGAGGAGAGAGCAGCACCCTGGAGATCAGCAGAAGCCCTCAGGCAAAGCTGCAGTTCCTGGCGGTGGGAAGCCAAGCAGGAGTGTACTGAAATGGTAGGGCCTGGAGGGATGGGGGTGGAACCCTCGACCTCTGCTGCCTGCCCGCCTACCGGGAGGTTGTGGTATTGGAAGCCTCCAAGAAAGAAGAACATCTATTACTTTATTATTATTGTCACTATGATTATTGCTATTGTTGGAAAAGCCAGATGAGATACTATGAATAAGAGTGCAGCTAAACTGGGTGCCTACTTCCAATGAGCCTTCTAAGCTCCTCACATATTATCTCATTAAATACTTTTAGTAGCTAGTGTGTCGGAGAAAGCATTGTGGCAATGAAACGATTTATGCTTCTAACTTGAAATTTCTAGAATCTGAGATGGTGAATTCAGTGGGCTCCCCTGGATGCTGAGGGCTCTTGTCCCAAACCTCCTGAGCAGCAGACAGCCTCCCTGGTGCCTGGAGATGCTGACTCATCAGAGAGAGATGTAAATTCCTACCTGGTTTGCATATGATTTACACATATTTATTTATGAGAGTCTTTGATTAATGTCAAAGTGTGTCTGTGATTTTTCTGTCAGGCTTCAGGGCCCCACAGAGGCCATGGCTAGTGTGGATGTGGGCAAAAGTCTGACCGTGGATGTGGGGCGGTGGCTGCGGGGTTGGGTGGAAGGAGCAGCTGTGGGTAGGTGGTTGGCAGGTTCGGGGCCACAGAATGGGCAGACTGAAGCCTGGGATTCCAGAATGGATGGTTTGAATACTGAGGGAGGGGTGTGTGTGTGTGTGTGTGTGAGAGAGAGAGAGAGAGAGAGAGAGAGAGCGAGAGAGAGAGCGCTATCACCAGATGACAGACTCAAAATTCTTAAGAGCTGGAGTGAGGGGGGCAGATTGGTGTCATAGTGACAGGCAGGCTATCTAAGGAGTTCAGACCCAGGGAAGCAAGAGAGAATCTGGAGTCCCAGGGAGGGCCATAGCAGGTGCGGGGAAATGGGTCACACAGGGGCTTCCAAGCCATCCAGAAACTGACGGGTAGAAGGGGCCTGGCTCCCGAGTGCCCTCCCCTCGTGCTGCCAGTGCAATCCCTGGCCCCAGATGCCCCAGGGGAGAAAAGCTGCTGATCAGCAATAATTTGTGTGTGTGTGTGTGTGTGTGTGTGTGTGTGTGTGTGCAGGCAGTGCCCAGCCCTGTGCCTGGAACTGTGGAAAAGGTCTGTCTCAGCCTGCAAGCCTTGGCAGGGGTGCTGGTGAGATAAGGAGGAAAGGGCAGGCCCTGACCTCACCTCTGAGGGCTGTGAGCCTGGCACCCTGTGGTATTCACATCCATTATCTACCTTAATCCTCACAAGGGCCCAGAGGCTCTCTTATCTTCTCTTTGTGAAGGAGGAAGCAGGTCCAGACTGCTGCAGCAACTTGTCCAAGGTCACACAGCAAGGGCGTGGAAAGTTCTGATTCAGAACCCAGCTCCGCCTCCTTCTGGAGCCTGGGTATTTAGTTCCTTCTGCCCCAGCCAGGTTCCAAATAAGGATACCAGACTCTGGTTGTTGTAAGGGTGAATGAGTTCAAGCCTGTGGAGAGCTTGGCACGGTGGCTGACACACTGTAAATGCTCAGTAAAAGGCTCTAAGAAATGTGGTAGAGCCAAGAGTCTTCACCCCTGGTTGTTGTCATGTGTGGAAACGGGAGGCCATTTCTGGGTAGGTCGTATCACCTGCCAGACGAGAGTCCTGTTTGCACAAGTCCTAGCCATGGGTGGAAGGGGAACATTGAAGCTGGCTAGTCAGGACTGCCTGGATACGTGTGTGTATGTGGGTTCAGTGAGGACTTGAGTGGGAAGGGAGAGGGCATGTTGGGAAGAGGGAGCTCCACCAGCAGGCAGTGCTCAGGCCATTCCTTGTTTCCAGCTGCAGAATTCTGACTCAAGAGAGGAAGTGGGGGATATGAATGGACTTGACGTGTACATTTCCCGCAGTAGCTATAGAGACAATGTAGACTCCTGCCCTCCAGTGTTGAAAGTAGAGGAGCTCAATGAGAGTCACATGCATTCACTCAGCATTCATCCAACAAATATTTAGTGCCTATTTTCTGTCAGGCACTGTCCTAGGTGCTGATAGGTAACACTTTTTTTTTTAAATAAGATTTTATATCTATCTATCTATCTATCTATCTATCTATCTATCTATCTGTATATATTGTTCTGCCTGCATGTATGTCTGCAGACCAGAAGAAGGCACCAGATTTTATTACAGATGGTTGTAATTCAGCATGTGGTTGCTGAGAATTGAACTAAGGACCTCTGGAAGAGGAGGCAGTGTTCTTAACCGCTTAGCCATCTCTCCAGCGATACTTAACACTTTAAAAAATATTTTTTTCAAAACAAGGTTTCTCTGTGTAGCCATGGCTGTCCTGGAACTCTCTCTGTAGACCAGGCTGGCTTTGAACTCATAGAGATCTGCCTGTTCTTCCTCCCGAGTGCTGGGGTTAAAGATGTGTGCCATCACCGCCTGGCTGATAGATGCACTTGTTGTGTTCAAGTGTTTCACACTCTTTATTTCCTTTATTCATCCCAGCTTTGCAGTGAGTCACAGAAGTAGTCTGGAGAGATGGTTGGTCTCTCTGTGATTTCTCCAGTCCCTTCTCATGTGTCAACCACACTGGGCATCCAGTATCTGCCACAGAGCTGGACCACCTCAGACACAGTTCTCCTATCCCCTTACCATGTCAGCATCAGCATCCCCCTTCCCGTCCTGCCCTGCCCTGCTCCACCCAGACTCACCCAGCTATTCCCAGCTCTTCAGCACAGCTCAAATCTTGTCTATCAGCTCTTCTTGGGAAGCCACACCCCAGCTCAGGACTGAGGCTCCAGGGAGGTACAAAAGAAGGGCCTCTAACTGTTTTCTGACCAGATTCACAAACTTTGCTGGAGGCAGCAAGGCTGCTGTGTGGTCTGTTTGGCTTACTCTGTTCCTTACTATGTAGAACTCACAAGGTTCAGCTAGGGTGAGCTTCTAGTTCCTGGCAGCCAATAGTGACCTTGCACTTGGCTGACACTTAGACATGGTCTAAGCTCCTCACCAGCTTGTAGTACAAAAGAGGGGTAGGGAGAGGTTTCTTCAAAATCCAGGAGCCAAGGGAGAAACCTGATCTACTTCTACAGTTTGCCTTTAATGAGTGAGAAACTTGGCCAAAGGAGTTCATTGGTGAGAAGAAGGGAAATCAATCTTGCATGGAGGCCTATGTTGCTGTGTTGATCTGGAAGCTGTTGCTTCATCTACTTTATGACTGTCCACTTGTCTGTCCATCAACCATCCATCCACCCACCTACTCACCTGTCTACTTCCCCATGCATGCATCCATTGCCCAGTGTGGTTGGCACATGAGAAGGGACTGGAGGAATCACAGAGAGACCAACCATCTCTCCAGACTGCTTCTGTGACTCACTGCAAAGCTAGGAGGAATAAAGGAAGTAAGGCGTGCAAAACACTTGAACACAGCAAGTGCATCTATCAGCCAGGCGGTGATGGTTGCATCCACCCACCCACCTATTACCAGTCCACGAACCCAATTATCCATCTATTCATCCACCTGCCTATCTACCTGCTTATGCATTCATGCCTGTATCCATCCATCCATGCTCATATATCCATCCATAGATTCAGGCATCCCTTCTCCTACCTAGCTGCCAACCTATGACTCCATCCATCTAGCTCTTTGTCCATCCTGCTGCCTACTGATGCCAGATGCAGTCTGCAGCTCACTTCCACTTACTGAATTAGTATTCTGGGGAGCTGGCTAGTGCTTCTGTTTCTGTGAGTCCTCTGTCCTGTTTTCTCCCCTTCTGGTTTGTGGGGATACTCCTCATGCAGTGGAACTGACCCCTCTATAGAGCCAAGGAAGAAGTATGTCTTAGCCATGGGTTGGCAGTGACTGCCCATCTTGTGTCTCGTGGTGGGGAATCTTGCATGATGCTTTTGCTTCGTCCAGACTAGACTTGTGACTTTCAGACCTATAAGTTCAGGATGTCAACCTGGTCATCAGGTAGGCAGGCCAGACCTCTAGCTCACAGCAAGCCTTGGTTCTGGTGGATAGAAGTCCAAGATCAGCTGGATGCTTCTGGTGGATAGAAGTACAAGATCAGCTGGATACTTCTGGTCAGGGCCTTATGCTATATTAGAAAAGAAACAGGCATGTATGTGGAAGAGTCTGGCAGACATGAAGACTTAGTTTGCTTTTTAGCAAGTGGTTCTGTGCCCATGAGAGCTGCATTCATCACTCAGGATTAATGCAGGACTTCTCTGTAGCTTTGGAGCCTGTCATGGAACTAGCTGTTGTAGACCAGGCTGGCCTTGAACTCACAGAGATCCACTTGCCCCTGCCTCCCGAGTGCTGGGATTAAAGGCATGCGCCACCACCACCCGGCTCTTTTTTCTTTATTTTTTTTTTATTTATTTATTATGTATACAATATTCTGTCTGTATGTATGTCTGCAGGCCAGAAGAGGGCACCAGACCTCATTACAGATGGTTGTGAGCCACCATGTGGTTGCTGGGAATTGAACTCAGGACCTTTGGAAGAGCAGGCAATGCTCTTAACCACTGAGCCATCTCTCCAGGTTTTTGAGATAAGGTTTCTCTGTGTAACCACATTGGCTGTCCTGGAACTCTCTTTGTTCCTGGCCTTGAACTCACTGAGATTTGCCTGCTTATGCCTTCCAAGTGCTGGGATTAAAGGGCGTGTGCCTTCACCACACTACCAGCCCAGTCATTTCTAAGTACTGATGTTCTGGGAGTCAAATCTCAGCCTGAGTTTTTGAGATCATCCATGCAGACCACAGCATCCTGCACACCCAATTCTCCTGTTGATGTGACTGTATAGCACAAGTCTAAGAGATAACAGGGCAGGGGCGTACTTCTTCAGGTGAATAAGGAATCCTTTGGATGACCCCTGTGTCTTGTGACCTTACATAGTGACAGTGCAACCCTTCCCTTTGCAGTCAAGGCAGAGAGGTGGCCTGACTCCTCAGGGCTTCCGGCCTGAGCAAACCCAGGTTCTGGGGTCCTATTCCTGAGCCAGCTTCAGGCACCACCTTCAGTCCCTAAGGCAAGCCCCTTCTGAGGTATAGGACAGTCCTAGCTGCACCTCCAGGCAAGAGGCTCTACTTGCTTAGGAATGGATTATCCCAGAAGTAATACCTGCCTCAAACTCATGCCCCCGCCCCAGCTCCTGGTTAGAAGCCAGGTGTTGGCCTTATTGGGTCTCTATGGGATCAGATGCAAGGATACTGAGCCAGCTTTGAAGGGTTGGATAAGTGCTGAGTTGTGCCTGCAGCACAGCATCTGGTCACCATGCAGTAGAAGCTCATGCTCCCTAGAGGTCATCCCTGCTTCTGCATTTCCCTCTCAGAGCACCTCCCCCAGGCCTGTCTCTGCATCTCTGCCTCTGCTGAGTCTCTCTACTTTCTCTCTGCCCCCCACCCTTGATGTCCCAAATAGCAGCCCTATGTAACTCATGGGCCTTAAAAGAAGACTAGGCTGCTGGGTAGTGGTGGCGCATGCCTTTAATCCTAGCACTCGGGAGGCTGAGGCAGATGGATCTCTGAATTTGAGGCCAGCCTGGTCTACAGAGTGAGTTCTAGGACAGCCAGGAATGTTTCACAGAGAAACCGTGCCTCAGAAAAACCAAAAACAACAACAACAAAAAGCCAAGACTAGGCCAAATTGAAAGACTGTAAGCATAAAGCATGCACTAAATTTGGAAGACTTGGTCTGAAGAAAAGAAAATGTAAAGTATCTCTAAGATTTTTTTTTAAAATATAGATGATGTTTTGAGATGGGTAAAATAAAATATATTCCTATATATATATAATTATATAAAATTAATTTCGTTTGTCTTGGTGTAACAGAAGTTTCTGTCCAACCTGGTCCTACATTCCCAAAGAAACATACAGAGGTTTATAGTAACTTTAAACTGTTGGCCTATTAGCTGAGGCTTATTATTAACTAGCTCTTACAACTTAAATTAACCCATAATTTTTGTCTGTGTTAACCATGTGGCTTGGTACCTTTTTTCAGTGAGGTATTCTCATCTTGCCTCTTCTGAATCTGGCTGGTGACTGACTCTCTCTGCCTTTCCTCTTCCCATAATTCTCCTAGTCTGGTTGCCTCACCTATACTTCCTGCCTGACTACTGGCCAATCAGTGTTTTGATAAAGTAATATGAATGACAAATCTTTGCAGTATACAATCGCATTATTCCATAGCATTTCGGTATTTTTATTTCCTGAGACTGTAGATTTTTATGTAGAATAGTCTGGCCCCAGTCTTAGACTGGACACGGGATATCCTTAAACTCCTGATCCTCCTGCTTCTACCTTCCAAGAGCTAGGACACAGGCATGAGTCACTGCGTTCATGATGTGTCACTGGTGTGACATCAAAAAGATTCACACTGCACATGAATCACGAATGGCATTTCTGTAGACAGTGCTGCCCCAGAGCCCATTATCCACCAGAGGTTTCAGCTCAGGCTCTGCTGGCTCCAGTGCTCTTAGGTTTGTGTGGAGGCGGGGTGTTTTAGGGGAGGACCTGGTGGAGGAAAGCTGTAAACTTCCTGGAGGCCAGGAAGTGGAGAAGACTCAGTAAGGGACAGGAAGAGACATATTCTTCCAGGCCACACTGCTAGTGGCCCACTTCCCTCATCTAGGTCCCACCTTTCATCAGTGAAGGCAGGGCCCTCGTGACCTAGCCCCTGTCCCCAAGTGCCTAGCCCTGTCCACATCTGTTTTAGGCTCAGAGCCTTTTGGGTGAGGAGCTTCATATCCAAACCCCACACACTACTTTGGCTTCTCTCACCATTTGTAGGTGACCCACTGCTTCATTTCCTCGCAGATTGTCCTTGCCACCACTCTGTCCTCCCCTTCCATATTTAAACTTGCTGAGCTCATTTCTACCCCAGGGCCTTTGAACTCCCTAGTTCCCCTTCTGGGACCAGCGTCCATCTCTTCACATTTGCCTACCTACTTGATTCAGATTCTCATTTAACCGTGCCCTCCTCAAAGCACTTTCTGGTCACCGTGGCAAACAGAGGTACCACTCCATTGCTCTCTCATGCCTTAGGGAGAACAGTCATTTGTCCATAGGCCCAGGGAAGTGAAGAGCTTTCACAAGTTCACAGTCATCAAAGTAATAGCCAGCTGTCCTTTATTGAGTGGCGGGAAGTTCCCAGACCTTCCTTTTTTTTTTTTTTTTTCCATTTCTTCTGTAGTTGCTGTCTTTGCAAACCTAAGAATCCACGGTCCAGAGAGGTAAAGTGACTTGTCTGAAGTCACCCAGGAGGTGGGTCTGGACTGGAATTCAGATTTGCTACCTGGGCTTGGGTTGTTCTTTCGCAACCTCCTTAATTCCTTATACTTTAATTTCTCTTCACACTGCATAAATCGTTTACCTTTTATCAAATTCCTGGTCTCCTGTGTCCCAGGCCAGAGGCTTTTCTATATGGATTGAATCTTCCACAGGTCACTGGGGAGGGAAACAGCAGTCAGCAAAATGGAGGCAGCCCCTGGTGTCTGGCATCAGTGAGGAGGAGAGCCTACCCCTGCCCAGGCCCAGAAGAAGGGCTCTCTCCCTCCCTGGGGGCTGCTGCCTGCGAGCTGCCGCCTGCCTCCGCAGCCTGATGGGGCAGAGCTCCTGCTTCATGTTTTATTAATAGCACTGCCAGCCTTCCTGTTTTCACGCTGATAACCTGCTGGGGAGGAGGTGGGAGGAGGCAGGGAGCAAGGTGGCCAACCCTGGAGCTCCAGGCCTCCCCCGTGGATGAGCGCTCTGTGGGACTGGCACAGCCCCAAGCCTCTGGAGTTGGCTCTTAACGCCTTTTCACTTGGTCTGACAGAGCCCCTTGGAGGGGACAGGTCCTCTACAGGAACCTGGGGAGTCCCACCCCCAAGCCATTTAGGACACTAAGAGTACACCTGACTTTGGTCCTCCTCAGAGGGAGATATGTACATATTCAAGTGGCCATGGGTTTGGTGGGTTCAGGGATTGTGGGGAGAGGGACGGAGGGGGAAAATCTGAACCCCATAGCCAGACATGGTAGCACACATATACAGTGTCAACACTTAGGAGGCAGAGGCATGAGGGCTGTTTAGAGTCTGAAGCCAACCTGGGCTACATTGTGAGTTTGAGGCAAGCCTGGGCAACTTAGTGAGATCATTTCTCAGAAAACACATACACACACTCTGCCACACTTCCTGACACTGGTTCCCAGGATTCCCTTGGGTAGGAGATGGCTGACATCTTATCACATGACGACCACACCTGAACTGGCCTCTCCCTGACAACTCCTGTTTTTTCCTTCTAGATCATAGTGAAAGGGTTAAAGGAAAGAGACAGATGGGAGCTAGTCCTGCACAGCGTGGGGTGGGTAAAGGCCACTCCTCCAGCCAGCCTGTAGTCTGGGAGCCACTTACACAGGCCTGCAGGTGCCAAGCACAATGATGTCACATTAGTTCTTTGAACTTGGCCATGGTGGGAGAAAGCTCAGTGTCTTCAAGATGGCTTGACAGGAACAGGCGCTTATGGCCTAAACTGGGCGACCTCGGTTCAGCCCTGGAGCCCACATAAAGGGAGAAGGAGAAAACCAACTCCTCAGAGTTGTTCTGTGATTTCCACAGG
>JAQHUG010000031.1:1924255-1962395 GCA_028555095.1 Dicrostonyx torquatus | reverse complement strand
TAGACCAGGCTGACCTCGAACTCAGAGATCCACCCTGGCTCTGCCTCCCAAGTGCTGGGATTAAAGGTGTGCACCACCACCACCTGGCTTACATTTGTTCTTTTCCCCTGGGCTTGTTCATTTCCTTTCCTTCCTCCTTTAAAAAATTATTTCACTTTATGTGTCTGTGTGTTTTGTCTGCATGTACATCTCTGCATCCTGTGCATGCAGTGACCCAGAAGAGGGCATCAGATCCACTGGAACTGGAGTTCCAGGTGGCTGTGAGCTGCCTGGCTTGGGTGCTGGGTCTGAATTGGGATCCTCTGCAAGAGCAGTGTGTGCTCTTAACCCCTAAGCCATCTCTCCAGCCTTGAATATAAAGCATTTAGTGACATGCTACAGAGGAAGAACAAAATAGTAAGTGAGAAACGGGTTCAGCAGTGTGCAGGGGAGTTCAGACTTCGTTAGGCTGCTCAGGAGGCCATCAGACGTCAGTGGGAAGGTGACAGTTGAGTGAGTGAGCAGGCAAACTGGCCAGTGCAAAGGTCCTGGAGTAGGATCTGCTGGATAGGTGTGAACAACAAGGGAAGTCAGTGGGCCTGGTGCAGAGCGAGTGGAGGGGGGAGTAGATAGAGGTACTGGAGTTCAGAGGATCAGATAAGAGAAGGGGCCAGCAGGAATGATTAAGAAGGTAGGGTCAGGGTTCTAACAGACCACAGCTTCCCTGTCTGCCCTAGGTAGGGTCAGACATTGGAGGGGGGGGGATGCAGGAGGAGGTTCTACCTTTAATAGTTCAAATAGTCTTTGTTGGCCTCGGTGGGTAGTTCAGTAGGTAAAGAGTTTGTTGTACAAGCACCAGGATGTAATTTCAATCCCTAGAACCCACATTAAAAAAAGCTAGGAGCGGTGGTATGTCACACACACACACACACACACACACACACACACACTTTTGGCCTTTTGTAGATCCTGGTATAGCATAGGACTGCCTCAGTTTCCTCTTGAGGCTGCTACATGCTGTTCCCATGTCCTGACTACAAGAAGCTCACACCCTGAGGTCACACTGCTGGTCTGGGGCGGTTCTGTCCTTTTCCTTGAGTGTTATCTGCAGGAGTATGCTCTCTCCCTAAGCTCCTGCTTCCCAGTTCTTCCTCTCTCTGTCCTGAGGTCCACCACAGCCTGGCAGAGATGATGCAGGAGGGCCCAGGGCCTAGAGAGGTGGACAGTGCAGGGACAAGGTGGCCTGGGATGGAATAGCAAGACAAGCAGGTTGAGTCTGGTGTGGTCTCCTACCAAGTAGGGTCTCTGACTGCTGGGTGGAGATGTTGCAGGGTGTGGTGTCCGGACCAAAAACATGGGGACCAGATTTATTGATCCAATGCCATAGCTGCCCCAGAGCCTTGAGACTCAGCATCATAGCCCTTTGCCCTCAATAAATCTCCCCCAGTAGATTTTACTGCATGGAGTTTTATGACCCTTCAGCTTTCTAGTCAGCTTGGAGCTTCCCGAGAGCTGTGAAGATCATGCCTGGCACTCCAAGGGATGGGGACTCCAGGAACCAATCAGGCTGGAGCTTGGGGAGATGACAACTCAAGCCTGGTGTGGGGAGTGGGCTGCCTTCTTGGAGTTTCTGCACTCTCACTAGCTGGCACCTGATTTGACTGGGAACGTCAAGTCCTCCAACATAGGAATAACCATCACCTCCTGAAAGAGGAGACTAGGCTAACCTGTAACCTTAGCACTCAGGAAGCTGAGGCAGGAGGATTGCTATGGTAGGGACCAGGGAAAAATAGTACCTGTCCCGCTTGTCTGCCTCAAAACAAACAAACAAACACCAAAAAAAGATTCTGAGGCTCAGAGGAGAAATCACATGCTTGATGTCACAAAGCTTAAGCTGATTGCCATCTCCTCCATGGAGCCGTCCTTGGTTCCTAGCTGGAGTCTATAACTTAGGATCGCCTAGGAGGCTCTCATCATGCCTAGTGACCTTCTGTGACCTGTTCTCCTTGTCCCCTCCCTCCCTCCCTTCTTCCTGTCTCTTCTGTTCATCATAGTCTTATATAGTTCAGGCTAGATTTAAATTTACTATGCAGCTGAGGCTGTCCTTGAACTCCTGACTCTCCTACTTCCCAAATGTTGCACTAGTAGGCCTGTGATACTGCACTGGCATGCTCCCCGCGCTTCATTCCTAGCTTTTAGCCTGTGGGTGTGCATCCAGCTTTGTGGCCTTTGCATGGCTCTTTCTTTCCGTATAAGACACCGTGTCTCAGTTATGTAAGATGGAGTGTGATCAAAAAGCTCCACCAGGCATAGTAGCAAACACGTGTAATCCCAGCACTTGTGAGGCTGAGACAGGAGGAGAATGGATGCGAGTTTGAGGTCAGCCTGGCCTACACACAGGGCCTTCATCTCAGAATAACAGTAAGCAGCAAAACAAACAAAAACCCACAGCCAAACTCTTAACGATTGAAGTGATATGTTTGGTTATCAGGTTGAAAAGGGAATGGGCCTGTTACAGTCCATTTCTGTTGTCAGTACCTCTGTCAGAGACCTGTGTGATTGTTTCTGGAGAGGTTACACTGGGAGGGAAGGCCCACCCTGAACATGAGAGCACCATCTCATGGGCTAGGGCTTTAGACTGAGTAAAAGGGGAAAAAAGAAACCCCCAAACCAACTAAACAACCAAACAAGAAAAACAAGAGTTGAGTACCAGTGCCCATCTTCCTGACTACAGACAGGCTGTGGTCAGCTGCGTCACGGTCCCCCTCTGTGCCTTCTCCAACACAATAGGTTCTATGTCTACACACCGTGAGCCATGATCTGCTCTTCGTTCAGTTGCTTTCATTGGGTGTTTGGTTGCAGTGATGAGGACATGAGTACAGGGATAGGGAGAGGGCTCAACAGGGGAAGCGCTTGCCAGGCAAACCTACAGGCCGGACTTTGGCTCCCAGAATCCACAAATAAAGCCAGGTAGGTGTGATAACCACCTGTAATCCCAATGTGGGAGCAGAGGCAAGGACTGGCCAGAAGAAACAGACTAGTCAGACATAGCTAAAATCATGAGCTCCATATTCAGCGAGAGACCGTGTCTCAGTTATGTAAGATGGAGTGTGATCAAAAGGACTTCTGGTGTCAATTTTGGGCCTTCACATGCAGGTGTGCACTTGTGGATGTGCATCCCACATGTATACTACATGCACCCACACTTAACTTACATGCATCCATACATTTGAATGTATGCACACATATGCATACATATACATTATATAAATGTACATAGGCAAAGAAAAGGGGTAGATATGATCAAGATATGTTATTTACGTGTGTAAAATTGTCAAAGAATAAATAAGGATATTCTATAAAGTGAAAAGTAATGAATACAGGAAGAAAGCTCCTAAGCTCCATGAGGGGCCCTATCTGTTGGGACTGTAGCCATTCCAGGGTGCAATGCAGCGATGCAGGTGACTGAGCAGTCAGAGGAGGTAAGAGATGAAAGGATGAGGTGGTTATCTGAGAAGGGGAGCATGAGAACCTGTGGTAGTTGTGGGAAATTGGGGCAAGGGTGAACCTTTGGGGCTTTAGTTGATAGATCTTCCACCAGTCAACACTTCTCTGGGTCTTTCTGCGTATCAGGAACTTTTGTGTCCCCCATACCCTAAAGAATCCCAAGAAGAAGCTGAAAGTTGTCATGATTCCTTTTTGCGGGTCAGCATGAGATATGGAGATGCTGTCTTGTGACAGGGTGGCTAGAGTCTTCCTTGTAATTTTGAGAATCCCCTTGCCATCTCTGGCCTGTTTGCTTCTATACAAAGGTGGGTGGTGACCTCATGGGTCTTTTGAGATCCCCTCTCATCTGCTTTTCAGCAGTCTCTTCATTTGGGAGGCCCTCCTCCCACCACATCTCCAGCGTACAGGCATGGGTGCTGGCCGTGGTGCTGAAGACAGGCAAGGTCTCTGCAGGGGCTTAGAAGGCAGAAGGGTGAGCCACAGGCTGGACTCAGGACTTAGGCTGGACTCAGGACTTGGGACAGAGGAAAGATACATGTACTGAACACAGCATGTCTTGGAGGACGTTCTTAGGGGAAACTGAGTTCTGGGGACTGTGGATCTAACACCTGCCAGGAAGCTGAAGGCTACTCCTTTGAGTTTGGGTTCCAAGTCCGGTCTCAGGAAAATTAAGGGCAGCAGAGAAAGTCGTGGCATGCAGAACTGTCTGATACAACTGCCAGGGAATGTCTGTTGACAGTGATTCGGAGCCTGCGGCCAGAGATGAATGATTGAAACACCAGGCTTGTTAAAGCGAGAGCACGTTTGATTTCTCTCCCCTGCACTGCATGCGATTTAGCTGGAGGGAAGTTAGCAATCAGCTAATTGACATTGAATTAACCATGAAACTCAGCCCGTGCCTTCTCTCTGAAGCGCTCTCCAGTAAGACTTTATCAAGGCTTTGAATTATTGATTATTACTTATAGCTCTGATGGGGTGATTTCCTTTTATTTGTTTTCTCGTTGGGTGTCCTTCATAAGTGTCCCTGAGAGAGGGAGGCATCAGACACAAAGCTGTCACTTCAGAGTAGTGGGGAGAAGCCAGTCCGCGGGTGGGGAGGGGGACAGATCTGGAAAGACCACCAGCTCCTCACAAATAAGCCTGTAACTACTAAGCTGTAGAGTTGGAGGCTTTTGTTTTTGTTGCTATCATGGTAGAAACATAGCACATTGTGACAAAGAGGGACCTAGTCAGTCCCAGTACAGGCTTACACACTTAGAGTCTGAATGGGGATATACTCCCTATACCTGCTGTTCAGGCCCCACCTGCAAGGACTCCTATCCCATGTCTGTTTCTGCTCTGATACTTGAATTCTTCTGCAACATCCAACCCAAATGGTCTTCTGAATTCTGTCTGCATATTATTGGGAAAGGAAGTGATTCTGTCAGAATTGGAATAGACTATGTCCCTCCCACTGGCCTGGTACTGCCCCTTCGATCCCTGAGCAGTGGTCTATGTTTTTTTGTTCACTGATAGCCCCTTCATCTGAAGTCTCGTCTTTTCCTCAGAAAATTCAGCTTTGAGTCTTTTCCCAAACTTGATCTCTTTTCATGGGAATCCAGTGTATGGGCACTTCTGAACATACAGCATCTTGAACTGGGCATATCACATCACTTCAGGTACAGCCTGAGCATGACGTGGCGATAGGACCATCTCCTTTTTCAAAGTGAACATTAGCGGGGCACTGAGATGGCTCAACAGTGAAGTCACTTGCCACCAGGACAGGTGACCTGAGTTCAGCCAGGACCCACATGGTGGAAGGAGAAAGCTGACTTCTGTAAGTTGTCATACATGGCATGCACATATGTGAGCACACGTGCATGTGCGAATGTATACACACATACACACAAAATACATGTGCAGCAACTTAAGAAGTTGAATATTAGAGCCTGGTTCAAAGTCATCCTTTGAACTACATGGCAAGTTTCAGGCCATCTTTGAGGTCAGCCTGAGTTATGTGAGACCCTGTTTCAAGAAGAGGAAGGAAAAAAAAAGGAAACAAACAACAAGAAAAAAGTGGATATTAGGGCCAGACGTGGTGACTCATACCTTTAGTTGTAGCACAAAGGAGGCAGAGACAGGTGGAGCTCTATGAGTTTGAGACTAGCCTGGTCTACAGAGTGAGTTGTAGGCCAGCCAAGGCTGCACAGTGAGACTGTGTCTCAAAAAACATCAAAATAAAAACAACAACAAGAAATGATTAGGATTTGCTTGGTAGATAGCTTTGTTTTCCTGGCAGCTTCTGCCTCGTGCTTCCATAATTTCTTACCTTCCCTAAAGCCAGTCAGGGCCACGTGATTCTTCTGTCCAGTGCCCTGTGGCCTGAAGTGATGGATGACCTTCTGCAATGAGACATTAGGAATGACATTCCAACTCAGTTTCCTTACCCTGGTAGCCCAGAAGTCATATGCTCTAGATGGCTTCAGTGTCTGACTCAAGCATTCTGGGTCCCCAAGTCATCCCAGGAGATAGAGCTGTCCTGAAGGGTTGCTGGACCCACAGTGGACTTGAGCAAAAATCAGTGTTCTGTGTGAAGTCCCTGAAGCTGTTGTGTACCGGTTACTGCTTGGGTAGCTCGACCTCACCAGACCTGACTAACAGGTTAGCCTGCTGCTGCCGGCTGCATCAGACTTCCCATCATCACCCGTATAGCACTTGTCCCTGCCCTGTCCCCACTGCGCTCTGCAGTAATTTTTATTTACCGACTTTGAGGTTAGTGGCTGTGCAATGTTCCTTGCATGTCTCCCAGTACCTGTTCTCTTGTGCAGAGGACATTAACCTTGGCAGATTGAAAAGTAGGAAAAGGAAGTTCCGGGCATCCAGATAGAGGCAGGCAGCATCACCCACAGGGCTTTCTTTGGAATGAGGTAATGTGGATCGGAACCTTAAGTTCTGGATAATTGCTCTTGCTCTGTAAGCTTGAGGACCTGAGTTCAAATCCCCAGCACCCATGTGGAAGACTAGGAATGACTTTGTTTATTTGTAATCCCTTCATTGGTGGAATGGAGATTCCAAGACCTCGCTGGCTACTAGTTACTGGTTACTGGTTCAGTAAGAGACCCCAATTTAAGGCAATTAAGTGGAAAATGATAGAGGAAAACATTGAAGCCCTCAACATGTGCTTGTGTGGGTGTTCCTCACACCCACTGACCCCTCTCTCTCTCTCTCTCTCTCTCTCTCTCTCTCTCTCTCTCTCACACACACACACACACACACACACACACACACATGCACTCACTGTTCCATCACTGACCTAATGGATATCACTTGGATAGTTATGTAGACTCTAAATTTCTGTCAAATAGAGGTAATAGTTCCAGTGTCTCAGGAGCTGAGAATATAATAATATGTTTTATAGCATATTATTAAGCACATTAAAAAGTGTCTAGCATGTTGTATTGTAAGTAAGTGCCAGGTGTAATCTTTACCGTCACCATTGCTGTCACTGGGTTTAGGGAGCAATTGCTCCAGACATCTGGGCAGGAGCAGAGGAGAGAGCCCTCTGGGAAAGGTCCCTGTCTAAGGCAGTCACAGGTAGGCACTCAGTAGATGCAGGTTGAATAGAATTTTCTAGTTCAGGGCCCACATCCTGGGCCTGTCCTTGCGGGACTGTCCCTCAGAAGATGAGCTAGGACCTTTGTTCTGCCTCACTGGATTTCATGAAGCAGTGTCTGGCAGGATGTGCAGGTTGTCACATCTGCCTGGTTCTTCCAGGGCAACTCTGACTGGTTCTGTTTGGAACGCGGGTGAGGTAGCATCACAGTTATGAGCCATGTCCCCGTGCACTGAGAAAGGAGATGCTGGGTAGGTGCTGCATTAGAAACAGACCACATACATGGACAGACGCCATCCCTGTGACCCCGTAAGGTCCCCCACCCTGACAAATGTCACTGTATAAACTCACACAGTTTTAGATTCTAATGTGTTTGGAGGAAGAAAACAGGCAGCTTGCCTTTTTAAAAGTTATTTTTAGCTGGGCGGTGGTGGTGCACGCCTTTAATCCCAGCATTCGGGAGGCAGAGGCAGGTAGATCTCTGTGAGTTTGAGGCCAGCCTGGTCTACAAGAGCTAGTTCCAGGACAGGCTCCAAAGCCACAGAGAAACCCTGTCTCGAAAAAAAAAAGTTTTAAAGATGTATTTATTTTATTTTATATGTGTGAGCATTTTGCCTGCATGTGTGACTGTGTAACACGTGTGTGTCGGGTGCCCACAGAGGCCAGAAGAGGGAGTCAGATCCTCTGGAACAGGTGTGAGCCACCATGTGGGAGTTGGGAATCGAACCTGGGTACTCTACAAGAATAGCTAGTGCTTTAAACTGCTGAGCCATTTCTCCAGCCTCAGCTTGGATTTTGAGCATTGAACTCAAAGGTAATAGAGTCCTCAGAACTCCACAAGGGAAAACCTCTTTTCCCCCATTGACAAATGAGAAAATGGAGACCTAGACAGTGTTTGAGCTCGGGGCCTGAGGCCGAATATGCCTGGCTGTTGTGCTTCCCTCTTCCAGCACACACTTTGTTCCCAATACATGTCCTTTGGCCCAGTCTTTCACCTCTGCACCACAGCAAACGTGTTCTTTTTGTTTCTCCTAAAACATTGCTTTGTCACCGCACACAGTGGTCTTCCTCTCCTGAAAATGTGAAATAATAAAAGCGCCCACTTCCTGGAAAGTGGTGGTGAGCACCGAGCCAATGGTCACAAGGCGTTCAGCACATTACCTGGCAGAGCTGGCACCAAGTGTTCCTTAGTAACCAGTACAGCCACTGTGTGTCAGACACTGCTAACTGAGCTCTGGACATGGTGCTCCGTGCTTGGTGAACTGCATCTTAGTAATTTTCAAGCCAATCCTTGAGAACAGTGTGGGAATTCCCCTATTCATTTGGGGGAAACTGAGGCTTATGAGGCACTTCCTGCAGAACCTGAGTTCATATGGTAATAACACAGCAGCTCAGGTATCTGAGGCTTAATTTTTAAAAAAAGATCATTTATTTATTACACATGTGTTATGTGTGTGCGTGTGCACATGTGTGGGTACATTGGTGTGCATGTTCATGAGGAGGCCTGAAGTTGACGTCTGATGTCTTCCTCGGTCACTGACCAGCATGGAACCATCAGTCCCAGTTAGTCTAGGTAGCAGCTTGCTCTAGGGATACCCTCTCTCTGCCTCGTGAGTGGTCTGGCATGCCCACTCAGCTTTCACATGAGTTTCCGGGATTTGAACTCTGGTCCTCATGCTTGTACAGCCATCACTTTATTTACTGAGCCACCTCCCCAGCTTGGGTGGGGGGTGGGTCAGTTTGAATTTTGATTTTCTGACTCTGGGAGTTACTCTGTGTATGATCAGAGCCATGACTAATCATGGTATTATAAGACAAGCTTCTAATACTAATATAGTATTAGAATTAGTATTATTACTAATCTACTTATTAGAATAAGTAGAATTAGTATTATTCTAATAAGTAGTTATTCCATGCTGGCTGTAGCTGCTCTCTCCTGACTCAATCTCTAGCCATATACCTGTCTTTATGTCTGTGTCTGGGTTTTAAAAGCTGTCCTCTGTGAAGCATATCCTCTTCATTAGCTGAGTCTTTGACTTTGGAGACTGGTAGAACTCAAGATCACACGGGTGAGAAGCTGCAGCACAGAGACCTAAGCCCAGGTCTCATGGCCCATGAAAGAGAATCCAGCTCTGTACTTCTGACCCAGCAGGAAGATGGGTGTGCATGTGCTCACGCACATACTTGGGATGTCTTGCAATGCTTGGTGTAAAAAAAGTATACCAAATATATACTAGAAACAAAAGGATTCAGGACGTTTTCCAGAGGAAAGAATACATAAAGACATATATGGCCAAGGGTAACACAAGAGAAAATGTGTGAATAGTTGGCTTTTTTAATGGCCCCAGGTAATTTGAGTAGGTCATGGTCAGTTTGGTTCAACTTGATCCAGTCTTGGGCAGCCCTATGCATTGGTGCTGGTGCCAACAGATTTGGTTTGTCTGAAGCCAGTTTGAATCAGATAGATCTGGTTGCTGACAGTTGGCACCAGTCTGAACTGGGCTGACCCACTTTAAATGCTAGCAGTCTCTTCTGGTTGACTTGGTTTCCAGCCTTAGTGTTGGGACTCCCTGTTGGAATCCTCTTGGACTGCCTGCTTGAGACTTTGGTTGGGGCCCTTGTGAGGGAGGGAGTGTAAGTAGCTAAATGACCTTGTAGGGTCTGATCCTCCAGTCCGCAACAGCTGGAGGACCTCAGCTGGCCAGCTCTAACTTGGATGATTGCCAGAGCATCATCTCCCCACTTTCCATCTCTGCTGTCCCCCTCCCCCTGTGCAATTCTCCTGCTGTTCCCGGTTAAGCTACAGCATCCCTCTCTTTCTCTTTGAAGGTACAAACAGGATCCGAATGAGCACACTCGGAGCTGTCCCCTGTGACAATGGGGCCTGTCAGAGATGGCTGGGCTGATGAGTGGGTGGTGTCACCTGTGATGGGTGACCTGACTGTGTCGCTCACATTGTTTCTAGACCCTGAAACAGATGAGACATGCACTACTACCCTGGTGATTCAACGAAGCGTTGATGCATGTAGGGGGCTGAGGGAGGGAGGTGGGTACAAAGGGCAGGCTCAGGCTAATGGGATGCCACATTGCATTACTGTCCTGCAGGAACCAGGCTCCCTCAGACAATAAGAAGGGCAAGGGAATGAGGTCCGAATAGGCCCAAAACAGGACTGGGCTTCCATGAGGGACAGACCCCAGCTGTGGGGCTCTGTGCCCAGTGGGACTGGGTTGGGATACGGTTGTGGGACTGATCAGACCAGGGTAGCTAGAGGACAGGGCCCCCTCATTGAGCATTCTAACCTTATAGCTGGAAGATACATGTCTAATGCATTGTTTAGATCTTGGGAAGGTTTGACTGCTGGGCACAGGATCTTCTTCATATGTAGAAAGAGGTGGGGAGAGGAACAAGGGTCCTTTTTTCCACCATGTATTACAAGTTTCCTCTTGTGTCAAGGCCAAGTGCTTTAGAGGAGACTGGTGGAGGCCTGCCCTAAACCCCACTCCCCTAGTTTCTTGCCCTGCTACCTCTGCCTGCCATTAAACAGACAGTGCAGGGTTCTCAGGAACAGCCTTTACTAGTTCGGATCCCAGCTCTGGCTCCTTGGTAGGTGGGCAGCGGGGTCATGCAAATCCACAAGGGGCCTTCTCCTTGGCCTGTGTCATAATCTGCTTTGCACTAAAGTTCAAGGTTGACCCTTTTCCAGAGACACATCATTTTGGAGTCCAACTGTGTTCAGGCACAGCCATGCTCAAGCCGTGCTCAGGGAGGCCCAATGGTCCAGGAGCTCCCTGTGCCCGTGGGGTGACTGTGCCTAGGACCAGTGGTTCCAAGAGACCCTCTGAGGACTTACCATGTTGGGGGCCACCTGAACCAATGGCTAACTCACCTTCTGGAGCCATGTCTGAGCACCAGCTGCACTGAGTGTGCCTATGCCTGTAGACTAATGATGTACGCAGTGACTGTATCTACAGGACTGATGTGCCTAGAGATTGATATGCAAAGAGAAACCTGGGCTTAGAGATTATTTCTAGGGAATCAGACTTTCTCAGATGTCAGTTCTGTTCTAGGACAGCTGGATTTGCCACACCAGCTGAGACCAAGGACTGGTCCTGCCCAGGGCTGAACTGGCTCGAGGGGACAGCCTATCTAGAAATGGAGGGCACGTGGTCAGCCATGTACAGGGACGAGGTGCGTGGATGTAGGGAGACTCTTTTCCCTGCACGTGAAGGAATGGGTTGAGTACGTAGGGGTGTCCAGCTGCGTGTCACTGTGCCTAGCGTGAGGAGGGTGGCTGTGCTCAGCACCCACGTCTCAGACCCCATGCCCATCTGGAGCCTGGGGAGTTGAAGGGAGAACAAACATGAAGTGCCATTGAGCAGGAAGGAACTGTGTGTCAGTGCGTTCCTGGTGTCTTCTGCCTGTTATGTCATTTCTTCCCCAGGATAACCCTATGAGACAGGCGTTCTCACCCTCCCCTCCCATTGACAGGTGAAAAACAGGTTCACAGTTAAAAATATTTTCTATTTTTTCTGAATTGGGAACCCTGTATTCATTTATTCATTGTTTGGTTTTTTTTTTTGTGTGTGTATGTACACGTGTGTATGGATGTGGAGATCAGAGGATGACTTTAGGCTTTATCCGTAGACTCTGTCTACCTTATTTTTTTGAGACAACGTCTTTCCCTGGGGTCTGGAGCTCAGTGATTAGGCTGGCTGGCTGGAAAGCCCCAAGGATCCTCCTGTCCCTGCCTGGCCTTCCCAGGGCTGAAATTACAAGTGTGTGTCATCATGGCTGGCTTTTTATCTGAGTGCTGGGGAGTGAGCTCAGGTCCTTATGCAAGCGCTTTACCAACCAAGCTGTCTCCCTGACCCGCCTGTTTTTGTTTTGTTTTGTGTGTGGCCCAGGCTAGCCCGGAATCTGTGCTCCTCCTGGTTCAGTCTCCAGAGTAGTAGGTTTATAAGCATGAGCTGCCACACCCTGTTCCTGACTCCAGGGCTCTTAATCAAGATGACTGCGTGATTGTGGCTTTTCTCTGTGTTTTGCAGAAGGAGACCCTGGACACAGGTCAGGAACCAGGCTTGCAGTTTGCATTTGGCAAACTCAACCTGTTTGTGCCAGTGTCCCTGACTCCCCAGCAAGAAGAGCACTTGGCAGGCTTGCTAGGAAGGGCTTCCTGCGGGCTGCATTCCTGCTCGCTGTCCTGGAGGCTGGAGGGAGCCGCACAAGCCCCCTTTCAGAGAACTCAACAAGGCCCCTTCAGAGTCTGGGCTCGGCTGTGCAAACACGCACATCTGGGCTGCTGTCCGGAGCAGGGCAGCGGAACTCCCCCACAGCTGGCCTTCTGCTCCTGACCTTCAGGACAAAGGGAGGCTTTGGCCATGTGGGGGCTCCCAGGAACTTAGGGCTCTGGAGGGTACAGCAAGGAACAGCTTTCTTTAGCTGCTGCCTGGAACTCTGCCTCTGACAGTGCTTCCTGCTGGGGGCATGCCCTTCCCCCCTAGAGGGTTGGCACCCATCAGGACCACGGAAGACAGAACAAAGGCTGCAGGCAGATAGGAGCCAAGTAAGAGCAAAGAGGCGGGCAGCCAGCCTGCTCTAGGCCCAGTCCTCCTGGAGCTTGTAATTTTGTGGGGTAGAAAGGCACAGATCAGTCACAAAAGCAATAGCAGCTATGAGCTGCCTCTTACAGGCTGTTCTTCAGCTCCCAGGGCTGCCTTGGGTGTGCCACACATTTCATTCTCCCAGCAAACCTTCCGGAGTGCTGCTGTTTTATAGATTTGGGACTGGAAGCACAGAGAAGTGCAGTGACTTGCTGAAGGTCACACAGCAAGTAAGCAGCAGGGCCAGGATTTGAACATTGGGCACACACACTTATATCAGTGACTCAGTTTACAAACCACCACAGGGGCAGTACTAGGATGAACTGGGTGTGAGTGGGGAGAATAGGGCCTGAGCTGATGGGCGGAGGCTGTTGTGATGGCTTAGGTGGGAACTAGCAGCCATGTGGCTTGGACCAGAGCGGCGGCAGAGGGCATGGGAAGGGGCGAAAGCTGGAAGAGACTCTGAGTGTGGAATGGCAGTCACTGGTGGCTGGGCTGGTGTGGGAATGAGGGTGAAGGTGGAGTTGAGGGCTCTACCCGGAGCTTGGGGAATGAGCCAGCCAACTTCATAGCTGCTGTCTTTGCCTGCTTACCAGGCCCCTCTTAGCTTTTCTGCTTCTTCAGGAAGATGGAGGTCTATGGGACATGTTTGGAGCCCCAAACATTGCTGTACTGTAGCTGCTGGGAACATCTTCAAGGGCCGGTTAGGAGAAGGTGTGTGTGCTCAGAGGACGTCTGGAACTGGGCCGCAGACTTGCATTTGAATCCAGAGTCCTTAGATGATCTGGGAGACTCAGTGGGGCTCACTCAGACTCTGCTTTAATTTCTTCCAACATAATGCCTTGGGAAACAACTCCCTGCCTCCCGAGGGCCATAGAAGGTGATGAGCAGGAGGGAGATCCTCAGAAGCAGGGGCTAGGGCTCTCTGGGCTAGTTTAGATGCACTGTTCATCAGGGGAGGCTGGCTGGGGCAGGCTCAGGAGGTCTGTACATGGGCTCCAGGATGTGGCATAATGTTGGGCACACCTTCTTTATTTTGGGCCTTGGTTACCTAACCAGGGACATAATTCTCCCAGCCACAGTAGTTGGATAGCCAGGGTGATCTTGCCTGATAGTGGAGCGAGCAGTAATGCCCACTTAGCTCCTGGCTTCAGGCTGGTTCCCACTAGCATCTTATTCATGCCAGGCTCATCCATTCTTTCAACCATGCTTACAAAGTGCCAGACCCTGACTGGCAATGTACAGTGGTAGCGTGTTTTCCCAGCATGTTTGATCCCATAGTCCTGGACCATCACACAACAGCACAGAGTGTCAGACAGACCCTGGCCTTTGGCCTGCAACATGGTGGTGACTCAAGGTTGGCAAAGTTCTTGCTTCCCAAAGCACACTGTGACAGCCCGTGTCAAGACAAAACCAAAACCAAAAGCAAGCCATCAATGGAATGTAGAAACAACAGAATGTTCTACAGGGACAAAATAAGTAAACAAACAAACAAAGCCAAAATCAAACTCCTAGCCCCAAAGAGAGACAGGAGAAGGGCTTCTTCAGGTTGTCAGGTAACGTCAGGGCTTCTGATAGAGTGTCAGATGAGCCCTGGGCTAGCTGATGAGATGCCATCTTGAGACTCTTAGGGATGCTGGCCAGTGCAGGTGACTAGGGTATGGCAGGAGAGCTCTAGGATGTGGGAGAGCAGCCAGGTCGTGTGGGCCTTTACAGGTTTGTTTTTTAGGGCATGCAAACACTTTTCTTTTATTAATTTGTGATGGTTTCAGTGTGTCGAGCTGGTTACGAACTCCTGAGCCCAAATGATTGTCCTGCTGGGCCAGCAGGTGTGTGACACCTGGCCCTGCCAGTGTGAACTGTATTCCAGGAGCCCTGGGAAGCCTTTGAGAGCTTTGAGTCTGGGCAGAATGCAGTCTGCCTCACTGCTGTGTTGGAAGGGACCAAGAGGAGGGAGGGCTCTGACATGCGTAGCCACCTTTGGCTCTGCTCCCGCCCTAGCCCTGGCAGCGGCATTACTTCTCTGTCTGCTGAGACCTTTCCCCTGACTCTTCCAGGCCAGGGGTCCTAGTTGTTCCAGGGCCCCAGAGAGTATCAAGGATCTAGGAGCAGAGGATTTGCGGGAAGCCACAGGCAGGGACTGGAGAGCAGTGCCAGCGGGCATGGGTATGGCTGCCCTGCCTGTTTCCACCCCCTACGCAGGCCAGAGCCCTACCCCCACCCACATGGGGCTTTTGAATTAAAAAGTCTTAACTTTTTCTTTTAAATGGCAGCTCTGTGTACTGTACATGGTAATTAATACATTAGCATTTATGCAAAATACCATCACAGCCAGGCTGGTATGTCAGCTGCCTTCCTGAGCTGCAAAAATGTGAGCGCCCCGAGGTACCTCAGACAGGCCCCCGCCCCCAGCAGACAGCTTCGTTTGACCCACGTCATTCACTAACATGTCTTGGGAGTCTGGGTACATGCAATACATCTGTGCACACAGACCAGTGTGCATGTTGCTTCTGTATGGCTCTGTGGCATGCATGTGTCCTTGTGTGAAGACACATGTGTGTCTGTGTTTATGTGAGTGCATGCATGTAGTATGTAAGGTGCCTTCATGTGTCTGCCTGTGCCTGTGTGCATAGGACTCTGGTTTTATTTATGTATGCCTCTAATTGCGAGTGTGTATGTGTGTGTGTGTGTAGTTTACATTTTGGCATGCTTACGTATACATCTGTGAATTTGTGTATTTGTATATATATGCATGTCTATCTATATTTGTGCTTCCATGTTACCTGTGTGTACATGTGTCATATATATATATATATATATAAATAAATAAAATGTTCATGTGTATATATCATGTCTCATGGGCAACCACCCCTGTAGGTCATTGAGCATGTTTGAGGGAACTGAGATTTGTGTCTGTGTATGCCGATATGTATTTGTATACATCAATGTGTATTCCTCTATGTGTCTAAAAATGTGTGTGTGTGTGTGTGTGTGTATGTGTTTGTGTGAGACATCCTGGAAATGGTAGCATCTGAATTCAAGCTCCAGCCCCATCTCCTGCTAGCTTGTGACCTTGGGAAAGTCAGTCCATCTCTCTGAGACTGTGTGGCAGAGGACTGATGAGCCTCTACTGTAACAATGGTAACACATGCCCACCAGCCACTGGGTTGCTGCAGTGGAGGGTCACATCACTGTGGGAGAGATGCACCAAGAAACAGGAAGTGGCAACTTGGTCGTCGCAGAGACGGTTCAGGCTTGTCCGTGCTGTGCTGTAGTGTCATGGCACCCAGAGTAGAAGAAGAGACAGGGTGGCTCTGGAGACTGTTCCTCTATGAAGTGGCATCTTGGAGAGTGATCAGTTCAGCAGACAAAGACCCTGGGAAGAGCAGACCATCCTTTGGGAGTTCAGATTTGGAACACCATTTGGAGCAGCTGCAGAGCAAGATGAGGGGCAGAGGTGGCTGGAGAGGACCACCCAAGGCTGTGGGTCCTGAGGGTGACGCAGAACTGCTGAGCTCCCTTGCAAAAGAAGACCACTACTTTTCACTTGTTTATGAACAAGGGCGGGGAGGGACACAGTGGCCAGAGAGGTGACTGTTGCTGGGGGGTGTGCTGTGAGACCGCAAGGCCACTGTCAATGTAGGGAGAGAGTGGGAAGTGTGCATTGAGGTGTCCTGAGGTTGATTAGAGATGAATGGAGGGGATGGAGAGGGAGAGTCAGCAGTGGTGCTCAGTCTGTGGCTCAGTCGTTGGGGGATGGATGAGGATGCTCACTGAGACAGTGGACACAGGAAGAGGAAGGATGAGTCTACAGAACGGGTCTCTGGCAGGAGGGAGGTGCGTATTAGACATCAGTTTGAGATAACTATAAAATGGAACCCATTCATTCATCCTTCATCCATCCACCCCATGTGTCAGACATTGAGAGACCAAGAAGAGCAAGAAGATCGCCATAGGCAGAGGTAGAATCAGGCGCAGAGCTCAGAGGCCAGACATGTTGGAGCCTGGGGAAGAATCATGAAAGCCTCTGGAAGGTGGGAGCTTGTCAGAGAAAGAGGGAGCCAAGGCGCCATCGTGCAAGGCCTATAGTGGATTAGAGAGGAAGCACGTTGGAAGGACAGGAGGACAGTAGGAGGAGGACAGGGCTGGATGGGTTTGCTTGGAGGAAACCTTCTCTTTCCTCTTCCTGTTCATCTCCAGTCAAGGACTCTCTGCTCTTTTGAGCTGAGAAATGGGGCCACACGTAACGTGGATGAAGGTAAATGCTGGGTCCTAAAACTATGTCTCAGCCCTTAGGGAGCTTGCTGTGTGGTGAGGGAGCAGGCAGGCACAGAAGCAGACTCTTTTGTGCAGGAGGCACCACGATAGGGGCCAACCTGTGGCAGGTTCTCAGGAAATACTTGTTGCATGAATTATTGATCGAATGGAGAACACCTCCTGTGGTGGCTGGAGGGAATGTCTGACTCACCTGTGGTGGGGGACTAGGAAGACTCAAAGATGAAATGACTTCCAGGCTGGATCCTAAAGGGTGGGGGTAATGACAGCATCGGGGGAGTGGCTGCAGTGATGTGCACACAGTGAGGTGTGGAAGGGATTTGGGGACTGGCAGACCAGATCACAAGGGACTTGAGTGTCAGGGAGAAGCGCTTGGTTCTCCCCCTGTCCCTTGGGAATATGGAGTCACAGATGGCTGGGTTTGTATTTTACAGAGCCCTGCATTCTAGGTCCAGATGGAGGAAGGGCTGGGTTAAAGGTAGCAGAGGTGGAATCATTGTGGCTTAGTCTGTAGCCCAGGCTGGCCTTGAACTTCCTATGTAGCTGAGGCTGCCTTTGAACTCCTGATCCTCCTACTGTATCCCTGGCTGCCTACCGTTTTCTGAAGCATGGACTTGAAAGTGGGCACTGAGTAGGTAGCCACAATCTGACCACTGCTCTGCTCCCTGCCTTTATCCCACTCTAGGCCTTGGACTGGTCAAGTCGCTTGGCTTTGCCACAGGACGCTAAACTGTTTTTAGGTAAGAAGCCAGAGTTTGCAGAGGGAGGAACACAGGGAGGGGCTTTGTTCCACCTTGTGGGGTGTAGGGTCCCCTCAGGGCACCGAAGGGGTGCTGTGAAGGGAAGGCTGCTTCCCTTCTGCCTTCCTTCTCGCCCTCCTGCACAGGGCGAGTGGGAGGAGGGTGAGGACGAGGACGAGGAGGAGCTCATGTATTTTCATGCAGCAGCCTCCACACTCAGCCCCAGTCCCAGCTCACAGGGGCCCTGAGGCCGCTCTGGGGTGGGCCGACCCTTCTGCGAGCAGACGCTCTGCTGTTGTTCAAAATGGAATTGGTCCCAGGAAGCTTGGAGCCTTCGAAAATTGCTATGAATTTTGCAAAAACAGCTCCGAGGCGATAAAGCATGTCAGAAAACTCAAATGTGGCAAACCCTATCTAGAAACTCCACTCTGGACAACCGTGGCTCCTAGAGGAGGGACGGGGCAGACATCTGGCCCTAAAGTACCCTTCTGCTGTAGCCTGGGAGGGTACCCAGCTATTCCAGAAAAGGAGACAAGCTGCTGGATCTCCCCAGCCCCCGTCAGCCTAATTTTTCTGGTGTCCTTGCCTTTGGGTCCCTCACAAAGCACTTCCTATCCTTCCCAATGCACCTATAATTCTTTTGAAAGCAGCTTTATCATTTTGTTAAAGGGGGGGAAAAAGGATACATATGCTCATTGCAAAAAGAAAAAAATCAGACAATATGGAAAAGTTCAAAGAAAAAAATGTAAAAACCACCTCAGATTCCACCAGCCAGAGATAACCACATAACATTTTGGTGAACGTCCCTCCAGCCTTCTCTCTATGCATAAATATACACAAATAGATTCTACGTATGCACTTCTACTCAGCGCGAGATCAGATGACATATGCTCTTCTGTCACCTGCACCCCCCCCCCCGCACTTAGCAATATGTCCTGGACATCCTTCGTGTCAGTTCCTATGGATCCATCTTGCAGACTTCATGTCTGCATTATATGCCTGGATCGCCTGGTCTATGGATCTGCTTCATGTTCCTTCCCCCCACCCTGATGTCCCCAGCCGATGTAGACAGAAGTATTTCCAATTGTTTTGCTTATAAACATCCCTGCAGTGAAATCTACAGACTTCTGTCTTCGCGTATTTCATTTATTCATGTATACTGCAGATGTTATTCAAGTGTGAACTATATACTAGCCCAATACCGAGGGCTGGAGGTCCAAACGCCGTACAGAACAGCCTTGGTCAGTCCTTGCTCTTACAGAATTTATGGTGATGTGGTGAGACAGGACAGGAAATACAGTGCTTCTTTTTCCCCAGGGAGCATATGTATTAAAAGCAGTCACACGAATATTTATCCAATTAACACTCCATCCGTGTCCCAAGGAAAAGCCCATAGTTAGGAAGCAAGGAGAGAACGAAACTAGAAAAATCGCTTGTCTTGGAGTCAGGGAAGCCTTCTCAGAGCAAGGGAAGGATGTGGAGGCGGCTAAGGGTACAGCTCGGTGGGTTGAGGGTTCATCTAGCTTGTGTGAACGAGGTTCTGGGTTTGATTCCTGGCATCGCAAAAGGAGAAAGACGGCAGCTGTGCGGACAGAAAGCAGAGTGCGTACAGTGTTCCCATGACAAACATACAGGGAATTCCTAAACCTGGAACAGTTGGGTCAAAGGGTAAGCAGAACTTAGATTTTGTCGCAGATTGTAAATTGCACTTGGGGAAGGTGTGGAGAATTTACAGTCCCATAATGGGTAAGCTTCCAGGCTACCTGGGAAGGTTCCTTCAGCTAGCTAGCACCGAGCAGGATTAGCACAGCAATCGCACGCAGGAAGTGAGCCATTCAGTCCAAGTCATCACTATCCTAATTATCTTTGCCAATCTAATCAGTGAAAAATGATATTTCATCTTTGTTTTTAGCCAACGTGTCCCCCCCCCCCCCCGCGCCGTTTTGGACTCTGCAGGAAATTGAGCTCTCAGGAGGGGGGAGGGTGGTGGAGAGGAGGGGGAGGGGTGGTGGAGAGGATACCATCTTTCTTGAACCACCTTTGTCAGAAAACTTCCTCCATCCTTTAGGGAGGGAGGGGATGTCAGGAGCCCTCAGCCTGCACAGGGTCCCGTCCTCAAAGGAGAGCCCCTGCATCTCAGAGATGAGTCCCAAGTGGCCATGGGTTACCAAGGGCAGGGGCCAATCAGAGCTGATGGAGGTGGGTGGAAAGGGGGGGGGAATTGGAACCTGTGTAGGCCAGCAGGCATTGTCCCTGTGGGGTGGCTAGGCAGGGGGTTGGGGGACTCAGGAGGCTGAATCCACATGCCATTAGGAGTGCTTAGAGATCCCAGGTGCTCCTGGATGATATTAATGCAGCTATATGAATATTAATAGCATGTCCATTAATATTAATGACAACAATAAACAAGTGTGAGGATTATTTTTAAAGAGGACCTGCTACTCCAGCTGTTGCCTCCCTTCATTAGGAAGCCTCTGAGGTCCCGGCCTTTCTCTCCTCAGACCTCGAACAGACACCGTGGCATGCTCTCCACCTCTGCCCGAGCAGAGCTGAGCCCAGTGGACATTTCCAGCACTTTGGGTTGAACGGGAATTGACGAAGAAAACCCCAAGTTTTCTTCCAAGGAATTCTGGGCAATCTATAAGGGCAGGCACGGGAGCAGGAAGGTTCGTATGTGGACATCTGGCTGCAGTGACTCTATTTCTCGGCCTTTCAGGAGCAAGGCCTGAAGGTTCAGTGTAAGCCCTCTGATGAGTGCGATCAGGGGGCATGCCAGGGGCCAGTCCCTTGGAAAGGTGGCTAGAGGAATTACCCTGTTAAAGCGGCCATGAATTATAGAAAGGGAGAGGGGGCGAAAGGCCCAGAATATCATATGTGTAAGTAAAGTGGAGTGGCGGCCAGACATAAAAGCCAGCTGCCGAACTCTCGCGCCCACAGCGCGCCCCTTTGCCTGCGGACCCACCTCCCGCCAAGTACCACAGCCACTCACTTACCTCCTCCTTGAAAGGATTTGTTAATAAGTCAATGACGGAACATCTAAAGGGGAAAAATATTTCTCTTTATAGTTGGAGATAATTGTCCCAGGAAAAAAAAAACAAAAAAACAAACCTTTAATTACAGCTCACATGGAGAAAGCTTGATTTGTGGGCAAAGCCCGAATGCTGAGGAGCTGGGTGTAAAATATTTGTAATATTTAGGGAACCTAGAGTTTTACATAAAAGTAAACAGCATTGCCTGAAGGCACAATTTCCAGCAACACAATAAAATGTGCAGTGAATTTATGGCGGCCATCCATTAGCTCTTACCAAGGCAACGTCGCCCCTATCTGTCGTCCATCATTATAATAGAGGGTTAATGCACCGAATTTACATAAAAAAGTCATATTGTCTGCATGAATTATTTACACTCGAAGCTGTTTTTACAGCTTGGTTTCAAGCTGGATTCTGGGAGAGATTCTGCCAGTAAATTACTCTGTGGAGACCCTGGGTCTATAACCGTGCACGGAGCTGGCAATGAAAAGAAAGGAAAATGGGCAGGCCCTGGCGGGTCGTTGGTGCCTACGCCTCTCAGGTTGGGGCTGGAGGCACCCGTGGAGACTGTAGGAGACTGTGGGACCCTGTGCCTCTGAACCCAGTGGTCACTGCCCAGCAGCCCGGACACCGGAGGCTTGCTAGTGTTCTTGGAAACACAGCGATTCTTGAGGCGAGCGAGGGCTCCTTGCAGCTGCTGTCTAAGGTCTCTTAGGAATCAGGGTCCTGGAGAGGAGAGAAATCACTGCATTTTGTTGGAGTTGGGCCTGTATCAGAGATCAGTAAGATCTCTGCCACCATTGCACAGATAGGATGATGTCGGCCTGGTCTTACACAAGAGTCAGAAAGTGGAACATGATCACACATGAGTGTGATCAGCCACATAGTCAGTCTCTGTCTGAAGACAAACAAGACCCAGTGGTACAAGGTGGGACAGCTCCAACTTGAGGGGAGGAGTGGGTGTCCCTGGAAGGATAGACTGCTTGCTGTCTCTGCCCTTCTGTTTTCTGGGTTCTTTAGTTAAGGGGAAGGTGTTTCAGTCATTTGAGGCAGGGTGGATGGTCTGGACCTGGGTTCTCTTGTTCTTCTTTACTTTGGGTCTGCAAATATTGTGAGGGGCTTGTGTTTTTGCTAAGTATGAAGTTATAAAGTCCTGGTTATGGAGGGAAAGGCCTGGGTACTTTTTGTTTGTTTGAGACAAACTTTTGACTATGTAGCCCTTGGCTGACCTGGAACTCAGTAAGTAGACCAGGCTAGCCTCTACCTCTGGGGTGTTGGGATTAAAGGTACATGCCACTAAGTATGGCAAAACCTGGGTTTCTATTTCCTTGTCAGCCGCATAGCCTCAGGGAGTTCAGTTTCCTCATCTGTGAACTGGAATTTTAATTAATTAATTAATATTTATATTTTATGAGACAAGGTCTAACTAGGTAGCCTGTCTAGCTTGGAGCTTGCTGTGTAGAGCAGGCTGGCCTCCAACTCACAGAGATCTGCCTTTGGTGTGCTGGGGAATCTCAGCTCTCTTGCTCCTAGCCTGCCCCAAAGAAAGGTAGGTGAGAGGCTCCAGTGGGGTGAAATGCACTGGGAGGCTTGGGGTGTGGTGTAAGCTAGGTCCCAGGCGGCAGGAGGCTCTACAGGGAAATGTTGAGATCAGGGAAGCAGGGACCTGTGAAAAGAGTGTGAGATGGATAGACAAAGAGATGAAGTCAGACAGTCACCCGAGAGGCAACAGAATCCTCAGAACTGAGAGCTAGGGTTAGGACAAGGAGCAGTTGAGACAGAGGAGGGGAGGGGAGGAAAGAGGAGAGGAGAGGTGACTATCTTTGGGAGGAAGGGGATTCAAGCTGCCCAGGGCTTGGCTGCCTGGGGCTCTGGGGCCACAACTCCCTGCACAGAGAAGAGGTTGGGCCTGCCTGCCCTGGCATCTGTGCCTCCTTCAGTCTGGACCCACTGTCTTTATCCTGTTGCCTGGCCTGGAAGCCTTGGGCTTCTCTCTGGCCTTGTCTTTTTGCTTTTCAGAGCTGGAGGCCAGTGCCCTGCCCCCAACTCCCTAGTACCTGGGTTGGGCACGTGCTTGTGGTAGCTGTCACTGCACTTGGGTCTCCCGCTCCTCGAGCAGTCACAGTGGGTCCCAGGGGCCTGGAGACAACAAATGACTCCCTGCTGATGGGCTCGCTGCCTCCTGCTTGCCAGCCCGATCTGCCTTTCTGCTATGCACAGGCAGGTAATCATGCAAGGCCAGGGAACCTCTCCCTGCCTGTGGGGGTGTGATTTAAACCTGAACTTGGCTTCACTTCCTCTCATCCCCTGGGAAGCAAGATTTAGATGATAAATTTCTCTGACTTGCTGGAAGCCTGCATACACACACACACACACACACACACACACACACACATTGTACACACACTTATACACACATATTCATGTATCACACACTTATACACACAGCACACACACATTTTATACACACACTTATATGAACATACACACATATACATGCTTACACACAAACACACATACACATATCACATACATGCACTCATGTACACACACATGCATGCACACAGAGGTTGCAGACTCTCATTCATGCTGGCTTGTGTGTGAATACTTACGTGCAAATGTGCCCACTCACAAGCCAGTTTTACACATGACATATGTATATGCAGACACGGCTTATGGACACAGGTTAAGGAAGGAGGGCAGTTAATTTGTGATTAGAACAGCAGTGATGAATGGGAGGGGAGGGGGACAAGGGACACTGCGGTTGTCAGAGATCCTCCGGGTCTCACATGCCTTGCTGCCTGAAGGCCTGGGGATTGGCCTCTTGCTTAAACCTGTGTTCCTGTGTGGAAGTGCATGAGCTTCTTTTCATTATGAATGTATGTTTGTATGTATGTGTATGTGTGTGTATGTGTGTGTGTATGTGTGTATGTGTGTGTGTGCGCACCTGTGTTGCAGTGTACAAGCGGAGGTCAGAAGATAACTTGTGAACGTTAGTTCCCTTCTTTCCTTATGTGAGTCCCAAGGATTGAACTCAGGTTTCCAGGCTTGTTGGCAAGGACTTTCACCCATTGAGCTACCTTGTGGGTCCTGCATTTCATTCTTTCTCCCTTCCTTCTTCCTTCTCCCCCCTCTTTCTTTCTTTATTATTTTTATTGGAGATAGTCTTTCTCAGTGTAGCCCTGACTGTCTTGGAATTCATTACTGTAGACCAGGATGGCCTTGAATTCAGAGATCCGATTTCCTCTGCATCCTGAGTGCTGGAGTTAAAGATATGTTCCACCACTGCCCGGAACATCTCTCTCTCTCTCTTAAAGATTTATTTATTTATTATGTGTACAGTATTCTCAGTATTCTATCTGCATATATGCCTGCAGGCCAGAAGAGGGTACCTGATCTCATTACAGATGGTTGTGAGCCACCATGTGGTTGCTGGGAATTGAACTCAGGACCTTTGGAAGAGCAGGCAGTGCTCTTAACCACTGAGCCATCTCTCCAGCCCCTGGGTTTTTTGTTTTTGTTTTTTAAACTGGGTTTTGCTAGGTGGCCCAGGCAGCCTTGAATACACAGCTTCCCAAGGGCATGTTGTTGTGCCCGGATAGTGGGTGTGGCCTTTCCACTGATGTCTCCCCATCCTTAGCATGGTGTTGTGAGGTAGTAGGTTCTTCACCAATGCTCACCAGATAATCAGGTGGGCTTCTGTGAGTCAGAGTGGGGCTGAATAGACTCATGGTGTTGAGTCTAAGTGTGCTCTGGGCATGGTTGCCAATGGCTGCAGTTTTGATAGTGCGTGTAACTGTGATGGGAAGCAGTTTGGGCCGGCTCCAGTGCTCTGTTCCCATGGGGCAGGATTCTGGTGGAGGCTTCAGGTCCTGGGCCTTCTGCCTGCATGTGGTACGCAGACTCACAGGTGGTTTTCTCTCAAATCTAAAGGAATCTTTTCCTCCACTGGTTGTCCCCATGGTGGCTATAGACCTGAGTTTCAGGGCTGGCCCCAGAAGTATTTCTCCTCTTACCATTGGCAGGTCTGTGCCCTAAGCATTCAGAAGCTCTACAAGCTGCAGCCTGGTTTGACCTCCCAGGATGGGCACACGATCAGGAGAGTAAAAGCTGGTTGTCAGTGCTGGAGTGTAGCCATGGGGGGCAGCAGGTGCCTGAGCTTGACAAATAAGTGGGAGAGAGGGTCCAGATGGCCCTTTCTGGCTAGTGGAGGAGCCAATGGCCTAGCTTTAGGAACTAGATTAGTCACGGTTCTTTAGAGGAAGATATATATGTATTTTATATGTAGATTATATATGTAATTTAAAGGTAATATTAAATTAATAAATATCACATATATGGAATTACTAGAGTGGCTCACAGGTTGTGGTCCATCAGTGGTTGTTTCCTGAGGGATAGGCCAAGAATATGGTAGTTGTTCATTCCAAAACCCTGGAATCCCAGTCTGGTGCTAGAAATCCCAGAGAGCTGCAAGAGTTTACACTGGGATCAGGAAGAAGGAGGCTCAGCAAAGAGATGCTTCAGCAGCAGGATAGATGAACTTGCCATTGAGAGTGAGGGCAAAGCAGGCAAGTGGTGAAAGGTCCCTCTTTCCATGCTCTTTTATGTGGGTTGCCCCCAGAAGTTGTGGTACACATTTGGGGGTGGGTCTTCTTACCCCAAATGATCCAGTGAAGAAAATCGCTCGCAGGCATGTTCAGTTGCTTGGGTGTTAGCGGATTCTCTTTTTATTTTATGTGCATTGGTGTTTTGCCTGCATGTATGTGTGAAGATGCCAGATCCCCTGGAACTGGAGTTACAGACAGCTGTGAGCTGCCATGTGGGTGCTGGGGATTGAACCCGGGTCCTCTGGAAGAACAGTTAGAGCTCTTAACTACTGAGCTGTCTCTCCAGTAGTTTTAGCTGATTCTAGATATGGTCAAGTTGACCACCAAGATTAGCCATACGGGAACCTGGGATGCCAGTGTGAAGACTGTTTGCAGGACCAGGATTAAGGGTTCACCACCCTGTCTTGGTGGAGAGCTGGATTTGGTGCCACAGTACAGTCCCTTGCTAGCTGAGAGTGTTGGTCACAGAGCTGCTAGGAGGTGGCATGTGGATGGTTGTACCAGAATGTAGACAGTGCAGCAGGCTGAGACATCAGCTACCGCTTCAGACCTACCTGTGATGAGGGTGTGGTGGCCAGAGTCTGACTGAGCTGGGCTTTGCTACACTGACCTGCTATGTGACCTTGGGGAGGTTTTGTCACCTCTCTGCACCTTGGGTTCCTCAGAAGTAGAAGCAGTGGAAGCATTTCTTTTCCTCTTTCTTTCTTTCTTTCTTTCTTTTTTTTTTTATTTTCGAGACAGGGCTTCTCTGTAGCTTTGGAGCCTGTCCTTGAACTCACTCTGTAGACCAGGCTGGCCTTGAACTTACAGAGATCCGCCTGTCTCTGCCTCCCGAGTTCTGGGATTGAAAGCATGCACTATCACCCCCTAGCTCTCTTTTTCTCTTATTCTCTCATCCCAACTGTAATTTTTATTAAACAAATAAATAAAACAAAACCAAAACAACAGAATTTAATGGGCATGGTGGTGCGTATCTGTAATCACAGCATGCAAGGTGCAGAAACAGGAGGATTGCTCTAAGTTCCAGTCCAGGCTGGTCTATGTAGTGAGCTCCAGGTCAATCAAGTTTCATAATAGACCCTGTCCCCCAAGACAAAACAACAGAAACAAACAAACAAACAAAAACAAACTAAAAAGCCTACCCAGGGCTAGGAAGGGGAAACAGTCCTGATGGGAATCCAAACAGAAAAGACGTAAAGGATATGTGGAGATGATGGCTCAGTGGGTAAAGGCACTAGATGCTAAGTTTGCTGACTTGAGTTCAATCCTTAGAACCCACACGGTGGACAGAAAGTCAGCTGCCCTCTGACCTCCACATGCATGTACACACACACATACATACATATATACAAAATAAACAAATGTTTAAAAATTGATTAAAAACTAAAGAACTGCAGGGCGGTGGTGGCACTACCTTTAATCCCAGCACTCGAGAGGCAGAGGTAGATGTGAGTTCGAGGCCAGCGTGGTCTACAGAGAGAGTTCCAGAACAGCCAGGGCTACACAAACAAACCCTGACTTGAAAAACAACAGCAGCAGCAGCAACAACAAAAAAGAGCCAAGCTTTGAGAAGATTGAGTTGGTGTCAGGGTCTGGTCTGCCCGTGGGAGTCTCTGACACTTGAGAGAGAAGACTGTGATTCCTGGAACCAGCGTGGCTTCACCAAAATGGGGCACACGCTTCAGGTTGCTAACTAGATGACTGGTAGATGAAACCCATGAGCCAGCATGGACCATAAAGGAGGCCTCGCTTACCAAGCCCCAGGTGTGTGCTATAGACCACACATGGTCTTACCTGGTCCCCACAAGCTTGTGTCTTCGATGTGGCAGTCTGTACCATGGGACGGGTTCCCAGGGGAGAAATGAAGTTGTCTTGTCTGACCTTTATACCCTGTCGTGTGGCCTCTGAAGATTTTGAATTACGGTCCCCATGGGGAAACCACGGGCTTCTGTGAGGGCACAGAGGTGGGTTAGTTTTAATCACAGCATGTGGGATGCTCATGTGGTAGAAGGGCCCATCTACAGGAGGTCCCTGCCGCCTGCTACTGTGTCACCTTAGTTAGAGGTCTGATGTTTAGGTGAAAGGGGCAGATCACCGTTCACCCTCAGTTTCTGTGCTTTGCTGTGGTCTCTAGTGTCCCTATTTGAAGGCCAAGGTGCCATTTTTTCTTTTCCCATTTTTCTCTCTCTCTCTCCCCCTCTCTCCATAGGCATCACATAGCCCAGACTGGCTTAATCTTATTACCTAGCCAAGGGTGACCTTGAATTCCTGGTCTATCTAAGTGCTGGGATCATAGGCACGTGCCACCAGACCTGGTTTATGCAGTGCTGGGGTTTGAACCCAGGGTTTCATGCATGCTAGGCAAACACTCTACCAATAGAGCAACAGCCCCAGTCTTGCTTTTTCTTTTTTGAGTCTGACCCTGACATTCCATCCAGAGCAGGCACAAATGACATCTTTTATAGAGCATTTTCAGAATTTTATTTGTGTGTGTGTGTGTGTGTGTGTGTGTGTGTGGTGTGCGCACGCATGCAGTGCCTATAGAGGCCAGAAGAGGGTGTAGGATTCCCTGGAGCTGGAGTTACAGGTGGTTATGAGCCTCCTGATTCCAGTGCTAGGACCTGAATCCTGGTCTTCTGCAAGAGCGACAAATGCACTTAACCCTGAGTCTTCTGTTCTCCCAACCCCACAAAACCAGGGGAAAAAAAAAGATTCAGTTTCTGAGTTTTGGTGTGAGCAGTATGCCTTGGTCTGATCTTTATACCCATTCAGCTATGGATGAGGGAATCCTCCAGGGGAAAGAAAATGGCCACAGAGAGGCCTGGTCCCTGTGGCGCTGGCCAGGGGTGTTTCCTTCTGTTCCAGCCCTCATGTGTGGTCAGCGTTGGCCAGGCCTGGCTCTGCTCTTTGCTCTGTTGGAGCGGGGTGGCAGCCGGGAGCTGAGCCTTGCTCCTGCTGGGGCTGTGTCTCTGCTAGAGCTGCCGTCACCTGCCAAGCTGAATTGGGCACAGGAAGCGCCTGGCGGGGAGACATGCTGTTGAATTTGGAGGCTCTGCTCCACTCCAAAATGCACTTTTCCTGGCAGCTGCCCTGTAGGGAAGCTGTTGAGCTTCCCTGTCTCTGCCAGGATCACAGCCACTTTTTCCTGAGAAAGAAACAGGGCTGCAGACAGTTTTACTCATTAAAGCCTTCTTTTTCCTCTTAAATCTGTTTTTGTGATTTTTTTCTTTTTCTTTCTCTCTCCCCCCTCCCTTTTTTTTTTCACGAACGGAAAAGTAAAACGGATGATATTGAAATAAACAAGGCATTTGTGATAAGAAGGTTAAAGCAGATTGCTGGGGGTTGGGAAAGGGTTTGGAAATGCACACAGGCCTCTCCTTGCCTCTTGAGGAAGGGCAGTGAGAGAGAATGCATGAGTTGCCCCCCACCCCAGCCTGCTTCCCCAAGGCTCTTGGGGGTCACTGTGAAGAGCAATGGGAAGGGGGATCGCCTTTATTAGGAGCCAACTGAATGCTAGCCTTGCAGTGTGGGTCTGCTCATTTAGTTCCCCAAGAGCATTGGGTGGGAAGGGCCCATTACACAGACTGAGAAAGTTGAGGTCTCACTGGAGTCATGTGCAACAGATACCCAGAGGTTACCCAGGACTGGGGTATGAGCTTCCATAGGTCAGACCTTGTCTGCTGTGATGTTTTGGCTACACATTGTGATCCAGAACAGTTGTGTTTGGAGCCAGAGGATGGAAGAATGAAGAGAAGGGGAGGAGGAAAGAAGAGGAGACAGTGACTGTCCCTGAGGAGCCAGCATCGTGCCTGTGAGTGTGCCTGTGCTTTGACAGACGTTTTGGGGACGGGCATGTCTGTGTGGGTGTGGGTGCATGGGTTTGGTTTGATAGCCAAAGCAGACTTCCTGGAAGGGGAGGACTGTGGGAGGTGAATGGAGTCTGGAGCAGAGCTAGGAAGGGTGGGTCTGGCTTGGCTAGGAGGAGCTAAGTTGGACAGGCATGTCTGTTTGGTGTGGGTGCATCTATGTGTGTTGGTGTGAAAGGCTCAGCTTGGAAACTGTAAGACTAAGTAAATAAATAAGTAAATTGAGGGTAGGAGAGCCCTGAACTGGGAGGCAGATGTGTGATTCTCATGCTGGCTTTGCCATTTTGGCTGGCTGTGTGATTTTGGGCAAATTACTTTCCTTCTCTGGGCCTCAAACTGTCCATCTTCACAGTGCTGGAATTGGGTCTTGGAGCCCAAACAACCCTCACAGAATCCCATGAAGAGACTCAGAGGGACTTGACTACCTAGCACTGATAGCAGGATCATAAAAACCAGCACTTCTGGAATGTGGCTTTTTAAACTGCCTTCTGACACTCTGTGTTATCTTCCTGAATGGAGCCACCGAGGCAAAGGCAAGGACTCAGGAGAGAGTAAACTGGCATCCTGGGCAAGGCTGAGTGTCCAGTGATGTGGATGGAGATGAGACACAGGCATTTAAGGAAAACAACTGGGATTGTTGAGGAGTGAAGGCCGGCATGGGGTGGAGGAAGAGTCCAGAGCGTAGGACTCTGATCCCCTCCTCTGGGTCACGGTCACTCACTGAAGGGTGGCAGGGACATATCCACTGTGGCAGCCTGGTTGGTGATGGGTTGGCTGATATCAGCAACAGATGGTACTTGTTTGATCTGGGCGGGGGGGGCAGTGGGCGATAGCTCCTGCTTGTGGGGTACAGGCTGTGGAGTAAATGGGGCACGCTGGTTGACTATAGACGAGGTGTGAAGAGGAAGACACAGGGCTTGTAGGCTGAGGGAGAGTGCATTAGGGAGACCGGGGCTCGGCTTTGATTTGGTAACAGTGGAACACACGTGTGTCTCACTCGTGTGCCTACTCGGCACGAGTTTTCACTGTCGGCCAGATGTGGCTGGATGCTCCTCTCTGTGCCATTTTCCACCTAGAGGGACAGTCAGTGGATTCTTCTGTCTTTTTTTGTTTTTTGTTTTCGTTTTTTGAGACACGGTTTCTCTATGCAGCCCTGGCTGTCCTGGTACTCGCTCTGTAGATTAGGCTGGCCTTGAACTCACAGAGATCTACCTACCTCTGCCTCCCAAGTGCTGGAATTAAAGAATCTGCCCTGCAGATTCTTCGGTCTTCTGACCTGGAGCATTTTGAATTTTGCAGAGCCTATCCTCTAGAGATGACATCAGGGGCTGTGACTAAGGTCCCATCTGTGTCTCAGGGGACCTGAGTTGGGGAAAGAGTGTCCCTGTGAGAATACAGTGAAGAGATGGGTTTGGCTGGTATGACATTTTGTTTCCCCTACCACAATTTTGATGCAATTTGTTGGTGAGGGGTGTTGTAGCTTGTAGAATTGATTGCGGGCTTCCTACCTACTTTTCTAGAACACCCCTCTTGGCAGCTTCCCTTGACCATCCCCGCAGTATTTACACCCCAGGAAGTGGCAGCTGCTCCAAATCAGAGCTCTTTTTCATTTTTTTTCTCTTCCGAAAAGTTGATTGGTAAATTTGTAGAGGCTTGTGATAAATGTTGACCACTTACTTCCAGAGTGTCAGAAGTTGGGTGTTGGATACTTGGCACACGGCCCCTACAAACCCAGAATACATTGCATACAGTTGGTATGTACTAAGTGCAACTTTGATGTCTTCTCCTTTGTTCTCTCTTTTGTAAGGGAAACCTACTGCTACATTTTTTTTGCAGAGCGGCAGCCTCCTCTCAGCTTCCTGCAGCTAGCCATCTCAGGTCTCAGACCATGAGATCGTCCTTCCTGGTGGGGTGGGACCAAAGCGCTGAGAACTTGGAGTTTTGAGAGTCCAGGTTTGCTTCCCTGCCTCCTCTTCCTAGATGTGTAATGACCCTGGGCAAGGTATTTTAATAGCTCTGCTCCTCGGTTAAGTCATGCTGAGGATGGCTGGCCAACCTCCCTCATTAAGTTGTTATGGAGATGGAATGAGGTCATGGGGGTGTAAGCGCCTGGTATCAAGGCACAGTTTCAATGAAAGCTTGGCCCTGGCTGGCCTTCCTTCCTCTGACTGGAGACCCTCCTCTGGTCTTGGGAGTGGGGGCTGCAGCCTGACAGGGAAGGCTTTCGGCAGAACATGTAGGTCATAGCACTGGGAGCCTTGGGACCCTCCAAATGTGTTGATGACATGCCACGGAGGGGAACTCCCCAGCTGGCCCGGCCAGAGAGCCTACTTGTAGGGCCTCACCTGCAGATTGTCTGATAAGCGCCTGGTGCGTTTCTGGGGCGGCTTCGGCAGCCTGGGCTGCCCTGATTTACCACTCCAGCCCCAAGCAGATTAAATCAGCCAGAGTCATTTGAATCTTACCTGGCCTTGTCACACAAATCTTTAAAACTGCTGTCTGGCAAGAAAACTTTCTCTGTACTTTTTGCTGGAAGACTAGATGCTCTAGAAATTGAGGTGAACTGGGAAAAGGAAGGAGGTGCCAGGGGGAAGGGCGGAGAGCACACTTCTCTCTGTGTGATGTAGGGTAACTCATGGAACATCTCTGAGTCTCACAGGATTGTGCAGGAAGGCCAAAAGGACCAGCTCGTGTGAGTTAGCGTACAGACCTCAGTTGGTTCTGTGGTTGGGGAGATGGGACAAGTGGCTGCGTAAATAAATTATCCATGGCAGTGGTGAGCGAGAGTAAGAGAGATAAGGACACACAGAGGTCTGGGGCTAAAGGAATCTTAACTCTCAGCAAGATGAGGGAGGGAGGCTAGAGAGCCTGGGATCCAGGGGAACAGTGTGTAGGACTCGGGGATGTCTCCTCTCCTGCCTGGATAACCAAGAAAAGTCCTCCCTTTGTTGTCTCTCAACCAGACCACAGGCACAGTCTGTCCCTTGGTTACAGGGAATGGGTGGCCTCATTAGACAGAAAGCAGGGGTGTTTGTCAGAGTCTGAGGAAATGGCCACTTGCTTGGTCTCGGTTTCAAAGAGAAATACCAGGCTTTTGTTTCTGGCAGACAACTGTTAACAGACATGGTGACCAGAGGGTCTAGCCAAGACACGGAGGGAAAATCTAGAAAAAGCACAGAAAAGTAGTCTCATCCCTGATCAAACTGTGCCTGAGAGCCTATTCTATCAGAGCCTTTAGTAAGTGAGCTAGTAAACGTGTTTTATTGGTTCTGATTTAGTTTTCTTGTCTCTTTTGCCACATAAATCAGACACGGGCTACTGGAGGGATCTGAATGGGGAAAGCAAGAGCCCGGGTGGGATAAAGTAACAATTAGCGTGAGCACTACTGTTGAGTTAAAGGACAGTAGAGTTTGCGCTGTGATGGGGGTGACAGAGGATGCTGAGGACAAGACTAGAAGGAAGGCTTCGGTTAGTTAGAGAGGGGCCTCAGGGCAGGGTTAAGAAGGACCCCATCCCCAGTAATCCTCTAAGCAATGGGGAGTACCTGTAGTTTAGGGCAGGGAAGGGAAGCAGACTGTGAGGGCACAGGCTTGGGGAGGATCAGCTTAAATTTGTTTCTATTAGGTTAGATTGGAAAGTGGGATGAGGAGGGGAGACTTAAAAATATCATTTACTGATCTGTGCAGAGTCCATTATCAATAAATCTGTGTGTGCACCTCATTTCATCCTTAAAAGAGCCTGGGCCTGCCCTGCCCCCATTTAGTTTGAGTTTGAAGCTCTTGTGTGACTTGATTAGATCATAGGATTTAGTGAATGACAGAATCAGGTCTTGAACTCAGGCCACCCAACTTTAGACTCTGCCTTAGTCATCATGTTTCTGATAATACAGGTGACACTTTAATGGAGTTTAGACTAAGATAGAGATGACAAGGGTTGTGAGGGGGAACAAAGGACATTGGGCCAACAAAGCCCTAGATAGATGCTCAATAGTCAGAAACCATACCAGGGTAGCTATTGTCTATCATCTGTTCATCCATCCCTCTCTCTCTCATCTATCTACCTACCTACCTGTCTATCTTTCATTATCATCTATTCATCATTTCCATTAATTTATATTTTACCACAAGGCTTGGGGTCTACCAGCAATGTTCCGGTGCATCTGTCTCCTGCAGCGGCTACATGGTGTCCCACTGCTCTGCCTACTTTTTCCCAGCATTCAGTTTAGTTTTCCTGCCTAGCTCTATTCTGTCCTTTTATAGGCCAAAGCAGCTTCTTTATTCATTAACCAATAAAAGCAACATATATACAGAAGGACTTTCCACACCATTTCCCCTTTTCTGTTCAAATAAGAAGGAAGGTTTTAATTTTTTTTTTTTTGAGACGGGTTTCTCTGTAGCTTTGGAGCCTGTCCTGGAACTAGCTCTTGTAGACCATGCTGGTCTCGAACTCAGAGATCGACCTGACTCTGCCTCCTGAGTGCTAGTATTAAAGGTGTGCACCAGCACCGCCTGGCTTGGAAAACTGTAATTATAACTATCTATTCTTCAACTCCATCTAAGACCCCAGAAGGATATAGCATTACCTAAGTTAACAGGAAGTACATTGTATGCAACCTTCAAAACTCTAGAATTGACAGAGACATCTTGCTGCCTGGATAGTCACCCAAAGTTCATTCGTTCTTTCTCTCATCCATCTATCTATCTATCTATCTATCTATCTATCTATCTATCTATCTATCATCTATCTATCTATCTATCTTTCTATCTTCATCATCTATTCATCTATCTACCCATCTTTCTATCCATCCACTTGCCCATCTATCCATCCATCCATCCATCCATCCATCTCCATCCATCTTCATCATCTATTCCTCTACCTACCCATATACCTGTCTGTCTGTCTATCTATCTATCTATCTATCTATCTATCTATCTATCATCTATTTTTAGTGCTGGGGATTGATTCAGGACCTCATGCCTGCTAAGTGCATGGTCTATCACCGAGCAACACCTTACTTTTAGAATATGTTTTTCCTGAAGTAGATATTGTAAGCAGACACAAATATTGAATAGAAAGTGTAGATGCTGGGCAGGTGAACAGATGATCTTAGAGGTGGGGTGAGATTATTATCTGGAAAGTTCAAGATAATTTCCTGAAAAACAGCTGGAAGAAAAAAAAAGTTTAGTAAAATGTCCTCATAAGCCCAGGTATGGTGGCACAGGTCTTTAATCATAGCACTCAGGAGTCAGAGACAAGGGAATCTCTGTGGGCTTGAGACCAGTCTGGTCTATATAATGCATTCCAGGACAACCAGGGCTATGTAGAGAGACCCTATCTCAAAATGCCAAAACAGCAACAACAGAAAAGCAAAATCTACTAGGCTATTTTTCTTTTCCTTTTCTCTCCTTCTCTCCTTCCTTCCTTCCCTCCCTCCCTCCCTCCCTTTCTTTTCTTCCTCCCCATCCTCTTTTTTTTTTCTTTTGGAAAAACAAAACAGAGCAAGGTCTCATATGCAATCATGTCTGTCCTAACCTGAAACCTCCTATATGGCCTCAAACATGAAGAGATCTGCCTGGCTCTACCTCTTGAGTGTTGAGATTAAAGGTGGGGGCCACCATGCCCCATAGGTTTTCCATTTATAAACTAACTAAATGAAAAGGCTCTTTTACACTGTGAAGGAACCCCAACCACAGAATACCTAGAGATGTCCCTAGCCAGAACTGGGGTATCCCATGAAGAAAACCAGAAAACTTGAGAATGGAACAGAGGCAAGTGAGTATGGCTCACTCCTAGCTGCCTTGGGGAGCTTTGAGACCACAGTAGCACCACATTCCCGTATGAATGAATGAAATTAAGATAACCAAGAGCCCTGGACTGGAGAGATGGCTCAGCTGTTAAAGACTAGACTCACAACCAAGGATATAAGATAATCAGAACTCTAGAAAAAGTTGGTTTTGAATTTGATAAAATAATCTAAAGCTAATCTGGAAGAGATTAAAAAATGAGAAAAGTCAGAAAATTCTGAAGTTAAAAAATGAGTATTTATGAGATATTAGTGTGTTTTAGAAGGGCACTCATTAAAAGTCCCATGTTAAGGACAGCTCCATTCTGGACAGAATGGAAAGTCCCGAAATGGATCCAAATACTTAAGGGATTTTTTTTTGACATGATAAAGTGGCATTTCAACTTAATTGGGACTGTATGAATGATTTTATGGATTTCATTGAGCAGGAAAAATGGGCCCGGTCATTATAACATAACCAGGGTTCTCAGCCTACTGTAGTCATGTCAGGCTACAGGTCTCCCCAGGAGACCATGGGGACGTACATGGATAAATATTTTGTTCATCCTTCTAAGCATACCATGATACCCAGAAATCATAAAAAATAATAAATTTGTGCTGGTAAAGATGGTACAGCAGGTAAAGGCTGCCAAGCCTGATGTCCCAAGTTCAGTTCCTGGGACCACCATGGTAGGAGAGAATGGAATCCCACAAATTGTCCTCTGACCTCTGCATGTACATGTGTGCACATAAATAAATGTAAAAAGGTTAATAAACTTGACTATATGAGAATTAAGAACTTAAATACATAAAACAAAAAATTAAGGGTTCTGTATGGTAGTGCTCACCTAGCAATTGGAAGGCAGAGGCAGGAGGATCTCTGTCAGTTTCAGCCTAGCCTGGGCTGTGGAGTAAGATACTGTTAAAGTAACAACAGCAGCAGCAGCATCAACAACAAAGTTTCAAGATCATTGTCAGCTGCAGAATGAGTTTGAAGCCAACCTCCTCACAAGGGAGTTTGGGGAGAATGGCTCAGTGTTAGGGGGACTTGCTGTGCTTTCAGAGGTTGGGAGTTCAGCTTCCACAGCCACCTGCAATTGTGCTCTGGGGATGTAACATCCTCTTCTGACCCCTGCAAGCAGCCACACACATGTGGTAGATTCATTCTCATTCTCTCTCTCTCTCTCACTCACACACATACATACACACACACACACACAAATAAAATTAAAATTAATAGGGGGTTGGAGAGATGGCTCAGCAATTAAGAGCATTTGCTGCTCTTCCAGAGGAGCCGGCTTCAGTTCCCAGCACCCACATGGCAGCTCACAACTGTCTGTAACTCCAGTTTCAAGGAATCTGGCACCCTCATACACACAAACATGCAGGTAAAACACCAGTGCACATAAAACAAAAATGAATCTTAAAAATAATTAAATTAAATAAATAAAAAGGAAAATACAGAAAGGACAGACAATAGAAAATTTTAATTTTATTTTTAATGTGAAAAGAGCACCTACAAATGATTAAGAAAAAGATGAAATATTTCATCGGCAACATGGGCAAAGGACACGGACAGGCAGTTCAGAAAGAAAATAGCCAATGGTAAATGGAAGGACACTTGACCCTTTATGTTCACTCGCGATCTCAGTGGTGCCAATGCGAGCCACTGTCCTGTGCCTTGTGCTCATTTCCAAAGGCTGACAAGACCCAAGCTGGCGAGAGTGTGAGCAGACAGGTGCTAGAGTTTGGTTTCTGTCACAAGCAGTGGTGTAGGGCCAGGGGAGGTTGACCTTTTGACCTTGCAGCACAATGTTGTCATCTATGAAGTTCATACTTGTGACCGGTACAATCCAGTTCTTTTTTTTTAAAAATATTTATTTATTTATTATGTATACAATATTCTGCCTGTGTGCATGCCTGCAGGCCAGAAGAGGGCACCAGACCTCATTACAGATGGTTGTGAGCCACCATGTGGTTGCTGGGAATTGAACTCAGGACCTTTGGAAGAGCAGGTAATGCTCCTAACCGCTGAGCCATCTCTCCAGCCCTACAATCCAGTTCTTTAAAAAAAAGTTACAAAAAGCAAAGCAAAACTCATGACATTAAAAAAAAAAAGATTATAATTTTTGCCTGGGCCTTATTTGTAGCTCTCCGGGGCTGTGTGTGGCCCACAGGCTATGGGCTGGACATGCGTGATAGATAGGCTTTCTAAAGGGCAGCGTGGTAAGATTAGAGCTGCCGGCTCCTTCATTGCAGCAGTCTTGCTCATCAGTGTTTAGTTTAAGGAGCTCACATGTACTAAAATGAGCAAAGAGATGCGTATGAGGGTGTTTATCCCGACGTTGTTGATGAAAGGAAAATCTTGACAACATCCCACGTGATTATCAGTAAAGACCCAGCAGCACAGAGACGATGCACACATACAATGGAGTACTATGGAGTAATTAGGATAGTTTTGTAAAGCTCTATTTATTGACATAGAAAGATGTCTATGACATATTGTTGAGCGGGAAAAGCAGGTGTCAGCGAGAACAGTATGTATAATACAACTCCTTAGCTATAAAATTATATACATGGCGCTCCATGTGTATATATGCATAGAGATATGTCTGCAAGCCTGTTCGCCAGAATGCTAGGAGTTATATCTGGGTGATGGGAGTTTTTACTTTCTTTTTCGTACTTTTGAGCGTTGGTTTGATTTGAGCTTTATAGTGAAGATGAATCATGGATTTCGACCCGGACAAATGTAAACTATTTTCATTTGGGAAGGAAGGAAAGTATTAACTAGGAGGGTTGAGCACACGGTGGCTCAGTGCGTGTGGGTAAAGGCATGAGATGCAAGGCCTGGAGGATTGTGTGTGGGTGGCGAACTCAAGAGAGTAAGCGGTAGAGAAGAGAGGAGGCACCAGGGCATGTGGCGGCGGTGGTGGTGGCTGGTAGGCAGTGTGGCCGCCTCCCACGGCACTTTCTCCAAGGACAAAGCTGTGCCCTAGAGCTGGGGGAGGAAGGCATGGGTGGGAACAGGTGAGGACCCTGGTGACAAGATGGTAGAAGTAAGGGATGCAGGGTGCCAGAATCTCAGAGTCCCTTTCTTTCTTTCTTTCTTTCTTTCTTTCTTTCTTTCTTTCTTTCTTTCTTTCTTTCTTTCTTTCTTTCTTT
>JAQHUG010000031.1:1831754-1924221 GCA_028555095.1 Dicrostonyx torquatus | reverse complement strand
GAGCCTATCCTGGAACTAGCTCTTGTAGACCAGGCTGGTCTCGAGCTCACAGAGATCTGCCTGCCTCTGCTTTCCGAGTGCTGGGATTAAAGGCGTGCGCCACCACCACCCGGCGAGAGTCCGTTTCTTGAAGACAGCCATGTGTGATAACACAAAGGCGTGGAGGTGGGGAAAGAACATGGTACCTGACAAGCGGGAGGCTGTTAGGGACCTGGGAGAGTGGTTCTGATGGAGGAGTGGGCTGTCTGGACATTGTCACACTCAGGAGGGGAGTTTCCAGTTTCAGGATTTTAGGCTGGAGGGTAAGGGATGGAGCTCCGATCCAGGATGTCAATAACAGGCATGTATGCCACTTCCTGCCCCTTTGCAGGTTCTGGCAGACATCTCTAAGTATTCTGCCAAGTCTGGAAGAAGCCTCAAGTCTTTCCCTCTTTTTCAGTTTTTCTTTCTCCTTTTTCTCCCCCCTTTTGTTTTTTTTTTTTTTTTTTTTTTTGGGACAGGGTTTCTCTGTGTAGCCTTGATTCTGCACTCACTCTGTAGACCTTACTGGCCTCAAACTCAGAGAGATCCCCCTGTCTCTGCCTCCTGAGTGCTGGGGTTAAAGGCATGAACCACCACTGTCTGGCTCCAGTCTTTCTTTCCAGCCTGTTCAGGGAGGAAACAGGAGTGGGTTGGAGCTGCTGGGAGCCGGAGCACAGGCTTGCAGGATGGTACAAAGGAAGGCATGGACGAAGTGATGCACGAGCTAGAGCAAGGAGGGCTGGTGGAGCTGGTTCTCCATCCACTGGACATGGACCACCAGCTCGGACTCAGGAGTTGCCCAGCCAAGAGCTCACGATAAGTGGATCTTATGGAATGAGCTCAGGAATATGAGCTATGGGATTGATAGAATACACTTACACATCGGGTCACATCATGAAAAAGCCTGACCATCGCTAACATACCAGCCAGTGCATAGACATCGGAGTATCCACAATGCCCCCCATCTGAGTTTCCAAGAAAGACACATGAGGGACTCTACTGTCTGCAACATCGAGCATAAGGGGTCATTTGTGAGTCCTAGTGGCAGGGCTTGAGAGCCCAACAAGACACTGAGGCTCAGTCATGTTTGGCTGGGAAGACTTTCAAGGGGTCCTGGGGAGAGGAGGTAGAGGTTATTATACTGGACTCTTGGCAACCAGAGCTAGAGGGATGTGTGCACACAGGCAGAAGCAGGCTGGCGAGAGGCCCAGTTAGGAAAACAAAACACTTGGAGCTACCTAGACCGGGGATTAGATGTCTTTTAATCTGCAGAAACACTTTTCTAAAAATGATTTCCGTGACTCTTAGTTTCTTGAGGTGCTCCACAGAAGGGGGTTCCAATGTCCGTGAGACGTAGCACTCATAGACTGGCACATGTAAAATAAGCTTGGTAAAGGCTCCGAAAAGTCCTGCAGGGAAGAAATTTGTTCAGAATTTTAGCACTCTCCCCAAATTTATTTGTAGAAACCCTTGAATTTAACAGTGCGTCTCTAGCAGGATTAACGGGCAAGAGAAGATGACCTGATCTGAGGGTTTCCAGGGACTGTTTTGGGGTCAATGTGGGGACGGGGTGAAGAGTCATACTCTAGGTCTGTTCTTGGAAGGACTCTGCAGCTAATGCAAAAGCTTTTTACTATAGAAGAAGCAGCAAAGAGAATCCAGCTCCTGGGCGCCTCAAGAAGAGCAGAGGCAAACTTCAGCGGAATCTGAGGGAGCTAAGCTCTGGGTGTGTGTTGGCGCTTGCCTCTTGGGGCCTGTGAGCCCTAGGAGGGGCCTTTCTGCTTTTTCAGAAGGGGTGCTGCTCCCTCAGATCCTGCAGCCTGGATTCTTGGCTTCGGTTATTTGTTTCACCCAAGGGTCTCCAGATGCTGGAACTGAGCAGTCGTGAAGGTGTGGACATGTGCATATTCTCACATAGCCCCCAAATACACACCCCAAACTCCACATCACAGGAACAGTAACTGGTGACACCCACAGTCCTAATTGCTTCTCTGTACTCAGAGAAAGTTCCCTCTCCAGCTCCGATTTTTCCATTTATTCAAGTAATATCTGGCGGGAGCCAGCTGTGCCAGACAGGCAAGTGGGCAGTGTGTTTGCAATGTCACCTGCAGGTGCCATTGAGATGGCTCTCCTGATCAGGGGCATTTTCTCTGCTAGCCTTCTGGAGTGCGAGTCTGGGGATAGGAGTCTCGCTCTGTTCCCAGTGGGTCCACACTGAGCTGCCAGACTGAAATGGATGGCCTTGCTCCGGGAGGCTTGATCAGCACCCTTCAGGGAATCTGAAGATTTAGATCTGGCTCCGGAACGGGGATGGGATGGATGGAAGTAGCAACTCCTTCCAAATGGTTTGAGGATTGTTATCTGAGTCCTATTCTGGGCTGGAATCCCACAGGCAGCCATGGAAGCACAGAGATAGGGGACCAGGGACCTTTCAGAACTGGAATGTGCAGAGCAAAGGAAACTGCCTATGTCTTGAGGTCTGGGCTGAGGAAAGGCATCTCAAGAGACCGTGTCACTGTTCCCTGGAAATGACTATGAACCTGGAGAAAGACAAGTTCTTGCCAGTTGGAATATAACCTTCTGCAGAAAGTAGACAAGCTTTCTGTGGGTTCCTGGTCCTCAAGTGACATCTGGCCAATCTTGCCTTCCAGTCCTCAAAGTCTCAAGGAGCCCCCTTTGAGGTTTCTTTAAGGCAGTCTGTAGCCTGATGCTGTCCGTAGGGGCTGGCTGGGCTGTTGGTGGTGGCCAGGATAGGTGTCCTGGAATAGGCAAACGGGTGGGGTGGGGGGCTCTTTTCCCAGCAGGCTTCCTGTGGGTGGCTTGTGCCACTTTCAACTCTGCTTCCTGGTTCTTCCCCAGGAGCCAGCTCCATTCCTCAGCCCCAAGTGGCGCTCCTTGGGCCGGAAACAATGTGCGTTCTCCACGACTGGGAGTGGAAGTCAGCAGTTTGGCACCGTCTGGCTGGCAGGCTCTACCAGCTTCCTTTGGCACTTTATTGGCAAAGGCGGTGACATTTCTTTCAGTTGGGTGGGTGGAGCTGTTATGCAAACTCCCGCTTCTCCTCATTCGCCAGATGAATATTCATGACTCAGGCAATCTGTACCAGCCAGACTTTCCTGAGGGCGGCAGCTTTTCTTCTCCTTCCTCTCTCTTTCTTTCTCCTTCTCTCCTTCCCAGCTCTTTGGAAGGCTGAAGTACAGCTATATTTAATTTACAAATACAGAGCTATTTAGCTTGCCTGTGATGCAGGCTTTGGGGAACAGGTGCTGTGGGATGGGGACAGTGGCAGAGGCTCTGGGTCCTGACCCTGGGTCTCCAGGCCCCAGCGTCTACCGCCCGGATCTCAGCACAGGAAGCCAGTGGCACAGGGGGTCCTTTGAATGAAAAATCTCGGTGTTTCCTGTGTGTGAAGATGCAACCGATCGCATCACTTTAGGCCCTATTGGCCTCTGAGGTTGACATGGAAGTTACAGGGGGATGATGCTTGGGCCAGGCACATCAGTCCGGCACAGCTTCTGTCGCTTCCATCCCTGCCTGCCCACCTTGCGTCAGGCTTGAGGTCAAAGCACTGAGAACATGGACTGTTTACTAGTCACTGTTTCCTTAGGAAGAGCTAGTCCGGATTTGGGTCCTGTTCCTGGGGGACACACCGATTCCTTTCTAAGGATGGCTCTACTAGCTGCAATGGTCCCTGCCTGTAATGCCAGCACATGGGAGGTGGAGGCAGCAGGAGCAGGCATTCAAGGTCATCCTCAGCTGTGTAGTGAGGTTAGGATCATCCAGGCTACAGGAGCTCTTGAGACCCCGTCTCAAAACAAAAACAAAACCTAGAAAGAAAATGGCAACGCCAAAAAAAAAAAAAAAGTGTTCCCTAGTTTCCTTTGTCTCTTCCCCAAAGAGGTACCAGACACCCTGGCAGAGGGGTCAGAATCTCCAGAAATTTCCAAGAAATTTGGTCCTAGTGAGGATGTGCTCGCATGAGTATGTCTTGTGTGTAAATATTTATGCACAGCTTAAGTGAGTCTGTATGTCTGTATGCCTACATCTATGTTCAAGTGTTTGCGTGTGTGTCTGCATGTGTAAGGGCGTGAATGTGTGTTGAGGAAAGCCTGGGAATGTTAGCGTGTACGAATGTGTCTCTCCAGTTGAGTTGCGTGTGTACTTCTGTGGGTCTGGAGAAGTGGAGTGGTGGGTCCTCCTGGGGGGTGCTGAGGCATGCATGTGTGTGTGTGTGTGTGACTGTAGGTGTCAAAGCAGGAATCCAGGAGAGAGGCAGAGGGAGAAAGGTGGGGAGAGCCATTAGGGTCTGTGGCATGCTTTCTGACCTCCATTCTTTCCTGAACCCTTTCCTCTGTGGCGATGGAGAGGAGGAGGAGGAGGAGGACCCCCCCCCACTTGTGTCCCCCCCTACCACAAGTGATGCAAATTCTATCCAAGGATGTGAACAGAAGGTTTTCCAGCACAGAGCGTCCTGAAATCACTTTGTATTCCCCCCCTCCTTCTTTCTTCTAATCAAAATAGCAGTATTAGGCTCACCCATTCTCACTGCTGCCCCGCCACTCAACTCAGCCCCAGGGATGGTGTGAGGAAGGAGGAAGGCTGTCCTGTTTGACCCTTCCAAGAGCACATTTCAGCTTGTAGCCAAGGAGCTGTCTTCCGGGCCCAAGAGGCCCATGCCTTGGTGGCAAGAGTCAGCTGCCTCCCAGCCTGCCAGCAACTGCCAGGCTCTTCCAGAACCCGCATCTAGGCCCAGTCTCATTTACAAATATGCAGATTTGCCTCTTTTCTGGTATGCAAATGGAGACATGACAAATTACTAATTAGGGTCAAAAGAAGCACTTGGACCAATTAGTGGAAGGATCGGTCCCTTTCAGCTGGGAGGAGCCTGTTCTCTTCACCACCTGACCCCAGACACTTGGGATCTCCCTATCTGGGTGGTGGTTATCTTCAGAAAGCCCTGTTTCACTTTTGGCTCTCAGTCTCCCTTTAGTGTCTTCTTCTGTGAGTGGAGTGGTGACAGTGACTGCCTTGTTCCTCACCCTCTACTCCCGTGTCATGAGACTGGGGAAGACTTGGATGGGAACAGGATTGAAGACTATTACAGTTTCTCCATTGATGGCACCCCTCCACCGCTCCAGGCAGTTATGAGTGGCTACTTAAGAGTGTTGTGTTGAGAAGGCTTCTGTAGCTAAAAGACGGGGATGGATTAGTGATGTCTGCAGTGGACAAGTCCTTGGACTCTGGCCGGTTACAGGCTACGTATTTATTAGCCGTGAAAGATATACTTGGAGCAAGAGGCTGCCTGGTGCCGCGATTGAGTTATTTGGCTTTGAGCACAGCTTCCTGGTGGAAAGCTGATCCTTGAGAGTTGCTGTAATAAGTGGACAGGGGATGGTTAGGCAAAGGTGTCATCTGGGAGGGGATGTATCAATTTAGCATGTCATTGGGGACATCCACATTGTCCTATTTCAGAGGTGAGGCTGCCTAAAGCTGGAGAGGGTGGGTGACTTGGAAATGCAGCAGCAGAGGCCTCTCAGGTGGGCCTGCGTGCTGTCGAGTCTGTTCTGTCTGCTGCTATAGAATCTTGCTTCCCTGAGCCACCCCCGTGTTGGTACACCAAGCGGGCCACAACAAGCCCGTTGGCTTGGCTCCACTGCTGGGTGTGAAATTTGGTTGAATTGGCAGCTGTGAGAATGGGGCAATTGCCATTCTGCAGCCTGGGGCCTGGGCCAGGGCCAGTGGGCAGATGCAGGGCTGGTGGGTGGCTAAGTACTAGGGCGTTAGTCAAAGCTAGCAAGAGTGAGCCAAGGGGGTGACCTGGCTGAGGAGAGTGTCTTCAGAGATGGCGAAAGCCAGGCCACACTTCAGAGAATGGCCCAGCGATGTGTTGCAGGCAGTGGTCGGCTGTCCTAGCATCTCTGAGCATGTGTTGTGAATGTGCCTGTCAAGATCCGTGTCTGGGTAGGGGTGTGTGTGTGTGTGTGTGTGTGTGTGTGTGTGTGTGTTCATATCATTTCAGGAATACACGCAATATGTAGTTGTACATGCCTATGTTGTGATGTGTGTGCGTGTGAGCCTGTGTATCTGGTTTTTTGTTTGTTTGTTTTTTGTTTTTCGAGACAGGGTTTCTCTGCAGCTTTGGAGCCTGCACTGGAACTAGCTCTTGTAGACCAGGCTGGTCTCGAACTCACAAAGATCCGCCTGCCTCTGCCTCCCGAGTGCTGGGATTAAAGGCGTGCGCCACCACCGCCCGGCTTCTGTGTATCTGTTTTATTTTGTTTATCTTTGCTGTATCGGAGATAGGACCCAGGGCCTTGTGCAAGGTGAGGAATCACTCTACCTCTGAGCTCTACTCTTGGCCTCACATGTCTGTGTATAGCTAAACTAGCGTGAGGGTCTCTGTGATGTCTGTGGGCTCTTTTGTGTGTTCTCATCCCTGCCTTGAGTTGAGACACACCCCCCCCCCCCGGGGCCTGTGCTGAGAAGGGTTTGGGACTCTGGAGAAGGACCTTCCGGCTCTTTGGTACTTACTCCCTCTTTCCTGATCTCATCCCGTATTCTTTTTCTGTCCGTCCTTCCTTCCTTCCTTCCTTCCTTCCTTCCTTCCTTCCTTCCTTCCTTCCTTCCTTCCTTCCATCCCCTGCCCCATTTTTTCCCTCTTTTCTTTCCTTCTCTCAACTTGCTTGAAGCAACTGGGCCTTGGGCTACCGTGGAAGCCCCACTCGTGTGTACTCACCCAAGAGCCACACAGGCTCCTGGGACATGAAATTAAAGCCTCTGCCTTCATCACTATATTTATCATTTCCTTCCTGACTTCTCCTTTTCTTTGCAACCATTTTTAATGTGTGTGTGTGTGTGTGTGTGTGTGTGTGTGTGTGTGTGCGCGCGCGTGCAAGCATGTTCATAAGTACAGGTACCTACAGAGTCCAATAGAGGGCATCGGATCCCCTAGCCTAGATTACAGATAGTTATGAGCTGTTCAACATTGGTGCTAGGAGCTGAACTGGCATCCTCCGGAAGAGTAGCAAGTACTTTTAATCACTGAGATATCTCTTCACTGCCCCTACTCTTTTAATTTGAGACAAGGTCTTACTCTGTAGCTTTGGGACTCATGACCCCCCTGCCAAAGCCTTGCAAGCGCAGGGATGTACTGCTGTGCTCAGCTCTCCAATGTATTTTAATCATCACCTCACATGGTGACTGAGGTGAAGAAGCCTCGACTTGCCCTCCTTCTCTGGGGTGCAGTCCCAGCCAGCCTTCCCATGCTGCTGGTGGAAGGTGGCCCTACACCTGCTGGTAGATAGGCCCACTTAGATTTGATAGCATCCTTAACCCAGTTCTGCTGCTGGCCTTTCTATCCATGGTGCATTCTGCCTCATCTCCTGGCCTTTTCTGGGATTGTGGCTAAGCATAGGTTTGGGTTCTTGAACAGGCTTAATTATTAATTATTAGTATTTATTATAATTATTGTTAATTCATGGGTTCTTTTTTTCTTTTTTCAGTCTAGTAAAACCTATGGATCTTCTCAAAGAGTTCTTTTTTTCCCCCTTTGGATGGGGTCTGGTGTGGCAGTGGCAGAGTTCCATGTAGCCCAGGCTGGACTCATACTCCCGGTAGCAGAGACTAACTCTGAACTTCCGCAGCCCGCTTTCCAAGCTTGCAGAGGAAGACCCCAGAGCTGCTACTCTGCCTCTGCAGACTGGAGTGCTTATCTACACAAGGAGTCAAACCATCCCTGTGAATCCGAGGCCTCTGGTTAGAACCACCTTTCAACACAAGTTTCCTTTGGAGAGTCTTAGTTTATATATCTGAAAATACTGTTTGAGGCCCGAGAGTTGGTTCAGAGGTTAAGAGCACTTGCTGCTCTTGCAGAGGACCTGGGTTTGGTTCCCAGTACCTTCAGTGTGGCTCACAACCATCTGTAACTCCAGATCCAGGGGATCTGACATACTTCTTTAGCCTCTGCAGGCACTAGATATGTTGATGGTGCACACATACACATACACATGCAGGCAAAGCACTCATAAACAAAAAATAAAATACATACATCGTAAGAACACTGTGTGAAGCCAGGTGTAGTGGCACACGCCTCCAATCTTAGTGTTCAGAAACTTAGGCAGGAGGATGATAAGTTCGGAGCCAGTCTAAACAGCATAAACAAGATTCTATCTCAAAAAATAGAGAAACGGGAGCTGAGGATGTGGCCCTATTATTGATAGAGCACTTGCCTAGCATGTGTGAAGCCCTGGGTTTGGTTCCCAGCACTGCAGAAGCTGGGTGGATGGGACAGGCTTGTAATCCCAGCACTCAGGAGGTAGAGCTAGGAGCCTTGTAGGGAGGAGGGATGGCCCAGCAGGGAGAGAGCTGGGTTTCTGGGGAGGGAGAAAGCTTGGCTTCTGTGCATGAGACAACCTGCAAGTTCATCTCTTAGAGCTTCTGGGGTCAGGGTTGTAGACCGATGCTTCTGCCTGAGTGGGAAAGGACTTCCCAGGGCTTCTTGGAAACCCAGGGTTACAAGATCTTTCTCCTTCGGCCAGCCCTGAGCCACCAAAGCTATTCTGGGAATCTGAAAATGGTCCCTTGCTACTGGCCCTGGTTGTCCTATATGTGTTAAGAAGTTTGTTGCTGGTTGTGGTGGCACACGCCGGTAGGATTTGCTGAAGGAGGCAGAGGAAGAAGGATCACAAGTTCAAGGCCAGCCTGGGCTGCACGTTGTTAAAAAAAAGTTTGCAGCAAAGCCACCTTTTTTTTGCTTTTCCTCTGAAGAAAATGAGCTTCTGGCTGAGGCAACATTACAGCATCCCAAGTCTGGATGAATTAGAAGCCACTCAGCTGCAAGTGGGGTCTTGATGGGCTTTCTTCCTGTTTCTGCAGATCTTTTCCTGGAGTTTCACGGCTCTTAGCCTTGCCTGGGACCGTCTTTGTAACTGTGTGGTCCAAAACTAAGATAGGAGTGTGGATGGGATCACTGATGCCCAGCCTGGGCAAAAGCTAAATGAGAAAGCCTGGGGTAGCAGAGCTGGCTCTAGACTCCTAACACCTAACCCTCAACCTCCCACTGCTGAGTGTGGAGCCAGAACGGCAGGGAACTGAGTCAGGAGGGCAAGGCTGCCTGTGTCCCCTTTGATAAGCACATCATGCTTGCCACCTAAAGCACCTCTGTGGATGGGGAGCCAGGGATGGTCTATTAGCTTTCTCCCGCTGTCCCCCGAGGGTGCATTTGTCTGTTTTGCATTTTTTCCAGGCCCACGTAGTTAGACAACTCCTGGTCCTGGGGGGGAGTGCGGCGAAGAGAAAATGTCAGGGCGACACGCCGCCAAGATAACATTAGCGAAATATCAAGTCCTTTATGATGTCAGGAGGGATTCCTTCCCGCTGCCGAAGCTGCCTAATGACATCATAAAATAGGCCTGCAGCAGTCGCAGTCCCCCTGAGTCATCAATCAGGCCTGTCTGTAGAGGGCTCGGAGATGCAAGGTGGGGGTGCAAAGTTTTAAACTCAAAGGAAGCCTCAACCCAGCAGCACCAGGAAGGGCCAAGGAGCTGAAGGCACCGACAGGCTCAGAAAGGAACAGATCCCTGGGGCTCACCTGGGCTCAAAGAGGCATGAATACCAAATTGTATTCCCTCCAACACTAATGCTCCCTGGAGAGGTTAGCTCCTAGCCAGGAGAACTAAGTGGTACCAAGCAGGGGAGCACTGGCTGATCTGTGGCTCCAGGGACACCAAAGTTGACAGGGAAAGATACTTCATAGTCCATCAGTTTCCCAGCAGTGAGGTGCAGCATCAACCTCCCAGAGACACACAGAGGGCATCCCTGACTTTGAGGCAGGTGTGTGTTTCTGTATGTCATGTGGCTTGCTCGTGTGCGCTCTTCCAACTCTATTCCTGGGGAGCGTTTAGGGACTTTGCACAAAGGCGGGCCTTTCCGTGTCTATGCTTGTGTGCACACATGTTCACCTGTGTTGTGTTTGTCTGTCTTACTGTCGGGGATCTCTCTGCATGTCCATGCATGGCTTGTGTCTGTCTAATTGCAGATATCGGTCAGCAAATGTGGGAGAGGACCACGAAGCCTGAGGAGAAAAAGAAGTTCCTAGAGGGTGAGTAGGTACATGGAGCATATGTGCCAAGCACATGCCCACCTCACTCCTGCCTGGGAATGGTATTGTGTGTCAGAATTGTCCGGAGAAATTATTAAACCTTCCTATGCTCCAGCCTCACCTCAGATCGATGAATCTGACTATCAGGAGCCAGGGTTCAGGCACTACTATTTTGAAGGCTCTCTAGACGGTTCTAAAGGGCATTGAGGCTGTACTAAACTTTGCTGTTCCAAGTGTGGTCTGAGGGTTATCTGCATTGCTCCACTCAAGGGCTTCTAAAGAAACGCAGAAGAGCATCAACCCCTGGGCTGGAACCCACGCACCACACTCCAAGTTTGCACTCTGTAGTTTGTATTTGGCCAGGGTCCCAGGTGACCTGTACATGGGTTCAGGGTCGAGAACCCTGGAGCTAGGCTTCTCAGCTGAAGCGTGCAAGAACACGGCTTTGCTCACTCCTGGGAGTTCTGCTGCAGCCTGATCTGAGCAGTTGGGGCAGGGGGTCTAAGGACTTGCTTTCTCTTTTTAAAAATTATTATTGTATGATGATGATGTGTGTGCGTGTGTGATGTGCGTCATGTATGATGTTTGCATGTGTGGTGGTCAGAGGACAAACTTGGTGGAACTGGTTCTCTTCTTTCACCTTACATGGGTTCAGGCCAGTTTGCCTTCCTAATGAGTGAGTTCCCGGTGCTGCTGTTCCTGGCACCTGCTGTCCAGAGACCTTGTGGGAAAAATGATTGGCACAGTTGTGGCAGATGGAGAAGTGTGTGGAGCTCTCTGTCTCTGGTTCTTTGTCTCTCTATCTCTCTCTAGTGTGTGTGTGTGTGTGTGTGTGTGAGACGTGTGTGCATGTGTTAATGGCCTAAGGAGGACAGAATGGAAAGAGAGACATTCCCTTCAAGAGCCTGCCTTTCCAATGTGTTAGGGTCTTGATTTCCCTGCTCTAGGCCAACGCTAGGGCAGTGTAAAAGAACAAGAAACAGGGACACTGGCATTCTGGCCCCTCTCTGGTTTCTGTGGAGCTCATGCCCACAGTGCCTCCTCTTAAGGGAAAGGACAGGTGACAGGACTCTCCTCTAGTTCCTCGAGTCCTGAGTCTAAGAGTCAGGTTCTCCCAAGTTCACCAGTGTGCCCCCACATCTTCATGGGTCTTAGCAATCCCTTGGAGGTTCAGGAATCCAGCAGCTACGTACCAGCTTGCTTGGCCACTCTGGGTCATGAGAATCTGTGTCTCGTTCTCTGCAGGTTCTCTTGTGCACCACTCTGTAACAGTAGTTACCAGAATAAAGTTTGATTGAAGTGGAAGGGAGGAGCCAAGAGTGCAGGTGGAGGTGACTTAGGTGTGTTTTCCAGGGCGAAGCTCACTGGGACCCTGCCCCCTCTTTCCTGGCTTCTGGGGGTCTCAGTATGTCAAACTATGGATCAGAGTTCAGTCTGGTAGAGAAACGGACATCTTTCCCACAAAGCAGTGGCCCTCTTTGTCTGTTTGTCCATCTGGTAGGGAGGTAAGAAGAGAGTGGAGGTGGCAGTGGAAAGAGCAAGACAGGCAGGCTGGGGCTCAGCTGCAGCCGCCATTCTGCCTGGAGGTAGACTGTAGTATCAGCATCTCCTTTGCCTGCATTGGCGGAGTAGATAGTGATCAGCCAGAATACCAGAGGTGTGAGGCAGGCATGACTTCACCCAGGGTGTGCCTGCTCCCTGAGCCCTGCCAGGCCACCCTCCCTGCCCGCTCCCAGCACCCACCAAGCCCCACCGGGTTAGACAACAAGCTTCAGCCAGCCACAGTAGGGGCGTCCCAACGCGCTCGCTGGGCCCCAGCCAAACTCAGGCAGGGAACTTGATACCTCCTTGGAATAAGCTTCTACCAAACCCTGAGAGCTTCACGGTGGTCCCTCTCTTGGACCCTGGGTGCTGGGACACTTTAGAGGTAGAGCTGGAGACAGGGATAACTATTTAAGAACTAAAATCACATGCCAAACCTACGGGCCAAAAAGAAGGGCCATTGATACTCTCAAATGCTGGAGGGAATTTAGAGGCCCATCTCAGCTTGGGACAAGAGACAAAAATAAGGAAGAATCAGGCCCAGCAGCATGGCCCAGCAGAAGGACGCCTACTGTGTGTCTGGCATCATGCTAGCAAATACCAGTTTGGAAATCACACCCAGCAAAGCCGGAAAAGATTGTAGGAAGAATTTACCAAGCCAGATATACAAAACATCTCTTGGTAACTGCATTTTTCATCCACCTGAGGATTCCCATTGTGGTAAGATGGGCTGTCAACAGCGCATGTTAGACCATGGAACTGATTGTGGCCATGGATGGTTGCCCCTAGGAGCCATGTGGGTCCTGAAAACTCAAGGGCAAGGGCTCAGTTGAGAGCCTGGGGCACAAAATGAAGTGGGCAGTCGCTGAGATCCCGGCCTTGGCTGCTGGTTAGGGTCTCCTGCTGTCCCTGTTCTGTGCCGTCCTTACTTGGCTGTCCTCAGTTGCACCTGCAGGCACACTCAGGCCCTTCCCACACAGTCTCACTTACCTCCTCTCCTACCCTGCTCACACCCACCACCTCCAGACACACCCTCCACCCACACTTGCAGCCAGGCAGGCCTTGGCCAGGAGCTTTGCACAGTGCTCGGAAGGCGTCTTTGCCCAATGTGGATCCACCTGTGATGCTGCCCTTTCCATGCGCCATTGCTTCCCAAGTAGAGTCCCAGATCCAGCAGGGAATGGAGCAGACAGGGCCCATGTCTGAAGCCCACTTCCCAGGGCTTCTTGTTGCTGTTTTCCTTCCTTGAGGGTTCAAATGTCTTCAAGAGCCTCTCCCCTCCACCCCCTCCCCCATTCTTCTCTGTGCTTCCAAGGGACCATTGCTAGGTTGTGGTGTGTTGTTCACGGTGCCATTTCTTTATATTTTATTCAATTTTGCGTTCTATGGTCTTTTCACATTTGACCTTCTGCTGAACTCTGGGAAACAGAGGAGAAAAAGATGCGCTCTTTGACAGAGCAACAGGGGCTGAACTTAGCAGGGCCACCAGGCTGGCCACTGCTTTGTTCCCATACCATCTGTCTGCACTCAGCTCAGCTCCACTCACTCTTGTATGTGATAACCACCCTCCTCCGTGTCTGTCTCTTCTATCTCCCTCATGTCCCTTCTTCACACTGTCTGTGGATGCTTGCTGACCCCTGGCCATGTCCTTGTGGTGCTGAGGCAGGATCAGGAGAACACTGGGAGTCTCCGAGCCCTCTCTGGCAGCTGGCACTTCCTGTTTCTTGCTTTGGCATTGAGAGAGGGTGAGCAGGGAGGACCCTGCATGGGTGAAGAGAGGTTCACCTTGGGTTCTGGATAAGGGCCTTGGCTCCTTGAAGGCCTGGAGCATGGTGGGGAGCTGGCATGTGAAAGAAAGGGGGAGAAGAGGTGAGAGAAGAGGAAGGCAGAAAGGGGGGCCTGGAAGATAGAGATAAGAGTTAAAAGTTGAGGCTGGAGGAATGGCTCAGATGTTAAGAGCACTGGCTGCTCTTCCAGAGGTCCTGAGTTCAGTTCCCAGCAACCACATGGTGGCTCACAGCCATCTGTAATAAGATCTGGTGCTCTCTTTTGCTGTGCAGGCAGAACACTGTATACATAATAAATACATCTTAAAAAATATAGAGTTAAAAGTCTGAGTAGGAATGACATAGTTAGTAGTCTCCCTTATTCTCAGCTTCACTTTCTTCAGCTTTAGGTAGCCATGGTTAGTTAATCAAGATCTCAAAATATTAAGTGGAAAATTCTAGAAATAAACAGTGCACAGGTTTTTACGTTCTCATACCATTCTGAAAGTGGGATGAAAGAGCCCGTTCTCCCTCCCACCCTGCTTCACCCGAGTGGTAAATTATCCCTGTTCAGTCTACATACACTGTGTATGTTCCTACCACAGTCGCTTAGCATGCATGAGACAAGGTACTAGCTGGGGTAGTAAGTATCTACTGGGGAGCGAGGGGCGTTTTAGGATATGTCCCCTGTAGATAAAGTAGTACTCCTGTCTGTTAAGACAGTGGTTTGACCTCATCACCCAGCACCCCTAAAAAGCTAGTCTTTGCTTAAATATATTTGGGTCTATCTCAGTACACACGACACCACCAAGTGGGATTGCATAATCTGCCCCCTGGCCTCTGCATCTCACTTCTGCTGTGGAGGACAGGAGATGGTCCTTAAGGGTTAGGAAAGTGGCAAGCCTCTTTTGAGATTTTCCCATCTTCCACTCCATCGGCCCCCAGCATGCTGTGGGCTTGATACCCTCAGTTAAAGCTTCCAGGGAGCTTTGTAAGGGGTGAGAAATTGGCATTCTGGAAAATTGCATAAAATCTGGGCAGCCTCTGGCCCCTTCTTGTGTGGATGGCCTTCGGGCTTTTCTCAGGCACTGGGTCCAAGGCTCCCTTTCTTTTTTTCTACTGGAACCCGAGAGACTGTCTGGGTCACGGTGGGAGTGAGGACTTGGGAAGGCTTGGATCCACCTCAAGCAGATATCCCTGGGCCCTTCCTTTTGCCTGGGTGGCAGGAGGACCCACCTGAAACCCTGATGAGGGCTAAGGCCTGTGCTGACAGCCAGAAGCCATCCCACGAACTCAACCAAAGATTGTGGCAGTATCAGCAAGTCCTTTTTTGTCCCCACAACATGCACCCGCCCCGGGACAGAGGGGCCTTGGCAGCCTTCAGCCTGGTTATCTGATTTGGGGGCTGATGGGTTTCTAATGGGAAAACAATATGTTAATTTCAGAATGTTCCTGATTAGATGAAAATGATATGGCTTCAAAGTTACTTCCTTAATTTATTCAGAAAATAACAAGAGAGAATTCTCTGCTATGATCCTTAATTAAACCAGAGCCTCCACCTCCCAGGCAAAACAGGCTCTGCGCTCCAGGTGTGTGGAACAAAGGCACCCCTGGCCGAGTCTCCTAGTGGCTGCCTTGGGGTCTTCCCTTAGTCAGGCTGCCACTTAGCCTGCAGCAGCTAAGGTGGGCAGTGGATGGGACTCCTCCCACTGCAGGGGCCCCTCAGCTCCAGAGCCATCCTAGAATCACATCGGTCTTCCATACCTCCATCCTGTTGATGACCCAAATCCACAGACTCAGCAGGCAGAGGTTTGAGCTGGAGTCTCAGTGCATCTTTAAATATGGAACGTATGGGTCTAGGTCAGGGCTGCACTGAGATCAGCCACAGAAAGGAAACTCATCCAGGGACTTTGGAGAAGATGAGACAGGGTTGCATTAAGGTCGCTTCCTTAATTTACCCAGAGGAACATTGGAGTCATTGGGAAGGAAGTTGTGGTGGCTTTTGAGTCCAAAAGAGCATAGGAAGGGGGAGAGAGTAGGGGAGAGGAATGTCACAGCTGGGGTCAGAGTGCCAAAGCCTGGAGAGGCAACAGGACACACATCCTCAGTTTCTCTTTTCCTTCCTCCATGGTAGGCTGTCCTGGAAGCTGGAGGTCAGGGAAACATACTTCATAGAGGAGGCTCCTGGGACACAGGCAAGACAGAAAATGAATGTCAGAACAGAGTAAGGAAGTAGAGAATGGTTAGCTCGAGGTGATGGGAAGCATCCCCTATCTTTCTCCTGCTTCTTCCTGGTCATTCCCCACAACAGTCCTGGGTACCCGTTCCTGTCTCTTGGAGGAAACCAGCTCAGAGAGGTTATGTGGTAGACTTGAAATCACAGTTAGGATGCCAGGGATTCAAATTTTGTTTTGTCTCTCTCCAAATTCTCCCTCCTCTGACTAAAGTCTTGGTGATGAAAGAGTTGGCCTGAGTAGGTGTGATGAAGTAAGTTCTGGTGTGACTGAGCCTTGCCTGGGAACTTCTACAAGGTCACAAGGCAAGGGAGGCCTTCCTGCTGCTCTCAAGGGAAGGATATAGAGTACCTTCTGCTCTCCAGACACTAGACGAGAGTCAATCCCAGAACCCAAATGTATCATGCTTACTGAAGCCCACATATGCTTGGGATCTGCTGCATCCAGAGCCGGAAAAGATATCTACAGCATGGACCTAGAATGGAAGGAACCCCTCCTTCCAGGGACTTCTCCTTCTCTCTCCCTCTTTTGGTTTTTCGAGACCGGATTTCTTTGTGTAGCTTTAATGCCTGTCCTGGAGCTCGCTCTGTAGACCAGGCTGGCCTTGAACTCACAAAGATATCCACCTGCTTCTGCCTCCCAAGTGTTGGGATTAAAGGCGTGCACCACCACCACCTGACTGGGTACTTTTTCTGTTGGGACCATCTGGACTTTCCATTGCAGGGTGCCTGTGGGTGATATTTGCCCATCTTGTTACCCTTCGCTACCAGGGAGTTTCTCATCTGCTGAACAGTGTAGCCAGGGGTTGAGGATGCAAAGGGAAGTTGATTGGGATTTTTGGAGGGCCTCCTGACCCTCCAAATTCTAATGTAGCAGAGCATAGAGAGTTAGAGGCCTGGGTCTTGAGGCTGCAGTTGAAGAGGGCTCCAAAAGGCAAAAAAGTCATGTCTTGAGGGTTAGGAAGGCTGGTGTGGGAACAAGTGGTGCCTGTGTGCATCTGGATATATGAATATAGGTGTGTGAGTGTCTGTGTGTGTGGAGAGAGAGAGAGAAGGGGCATGTGGGGGAGGAGAGAACTGTGAAGGTGATCAGGGGTCAAAGTGAAAGGAAATGGGGTGTAGATGGACCATGCCAGATGATGACAAAAATGATGGCAATCGGCCCGAATTTATATAACACCAGATGCCAAGCCTCTTCTCAATTAATTGAAAAAACATTTGTTTTTATTTTCTGTGTATGAGTGTTTTGCCTGAATGTATGTATGTGTATCATGTATGTGCCTGGTGTCCACAGAGATCAGAGAAGGGCATTGGATCCCTGGAGTCACAGTTGTGAGCAGCCATGTAGATGCTGGGAATTGAGCCCAGGTCCTCTTCAAGAGCAGCCAGTGCTCTTAGCTGCCGACTTATCTCTCCAGCCCCATATTCCAAAGTTGTTGTATTTCTTAACTATTAACTTCAGATATTATTAGCCCATTTTACAGAGAGTGAAACTGAGGCCTAGGGAACTATGATTTGGTCTCAGGCCCAATTCTTGTTTTTTGAGACAGGGTTTTTTTATAGATCAGTCTGGCCTCAACTCACTGTGTAGCTGAGGATGACCTTGAACTCCTGATCTTTATGCTTCCATCTCCTGAGTGTGAGGTTTTAGGCATGTATCACCGTGCCCTAGTTTATGTGGTTCTAGAGAGCCAGCCGAGGGCTTTGTGTGTGCTGGATGTGGTGGTTTGAGTAATAGCCCCATAGGCTCATATGTTCCCATGCTCAGTCACCAGGGAGTGGAGCCATTTCAAAGGATTAGAAGGATTAGGAGGTGTGGCCTTGTTGGAAGAAATATGTCACTGGGGGTTGGCTTTGAGGTTTCAGAATCCCATGTCAAGCCCTGTGTGTTTCTCTGGCCTGCAGCACAGAATGTGGCCCTCAGATACTGCTCCAGGGCCATGTGTGCTGCCATGCTCCCTGCCATGATGATAATGACTAAACTGTAAGCAAGTCCCCAGTTAAGTGCTTGCTTTTGTGAGAATTGCCTGGGTCATGGTGTCTCTTCAAAGCCATAGAAGGGTGACTAGGACACTAGACAAGTATATTGCTGGCTGAGCCCCATCCAAAGTCCCCTAGTCCCAAATCACTGAAAAGCTCTGCCTCTTAGTTCTGGGTTTGGGGGTGGGGGCTCTGGTCTCATGGCACTGGGAGGGGATGGCTCTGGTCTTGTACCCATGCTAGGGCCTCCTGCAACCACACTTTCCAGTCAGCTTCCTGTTGCTCGCTCTTTGTTCTCCATAGGTCTCTTGAGGGGTTGAGAAACTGATTCCTCAAAGCCCAAGTACCAAGCAGTTTGTCCTACCAGTGTCCAAACAGAGAGACACTGAAGGAGCTTGGGGTTGGGAGGGCTGCTTCTCTTGGTGATTGGTATATGGGATGCACAGGGGTGAGGGACAATAGTGTGAGGGGTGGTTTGTCTGTAGAAGGAAGTTGCTAGCCGGTAGCACAAGAAAGGGGAGCATCAGGGTAACATGAGCTCCCTAGGAGGTCCGCTGGCTGCTTGTGGATTATAGGAGGGAGGCCAGAGTGAGGTAGGTCAGCAAGTAGAAAGATGGAATAGTTCTTGGGCAGAAGATGACACAAATGACCTAGCCGGACTGGGCCTGGTGGCCAAAGTGGAGATGCAATCCTAGAGGCAGAAGCCTTGGTATTAAGGATAGATGGCATGGTGGGCAGAGAGGAAGGAAGCACAGAGAATGACTTCTGGGGCATTTGGGTAAATGGGTGATACGAGGGTTGGCCCGTTGCTGTGGTGGCCGAGACATGGTTGTCTAGAGGGACCACAGATACATTGACATGAAGGTAAGTTTGATTTCCTTTATGTGTGTGTGCAAGTGCACATGTGTGCATATACATGTGAATAGAATGTACATGGAGGTCAGGGGACAACCTTGAGTGTTGTTAGGTGCCACCTCCCCACCCCACCCTACTCTTGTTTTGGAGACAGGGTCTTTCACCGGCTTGAAGTTTGCCATAGGCTGTGCTGGCTGGCCAGTGAGCTCCAGGGACCCCTTGGTTTCCCTCTCTCCAGTGCTGGGATTACTGGTACAGACTGATGTGTCTGGCTTTTAGGGTAGGTTCTGGGGACCAAATTCAGCACCCCACCCCTCCTGCCTATGAGGCAAGCACATTACCAACTGAGCTGTCTCCCCAGTCCCCCCCCCTTTATTTTTGAGACAGGGTTTCTCTGTGTAGCTTTGGAGCCCGATCTGGAACTTGCTCTGTAGACCAAGCCGGCCTTGAACTCAAGTAGATTCACCTGCCTCTGTCTCCCGAGTGCTGGGATTAAAGGCGTGCACCACCATTGCCAGGTTTACCTTTTATATTTTTGAGATCAGGTTTTACTCTGTAGCCTAGACTGACTGGAACCCATCGTACTGTAGCTCAGGCTAGCCTCAAACTCATGGCACTCTTCCGCCTCGGTCTTTTTCTTGCTAGGGTAACAGGCTAATTCCATTGGGCTGACTAGGAAAAATTCAGACAGAGGCATCTTTATTCTCTATGTTCGAATACCACAGAAGCTCTAGGATACAGTAGTTAGAGCTTCCATTCTGCAGTGAGAGTTCAAATCCCCACGCTGCCACTTTGTTAGCTGTGTGTTCTCCAGAAACATCACTGCACATTCTGGGTCTTAGTTTCCTATGGTGACAGGGCTCACTGCAGCACACACTTCCTGGGCTTATTGTGCAGTGTAAAGTGGACCAGCAGTGATGACCCCTGCAGATGGGCAGGGTACAGGGGTGGTTCTGGCATTGAAAACAATGCCTCTTTGCTTGTTTCCGTTAGGGGACACAGTCATATCTTTGGAATTAGGAGAATTGTTAGGAAGGAAAGGGGAGGCCTTTCTGGGCCAGGAAGGGGTGCCCATGAACCCTTTTGTATCTCAGGACCTTCTTTTTCCAATCCCCAAGATGCCTGACTCTCCCCTGAAATTCCAAGACAAGACAGCAAAGAACCCCACACCCCTGCCGCCCGGAGACAGGGGCCTTCCCAGATGAGGTCAGCACCTGTGTTTCTCAGCCTTCCCCTTTGGCCAGCTAGTGCCGCCTCAGCCCTTCTCCTGCCAGGGCAGACCTCAGCATCACTCTGAGGGTCTGGGCTTTCACCCCTTCTTAGCCTTTGCCTCTTCACTATGCAAAGTCCCGGCAGGGTTTCTGGAGCGGAGTAGGCAGTGCTGCAGTCCAGTGAGGAGACAGCCATCTAAAGCCTGAGAGGTCAGGAGTCAAGAGGTCAGGAGTCAGCTCCCTGGCCTGAACTCCTTCTTACCCCAACCGCGACTCTGAGAGTTTTTTGACAGCAGCACGGATGACTTTGGTGTAGTTTCTGTGGTTTAATAAGCTACAAAACCGACATTATTTTAAGCCAATCTGGATATAGCACAAAAACTCTCACCCCGTCTGTTCTGTGAAACTCAGATACCCTGACGAGAACACAGCTCACAACCAACTAATACAATATTCTACTGGGCACGCTGTCAGCGGGCCCCACGCGGGCGCCGGCTCCCCGGAGGCCAGCACAGCCGCCGCACCGCAGGCCCGAGCAAGGAAGCGCGGCCCCGGCGCTGCGCAGGAGGAGGACCCGGGGGGTTGCCTCGCTGGGGTGCCACGGGTCTTTTCTGTGTGGCCGGGGACCGGCCGCACCAGCCCCTCGCTCCCCGCCCCCTGCCCGGGGACGATGGAGGAGAGGAGGGGAGGAGAGGCGCGTTCTGGCCTGCTGACAGCAGCTCTACTCCCACAACCCGCATATGTCTGATTCCGAAGCAGGGAAGTGTGTCCAACACACCCAATGCAAAGACAGGTTGTTGAATATTTTTTCTCTCATCACTAAAAAGGATTCCCTGCTGGGTGCAATCAAGATCCATAAACTCGCGGCTCGAGTCGGTGTGAAAGCAGCGATCCAGCCCAGACTCCCTCGCTGGCGCTAAATGCAGGCTCCGGGCGGGCGGGCGGAGATGCGCAGACATCCGCTTGCAGTCTGGCCTTGCGACCGGCAGTTCCCGGCACATTAGGCAGTGCGCTTATTTTGGGCTACGCTTCAGTGGATTAACTTTACAGCATAAAGTTTCGCGGTGCGGGTATGGTCCCTGTGCCCCCTCCCCTCCTTTTTCCCGTGCAGAGCCTGGGGAAAGTGGAGAGACCTAGTAGGATTGTTGGCAGCCTCTGAGGGGTCAGGCAAGCCAGGCAGGTGGTTCCCTGCTGACCTCTGGCCCCCTGGGGGAAGTACACAGTTGCTGACCCAGCCTGTCTCTGGGCTTGCAAGATGCCCTTGTCCCCTGGCAGAGATCATCAGCTTGCCGGCTTTGAAGATTTTGCACCCATTTCTGGTGAGGTTGAGGGGTTGGGGGTGGCCCTCTGGGTAGCAAGCTCAGGATCCCCTCCCCCTCATTGTCCAAGTGGGCTTCTGGCTCCTTCTCACACCAGGGTCGGGAGGTCTTGGAGCCTGGAATCCTGTTGTTCATAGAAAGACATTCTGCTTTCTTTTCCTCCTGGGTTGTTCCCTGCCCCGAGAGGGGAGACTGAGGCAGTAAGGCAATAGCAGAGGTTTCTGCGGGCTATGGGAGCACACTAAGGCCCTTGAGAAGAGCTGAGAGAAGGTGTGAATGATAGAAGCACCCCATTTCTTTCTGCTGTTTGGGGAGGGCAGAGCTCAGAATTCTTGTAAAAAAGACAGGCCCCATCCTCCCCTCCCCCCACAAACTCTCTGGGACCATCCTCTGACCTTAGGTTTTTCATGGATTAAGGGACAAGTGTCATCTCCAAAACAGTCTGCTCAATCCAGCACCCCATTTTTTTGGGGGGTAGCACACAGTGTATCATTCCAACTCAGAATGAGCTTTAGTTGTAGTAGGCGGAGGGAGGTACTCTGTGTGGTGTGCGATCTATTATACAGCACTTATTTATTCACGAAGGATCATTGGCACTGACTTTGTACAACTTATTAGATATGACTGTGGGGGACCAGAGGCCCCACCTAGGAGAAGAGAGCGGCCTCCCATCCAGCCATCCATTTGCTCATTTATTAGGGCTGACTGTGGGCCAGGCACAATGTTTAGGCACCAAATGAGAGCAGATGGAGTTTGAATGTAAGGCGAAGCAGGGTGAGGGGGAGAGGCAAGGCTGCCTAGGTCCTGTCCTGGCTCTGAGCCAGAGCTGAGTGGGGACTGGAAAACCGTCCCCTCTCTGGCCTGTGTCCTTCTGCGCCTTTCACTGCTTGCAAGAGACCCCAGGGAGAATTCTGCTTGGAACATCGCACACCAATGAGAAAATAAATGACGAGAAAGGAAATGTCGCAGTGTTTTGGGGGAGCCCTGGACTGAAAAACCCTCTTCTCCTCACTCATGAATCATAAATCATTCTTGCACCCCCACCCCACACATCAGCACATTGCAAAGACAGGTTGTTGAATATTTCTCTCTCATCACTAAGAAGGCCTCCCTGCTGGGTGTAATCAAGAACCATAAACCCTCCTTGCTGCAGTGTTGCCGAGTCGTGTGAATTGAGTCCCGCTCAGCTGCCCTCAATTCAGACAGCTCTGGCTGGCTGACAGTGCAGGCTGCTCTTCCCAGTGCACTGGAAAGGTCTAGAGCAAAGGGGGGTGGCTGGGACTCCTTATGTCTACCATCTGCCGTATGGTGGCCTGGGGTGGAACTCAGGGCATCTTTCCACAAAGGTCAGGCAGAGAGGCATGCATGCCTTCAGAGGAGTCTGGGCATTGACACATGCTGTGGGCATGCCCTTGGCCCTCTCTGTATGTCCTCAGGTTCCCAGAGAGAGGAGAAAGGAGTCAGAATGAGACCTGGTGGGTTGCTTGTAGTGGGCTGCCTGATTAGATGACATGGCTTCTCTCTGGTTTCCAGAATCGTTTGCTCCAATATGTTTTTTCAGAATTGCAGAATGTTTGTTCCAATATGGGAGAGCGTAAGGACCTAGTATTGCCCCAGAGGGTGGGGGTGGAGCTGGAAGTTGGGGCGGTTGACATGGGAAGACAGAGTTGGGAAGAGGCACCCGGGAAGATGACTGCTTAGTCACAAAAAGCATCATCTGTTCTTTGGAAACCTGCTAGCAGAACCTGATTAGTCTTCAGAGGACAGTGCGGTCGGAGAAAGCCTGTCCCATCTTTCCTTGATTTTCTACCTCTGATGTGACCCTCTCCACTGTCACCACCATTGCCTAGACCCTTGGCTCAGATCACTTTTCTTCCCCGACTCACGAAATGGCCCCCAATACTTCCTTCAGAATTGACCCTCACAGTCAGCCAGCAAACCCCAGAAGACACTGCAATAGAGCAAATACACCTTGCGTTTCCTTGCCTCAGGGCCTTTGAGTTCACCGTCCCTACCCACAAGCCTGGCTTTGCTCACTTTTCCATCTGTTTCTAGCAAGCTCCTATCTGTGTTTCAAGGACCAGTGGAAAAATCCCCTCTTCCAAAGAGACTTTACGGGTCAGGTTCAAGTGTTCTCCTTGGGCAGTCATGCAGTTTGGGCCTGTATCATGATCCTCATGCCAGGGAGTGCTCCCCTTCTGCTGGACAAGTGCTCCACCATTAGGGCTTCAGCTGAATGATTCCATTCAGGGCACCCAGAGCCCAGTGCTTACTTTGTTGGGATGAACAAGACTTAAACTTCGATCACCAGGCTTCAACACCACTCTCTCCGGTTGCTCTGAGTGGGAGAGTGTACCCTGGTTTCCACAGATCAGTCAACTGTGGGCGTGTCTTTTGAGCTCTGAGGTGTGCAGGGTGGTCCTGCTTCCTCTGACACTCCAGGCTCTAAGTGGGAGTGGCTAAAGCGCTTTAGTACTGGATTTAGATTTTTGGTAAGGTGACTGATGCGTGGTATCTACAGGGTTGTGCTGTGGGGCTTCCTAGGGAAATGGCAGAGGGAGTCTCTGTGGGGATGGGTGTCGGGAGCATTTTAAATGCAGTGTTTTTGTGGGGTTGGAGGGGCCTTTCTACTGAAGCTTTGTAGTCTTGATTTCAGGGTTGGCGTCCAGCATAGGGCACATAGCTGATGGGGAGCTCACCTCCTAATGTGTCAAATCCCATAGATCTCCAGGAGACAAAAGGGCAGTGTCCTTCGGCTGCCTCCTCTACCTCTCTGGGGAGGCCGGGAGCAGGAACTCAGCTAAAGCGAGGGCTTCCTCTCAGGCAGAGAGCAAGCTGCCCTCCGCCTCTGCAGAGGGGATATTGCCCAGCTTCAGGGCTCCCATAACTCTTTCAAGACAATCACTTTATTTGTATGAGTTTGTTTTAAAAAACCCACAGACGATCCACCCAGGGACCTCTCCGACTGCCTCAGCTTGATTCTCTCCTCTCCTTCGAGTCCATAACTCTTAGTCTTTCGATTCTCCCAGTCCACAAACTATAAAAATCTTATTTCTATAAGGTCTTTTATGGTTACCAAGATAGTCAATAGTGTCATTTTCATTCATATCATTCTGCAGGGAAGTTAGAGGAAACGAAGCAGACAGAGGAGAGCTATAAATAAGGTTCAGCTACACAGGGCCCCAAGCGGATCCCACTGCGTTCCTTTAGAACGACTCATGCATAGAATACACGCACTCCATACACAGACACACACAGATATGCACACGGTGCCTACTCATACCTAGAGACAGGTGCACACAGGTTCAACCATGCACATAGACAATGGCTTTGCCCCTTGGGCAAGACCTGGGTGCTTATATGCATGCTGCTTGCATGCATGCACCGTGCTTGTGTGTGTGCGCACGCGCACACACACACACACACACACACACACACACAACTTGGTAAATATTAGAAAGGAAAAAAGTCTTTTCTGGAACTTGCCTGGCTTTGAAGAGCCGAAAGCAGACAGCACTTGCTGTGGCAAGATGGGGGGAGCGAGGCAGGCCAGCCTAAAAACACATTCCAAAGCCATGAGGCACAGGGCTGGGCACCCAGCCACACATGAGCTCATATGTGGGGAGATTCAGAATTCCCACTGACACAGGAGTCTGAGCCCCTCGGCAAACTCTGGGGATGTTATGGTCACTCTCTGGGCCCCTTCTCCTGGTTTTATTGGCGTCTTCTGAGGGCCAGACCCCTCATTCTTGGAGGATAGCTAAACTAGCTTTTTGATTCCTGTTTGTGCCTGGCTGCCACACCGCTGAAGCTGTATACAGCCTTGGGGCCAGTGACTTTGCCCAACAGAGAGAAGGGGTGGGTGGGTATAAATTGGAGGAGAAGGGGACACTTAGACTGAGCCAAGCAAAGATAGAGGGAACTGATCCAGGCTCTGAGGAGGACTTTGAAGGTTCCCTCAGGGACATACACTAACCCCTTAGAGAAGGGTGTGGGTGAGGGGAAAGGGCTGTGGGGGTTCATTGGTTACTCTTTTATCATTTTTTTCTTCAGGGGTGGAGTGGGGAGGTGGTTTTGAGACAGAGTCTCTGTGTTCCCTGGCTGTCCGGGAATTCACTATGCAGACCAGGCTGACCTTGAACTTGGCAGAAGCCTTCTGCCTTTACTTCCCGAATGATGGGTGTAAAGATGTGCACCACTATCTCCCCGTTCTTATTATATAATTTTTTATTTTAATTTTGTCTGTGTGTTTTTGATCCTGGAACCTAGGCTCTCACGTATGTTAGACAAGTGATCTATCAACGAGCCACACTCCTAGGCCCAAAACTGTCACATAGGTTAGGTGCAAAAACGGCAGGACTGGCTATTGAGTCAGGGAGCTGAGTTCACACTGGTACCTGGTATGGAAGCAGGTGGACACCCTTCTAGTCTCTGAATGTTTTTATTTCAGGGAATCATGGGAGATAGGAGCTCCCAGGCCTCTCCTAGTTTGGGAAATAGCTACATCACAGGGGTTTCCTGGGTCTCCCCATCTGCACAATGAGGGCAGGGGATTCTGGCTCTTAGCAACATTGCAGGGATGCAGTGGGAGGGGCTCTGGAGTACCCAGGTACTTCTTCGGAGAGTGGCAGGTTCGAAGTTTGTAAGAAATAGAACCCATCAGGTTCCTGAGACCATCAGAAAGCTACACTCCTGGTTTCTCCTCCCTCCACACACTCCTTAGCCGCCTCCCTCCCAACACTGAAGCTTACATGAAGCCTGGGGCCCTGAGCTCAGGGACCTGGAATTCCTCTATCCCCTCTGCCTTCTACAAGGGAACTATTAATCGTCATTTAAGTCTCCCGAGTTAAAAGCGGCATGTAGATTCAGAGATTCTTTCATGCCAATTACACATCATTTCTGGCTGCACGTTAGTGCCAGGCTTTTATCTGTTGTTCCGGGGGAATTGCTTACCGGCCTGAGAACTGTGTCTCACACAGATTGCTCCCTGATTCTGTTTAATGGCAAAGGGAGAGTTAACTCTCGGCTCTCCGGAGCTGTGTCAGTAGTTTCCCCATGCAGCCAGACACGGCAGCATAGGGGAACAGACGGGCATTTGGGAATTGCAAACATCTTTGTGTTCTAGAGCCATTTGTATAGGGCCTTAAGGGGACTCGTGTGGTTCAGGGCAGCCAGGAGGGCATGTTGCTGTTCTAAATACCAACAGCTGCTAATTGCTTACTCTACACATTCCATAACAATGGGAGGCTATTGTGTGCCAGGCTCTGGGCTGGCATCATCTCCTTCACATTGCAAGGTGCTGGATCTTCATGGCCAGACACACATACGTACACAGGCACACACATACAGACACATACACATACACAGACAGACAGACAGACAGACACAGACACACATACAGATACACACACAGATATACATACACACAGACACACACAGACATACACAGACACAGACAGACAGACACAGGCATACACACAGACACACACAGATATACATACACAGACAGACATACAGACAGACACACAGACACACATACAGACATACATACACACATACACACACGGGCACACACATATAGACACACACAGACACACATACAGACATACATACACACATACACACACGGGCACACACATATAGACATACACACAGACACACACAGACATACACAAAGACATACACACAGATATACATACACACACATACAGACACATACACAGACACAGACAGACACAGACACACACACAGACACACACACAGATATACATACACAGACACAGACAGACAGACACAGACATACACACAGACACACATACAGACATACATACACACATACACACACGGGCACACACATATAGACATACACACAGACACACACACAGACATACACAGACAGACAGACAAACACACACACACACACACAGAGCTTTGAGCTCTTGTCTCACTCACAGATGTGCATACAGTTGGTCACTTTTCACAGCCATTATGTGTCTGCCTGTCCCCCCACAGAGTAAGGAGACCACATGCACTTGGTGTTGGTCTTGGTCTTGGAATGTCAGGGGACGGGATTATAGAATCAGGTCCCCCCTGATATTGAGCCTCCAGTGTTTCCAACTTTCGCTGTGCCCCCAAACCCCATCTGTCATTCCCAATTGGAATGATAGCCTACTTTGTCCATCCCAGAGCTGGGCAGTGCTCTGGTGTTATTCTATTAATCTTAAGTACAACATGTCTGCGTCAGGGTTCCTCTAAACCTTCTCTAGTGGGTGTCTTTCTGAGGTCTTGGCAAGTCTTTCTATCTCAGGACAAAAAAAAGTCATAGTCATTCTTGGCTCCTGTGTTTTCTTCACTTCCTGCACCCAGCCATTGGCCAAACATGGCTGTACTTTAAAAACATACCTCTGATCATCTTTACCACCATCACCACCATCCCGGTGCACCTCACCGTCCCGGTGCACCTACCTCACCATCCAGGTGCACCTCACCGTCCCGGTGCACCTCACCGTCCCGGTGCACCTCACCTGGCTTACTGCACTGATTTATTTATAATAAGCAGGCTGCCCTGTTCTGCCCTTTGTCTCTACATAGAAGTCCGGGGAGGTCTAGTTCCAGACCAGGTCCTCTGCCGAAATCTGAGGACCTTATAATGGCCTGCTAGTTCTTATGTGCTCTGTTCTGTGTCACCCATCCCATTACTGGCCTCTCTTGGTCTCCCCTCCCCCTGCCTGGGTTGCTTTCCCACCAGGTTTCCACTTGGGTAACTCCCTTACATCCACCTTCAAGTCTTTGCTCAAATATCACTTCTTAATGAGGTTGCCTTAAATATCTTCTTTGATTTCACAGCCTGCTACCCTTTTGGGCCTCGCCCTTTTAACCCTTCTTCTCCTACAGATTTTCTCCTTTTGTTTCTCCCCTCTTCCTCCCCTAGACGATCCCCTTCCCATAGCAGGTTGGAAGCCCTGGGAAAGACTGCGGTAGAGAATTTTCCTTGGTTGAAGTTTCCTGGGAAAAGTCCTCAGACCTGTGGGGAGTGAAGGACGCAGCCTAGGGCAGAAGACAAATTGACGATCCCAAGGGACCTTGGAGCCGTGTAGCTCTCGAAGACCTTTGCGAGTCTCTACTGGCTAGACATTGGATGTAGGGGCTCCTAGGGCAGGAAGTGAGCTTAGGTGTAGGAGCTTTTCAGATCAGTTTTGCAGAAAGACAATGCTGAATGCTCCAGCCGTCAGCATTCCCCAGGACTAGGGAGAAGGAGTCTCAGCTCTGAAGTGGGGAACTGGGGCAGACCATTATACATTTAAACATATAAGGCCACATGAGTGTGGACGTATTCTGTTCGTTACTAACCCATCTCTCCTACTGTTGAGGGAATTACATGTGAGAGAAAGGCTGTCTGTGGCCACAGCTGCACGAAGTTTCACAGTGCTTGGAACAATAGATTCTCCATAAATGTTTCCCGGAATGAACCGGTTCAGTTCTCAATGTCTCCTATTTGTCTCTGTCACCAGCTTAACTGGAATCTCGGTTCCAGTTCTGACACCAACCAGTTGTACAAACCATAGACAAGTAGCTTCTCGGGGCCTCTTCTTCTCCAGTGAAATGGGCAAACAGAGGTGTTGTTCTCACTGGGGTTAGAGAGGAGAAACTTGTAAACACAGGTGGTGCCCAGTAACTGTTAGTTGCTATTGGTGAGGTCGCTCTTGCTTCCTGAGTTCTGATCAGAGCTGAGACTCTAGCTAGCATACCTGAAGGCAGCAGGTTACAGGGAAGTGTGGTATTCAAATGTATAATCTGCAGCCATCAAAGGGCAGAGATCTGCTCACTAGCCTGTGGCTGGAGTTCTTGCTTTGGGAAAACTTGGTGTGTACGTGTGTCTGTATACATTATTACACACTGGAAAGTGCAAATACAAGCAATGTTCAAAGGTGTATACTTTCTTTTGAGACAGGGTTCCACTATGTAGCCCTGGCTGGCCTAGAACTCACTTCGTAAGACCAGGCTGGCTTTGAACTCACAGAGCTCTGCCTGCTTCTGCCTCCCGAGTTTTGGCATTAGAGGTGTGTGCCACCATGTCTGGCAAAGCTGTACTTCTAAAAGGAAACAACTTATCTTAGGCACTACATTTACTCCAGCAGCCATCCTTGAGCAGAGAATAGAATGGCCAAGAGGGCTGGGCGGTGGTGGCACACGCCTTTAGTTCCAGCACTTGGGAGGCAGAGACGGATCTCTGTGAGTTCGAGGCTAGCCTGGTCTACAGAGTTCCAGGACAGGCGCCAAAGCTACAGAAAAACTGCCTTGAAAAACAAAACAAAACAAAAAAACCAAATAACAAACAAACAGAAAAAAAGCCTGGCCAAGGGGATCATCTTCTCTCCCACCTCTCCTTACCTCTACACAAACTTCCTCCCATTACATCCCCGTGCCAAAGCCCCTTGTGACTTTTTTGTGGCCAAGCCCGGCAGAAATGGATTTGTCCTCAGGAGTAATACCAACCACCAGTCTCCATCTTGAGTTCACAATAGGGGTTGTGGAGGACGCTGTAGTTTAGTTTCCAGTGGCAGCATTGGTGGCCCACAGCATTCAGTGGCCGCTCTCCCAGAAGTGTCTTTGGGCAGATGGAACTGCCTCTCCTGGAGTTTATGTTCCTGCCTGGAGGCAGTTCCAGTTCACTGGCTGATTGTTTACTCTTGCCTTGTGCTGGTGCATCTCTGAAGTACCATACCCGCTCTAGAACTTTCCAAGCGATTGCTGTCTGTGCCACACGTGTGCACACACAGGGTTCAAGGGCTCGCTCAGCCCCGTCCTGCTTTTTCGCTTTTTTTGCCTACGTTCCTGCTCCTGCTCTCCAGTAAGTCTTCTGCATGCAAATCTCCATCTTTGATCTATTTCTAGGGAACCTGACCTACTACTACAGTTGGTACTGGGAGTGGTTCCTAGGAAACAGACTCTAAAATGGGAATCTGAGCTGGATTATCCACCGGCCCGTTGGTAACAAGAACCCGAGAGCCCGTCTCTGGTGGTGGGTGGAGGTTCTAATGGCTCCTGACTGGCTTTAGCAGTGCAATTGTTAAAACTTTTAGCAGTGGTGAAGGCGGATGGGAAACTGGTGGGAAGCACTGTGCTGGTGGCTCAGAGGAGGGAGTGATCATAAAGTCTATAGAATCAGATGATTGTAGCCGGGGGTAAAAACAATGGAAGGCTGAGGCAATTCATTACTTTTTTTTTTTAATTAAAAATTAAGTTCTTTTTATGTGTCTGGTTATTTTGCCTGCATTTACGTCTGTGTACCACATGTGTAAGTGTCCATGGTGGCAAAAAGAGTGTCGGATTCTCTAGGACTGGAATGATAGACAATTGGGAGTCACCATGTCAGTGCTGGGAATTGAACCCAGGTCCACTGGAAGGGTAACAAGTGCGCTTCACCCCTGAGCCATCTCTCTAGCTCCTCATCGCTAATTTTATAGTGAACTGTGAAAGTGGGAGTGCTTCCTGGCCGTCAGAAAAAAGGATGTTTTCTATAGTTGGAGGGTAGAAAAACAGACTTTAACCCAGGATCACAGTAGAGGGTTTCCAAAGAAAACAGAATTCTCAACATAGGAAGTCTGCTGTGTTTTGATTAGTCAGGGTTTGGTTGGGGTCCTGTTACTTAGGACAGAGATATTTGGATCAAGTCCCTCAACTATCTTGACACTCCAGGTCACCTAGGCGGCAGATGACCCTTGCCTTCCTATTAAAGGCTATAGTTTTCCTGCGTATAAGAATGACCCAGGGGGGAAAAAAAAAGGCCGGGTGGTGGTGGCATACGCCTTTAATCCCAGCACTCGGGAGGCAGAGGCAGGCGGATCTCTGTGAGTTCGAGACCAGCCTGGTCTACAAGAGTTAGTTCCAGGACAGGCTCCAAAGCTACAGAGAAACCCTGTCTCGAAAAACAAAAAACAAACAAACAAAAAAAAGAATGACCCAGGGGACTTTCAAGGCTCTGTTTCAGTTGCACCATGTAGCGGCCGTGACACAGCTAGCATGGATGAGGCTGCAGTATAACCTGGCTGCTGAACAAGAAGAGGATGCAGGGCTCAGCCAGTGACCCCCTGCAGGAGCAGGAGGCTACCTTCTCTCTAGCATCCTTGCCAGGCTCTCTGCTTCTGGTCTCACCTTACTGGTCCACCTTCCACCTTCCTGTCAGAGGGATCGTTAGAAACAGATGGCGCACCAGTCTCAGCCTTGCTCAGAACTCTTCAGTAGTCCCTGTCGCCTCAGGGGAAGCCCACATTCCTTTGCTCGCTGTTGCCTCTTATCTTGGTTTCCGTGTGTTCTGCTGGCACCAGCATTGCTTGTTCTCACACTGGAGCCTTTCTTTGCTCTTGCGGTTTCCTTTGCCTGGAAGCTCCCTCTCTCTTTCCTCCCTTCGCAGGCAGCCTCCCTCTCTAATTCAGCTCAAGTGCTGTGGGCTCACCTCCACTAGGGGTTGCGTTCTGGTGCCTGCCTTCCTCTACGGGGCGACTACCACTGTCTTCAGCTGCTGGGTGTGCCAGCTACCTGCCTCCATGAAGACTGTGAAACAGCAGGCAGATACCATCGCTCAAGTGATGGCCTCTCATGGGATGACCCACAGATAATACCAGCTGATGAGGGGACTCGAGGCCCAGCCTCCTTGCCTCAGCTTAGAGCAACTCTTCCCCTTTGTGACTGCAAAATATTCTAAGGTCGGTCCCAGGTCTTTGGGGCTGTTCTAGGGACTTTTCTATGGCTGTAAAGAAATACTGTGGCCAAAAGCAAAAGGGTTTCATCTTACAGTTCCAAGTAACGGTTCATCACTGAGGGAAGTCAAGGCAGGAACCTGAGCAGGAACTTGAGGCAGAAGCCATGCTGCTCACTGCCTTGCTCTCAGGTTCATGGTCAGCCACCTTTTTGATATAGCCCAGGCCCACCTGCTTAGGGATGGTACCTTCTGTAGTGGATTGGGTTCTCCTACAGACATTAGCAATCATGAAAATGCCCCCATGGATATGGCCCACTGGCCAGTCTCATGGTGACAGTTCTTCAGCTGGGGCTTCCTCTTCCCAGTTGACTGTAGTTTGTGTCAAGTTTACCAAAACCAACCACAGGTGGAAGGTTAGTCCAATCCTAGCCTCCTCGGTAAAAGCCGTTTTGAATGACATACAGCAGCTGCACATGTTTCTAGGGTATAGTATGATATTTGAACATGTGTGCACTGTGTCCTGATCAGACCAGGGCAGTTCACATTCCCGTGTCTGTCATTATCATGTTTGTAGCGTTTGAGAGCCTCTCTTCTAGCTAAAGCATGTTAGGGCGAACTTCCCAGGTCGTGCTCTAGACCATTAGTATGTCTTACTTCTGTCGAGCTGCGATGGGTACCCCTAATCCATCCTCCCCCTCCTCCTCACTCTTCCCATCCTTTAGTGATCACTACTCCACGCTCCATGAACTTGGTTTTCAGCTTCTTCCTTTCCAGAGAGCGTCCCCTGTCCAATAAAACTCATTCTTTAAAACCTCTGTTTCAGAGGCTGTTCCAGAGAGCCCAACGTGGCATACCCTTTAATGCGTCCTTAGATTTTCTTCCTCTGGTCCTCCTCAGAGCATAGACATCAGCTAGTGGTGTTTTTCAACTTCCTGTGGCTGCGTAACAAACTAAACCTTAACAGTAGTGACATAAAATGATGGAAGTTTTCCTCTCTGTTATATTGTACACTTCTGGGCAGTTCTGCATTATCTGTTGCGTCCGCACTCGGCTGGGAGCCTCTTGGAAGCTGGAATTTCCCAGGTGTTCCCTCCCTCTCCAGGACTTCCATTCCCATGGTGTCTGCTCGCTTGCTCTGTCTTTCTTACACTATGGTCGCTGGATTCCCAGAAGGAGGAAGCAGAAGGACTGTCATCTTAAGGCTTGGTCTTCACTCCTGTCACATACTACTGAAGAAAGCATTAGTGACAGGCCTGAGTGCAAAAGAGGGGACTAGGTTCCTCTGTGAGAAGAGAGCATTATGACGTCCACGGTCAGAGGGAGGAGCTGACCGCTGGACACTGACTACCACAGCAGCCTGCGGGAACTGCTCGAGAGCAAGGATTCATCTATATGGCCATTGTGTCCAGCCCAGGTACTTCCAGGGGCTCTCAGAGATCATTGGTGACAGAGTTCCAGTCCTCACTGTTTCTCGTGTTAGAATCGTGGGCTGAGAGAGACTAGAGGCAGTGCCGACAAGCTGAGGCTGTCAGCAGCCTCTGATGGATCCTCCCTTCAATTCCAAGATAGCATCCAAATGGTGCCTGGGAGTCTTTCTGGGCATGGTCTCTGCCCCCTGGGGCGCAAACGGGCAAATTTTATTCAGCCACATGGTTCCACAGGGTCCTGGATCCAAGCACAGACTTCATAGTTAAGACTTGTGTCTTCTCTCGTCATTGTACATTTAGAGCATGTGGAAGTCATTAGTGTTGTTTGTCAAATATTTCTGGCTGTGCACCTGCTGAACACATGGAAGGATTGCACTTCTTGGCCCTCTTGTGGTTGGGTGAAACCTCATGATGAATTCCGGCCAATGAGCTGCGCGTGGAAGTGACTCCTGCCTCACGCGGGCCTTTAATCGCTCTGTAAAGCCCACAGAGCTCGTTCCTTCTGCCCCAGAGCTGGCAAAGTTCGAGGTGGTGTCTGCTTCATCAGTCAGGTGAGAAAACAAGGGGCAGAGCCTCACCAGCTCAGGATGAACAGGTGGCATGGGGACACAGTCTCAGCTCCTGAATTTAAGAAGGGTTTGGGTAGAGCTGTCTGACCTTGACTTTGCAGCTGATGGAGGGATCCTAGCAGATCCAGGCTGAGCAGAGACCTGGAGTGAGATGGACGTGAAGAGGGAGTAGATGCTGGGGGTTGGGGTGCTACACGCAGACCACACGCTGTAAGTGATTGGTACACCAATAGGTAACGACAGTTTGCGAGGACTAAGTGTTCAAACCAAGAGGGTACATTTCAGCCATAGCGGGGGCTTTAAGAAAATTCTTGCCATATCTCCTGTTTGGACACCCCCACCCCCCAAATCTCCTCATTCACTCCTAGGGATTTGAGTCCTTGTCTTAAAGGCAAGTGATTTGAATGCCCAGACATTTGCATATGGGCTTTCTTTCCTTCTGTTGCTTTCTTTATTCTAGTTCAGCGGCTCTCTAACTTTAGTGTGCCTAAAAATTTCTGTTCATGGCTGTATAAACAAACTCAGGGATACTGTACTCTGCGGGTGGCTTCAGAGTTTTCCAAGGGCACTTTTGACTTCACGCAATTCTTGTCTCAGGCACTTCCAAATCTGGCCTCAGTGGAAGATGAGATTCCATTGTTCAAAACCAAAAGAACCTTGCAATTTTTATGAGCTGCTGAGAGCACAAGATGCCAGTAGCAGCTGCTCTTAGCCCATTATCCACCCATCACCCAAGTCCTGTTGATTTTACATCCACAGTCTAAGCCGCCATCATCCTTTTTCTGGATTCCCAGGGAGGACTCTTACCTTATCCCTGCTTCTGCCCTTGCTCCTTCCAGTTCATTGTCTGCACCGCCGACAAAGTGAGCCCCTCCAAACATTGCATCCCTTGTGCCAATCTCCTTACCTGCCTCTCTTGGCTCTAACAGGGAGGACCAGCATTTTGACCGTGCTTCTAAGAGCACAGGGCCTGACCTTGCCTGCCTCTCCAGCCTCCTGCCTGCCCCTGCAGGCTCCCCCTTGAGTCCCTGTGGTCTGTGCCGACCTTTTACCTTCACCAACATTTTCCTGTCACTTTCCCCTAATGCTGCAGAACCCCGGGCACCTGCTCTACCATCTGCTGGGACTGTGCCTTCTCCACCCTCCCCTTTTGTGCTTGGCTAACTCCTGCTCATGCTTCAGATGTCAGTTCAAATGTTATGCCTTCAGAGGTGCCTTCGAGCCAGCCCGTTCTTTATTTGTGCTCCTAGAATGTGTCGCGTTCCCTTAGGGTATTTATGCCAGTTTGTAATCATGCTCACATTTGTTTGATTATCTGATGAGCCCTGGTCTCTTTTACTAGAATGTAAGCTCTAGGAGAGCAGGCCTAGCGCTGCTTAGCCAGTCTTGTGTTTGCAGCCCATGCCATAAGACAGGACGGTGCTGAAAGCAGCATGGCGGCTGCAGTAATGGCTGCAGCACTGATGGCGGTGACAGCCCGCTGTCTCTGCAGCAGAAAAGGAAGAGGTGTGAGGTAGGGTTTTGCCTGCATTGTTTTCCTTTCTGGAGGCTTGGACCAGTCTGTTTCGGATTCTTGAACACAGGGTGATTGGAGTGGTGCATAGCTAAGTTGCCGTATCAGATACATTTGAACATTCTGTTTAGCCGAAGAAAAGTTTAGTTCTTGCTTCCACAATGAGTGTTGATGAGGAGTGGTTTCCTCTCCCATGCAGGGAAGGACCCAGCTCCCTCTATTTTACAATGCACTCATTTTAAATGTATGATTCCTTCCCCTCTGCTCCCCTCCCCTCTCCTTCTTTCCCCTCTCCTTCCCTTTTTTTCTTTCTTCCACTTCAACTCTTTTCTTCCCTTCTTCCCTCCCTCCTTCCTTCCTTTATTTATTTATTTTTTTGACAGGATTTTACTATGTAATCCAGGCTAGTTTGAACTCACAATCCCCCAGCCTCTGCTGTTGTGATTACAGATGCCTGATTACAACTTTGGGTAACATGTCACCCACCCTTCCTTCCTTCCTTCCTTCCTTCCTTCCTTCCTTCCTTCCTTCCTTCCTTCTTTCCATCCATCCATCCATCCATCCATCCTTCCTTCCTTCCTCCCTCCCTCCCTCCCTTCCTTTGTTATCAAGTTTCTTTCATGTAGCCCAGGTGGGCTTGAACTCACTTCAGAACCAAGGATAACCTTGAATTCCTGATCCTTCTGCCTGCACTGGGGTCACAGGTATGGGTCACTAGACCCAGAACTGTCTCCTAGCAACATGAGTCTTTGTTGTTATTGTTTTTCATTCTCACGTGGGCATGTGTGTGTTCACATGTTTGGGGGCTCGTGTGTGTGTGTTCACATGTTTGGGGGCTTGTATGTGTGTGTTCACATGTTTGTGGGCTCGTGTGTGTGCACAGGTGTGCACATGCATATGGAGCCCGAGGTTGATACTGGAAATCATCTCATCTGTTCTTTCACCTTTTTCACTGAGGCATGGTCTCTCCGTCACACCCTGGGCTCACTGATATGGCTAGTCTTTTTTTTTTAATTATTATTGTTTTTGTCAAGCTGTACATTTTTCTCCGCTCCCTTCCCCATATGGCTAGCATTGCCAGCCACCTTGATCTGAGGAGCCTCCTGTCTCTGCCTTCCAGGCAGACCACAAATTGGACACCACCCTCACCCATCATTTTCCATGAGTTCTGTCTGGGGATCTAAGTTCTAGTCCCTTTGCCTTCACAGGAAGTGCCTTGACCACTGAGCCATCTCCCCAGCCCCACATAGGACTCTCAAGGTAAACGTAGAAGTAGAGAAACAAACGAGTTGGGCCGAGTGTCAGAGTGGCTTGATTCAGGAAGTCCAGATTTGACTCTAGGAAGACATAACTGTTCACAAGAACTGCCTGTGCTGCCGCTGTTTAGCAGTGAGAGCCTAAGCCTAGATCAGGGTGTCAGCTATTGACATAAGAGTACTTTTCTAAGAGCCAGGATCCTATGTCTACACGGACATTACAGCCAGGGTAAAGTGCGACTGGTATGTCCCTGTGGGGATCGTGCCTGCAGTAAATTAAGGATGGCACTGGAATTGCCTTGGTGACTATGGATGCCTATTGATGACTCAGAGGCATGAGACTGGGACAGCAATGGACTGTGTTTTCAGGAAGGGTTCCGAGGACCTAAAGTGTCACTAAAGTAGCAAGGGGCGTAGCCCATTGTGAATGGTGCCATCCCTAGGCTAGAGGTCCTGGGGTCTATAAAATCAGGGGTGTTCAGTATTTTTGAAGGTATGGGCAGGGAGCTGGGATCACCCAGAGAGGAATAGTGGTGGGCTTTAGAACAGCTGAGGCCAGCAGACAGACGAAAGGTGCCATTGGTCACCATGTCAAGCAGTAGAGCCATGCGGCAGCTAAGAAGCCTTGCACCCAAAGGTCCCATGCTGATAGCTAAGGGGCTGGACATGGGCAGCCAACCAGGGTCTTGCTTGACTTCTGTCATCAAGAAGGAGCGAGAGGAGGAGGGTAAAGAGACCAGGCTCATGGCAGCCTTTCCAACAGACATGGACGACTCTTCGCTCACTCTTAGACCTGAGCTACTTTTCAGACTGAGTCCTTCGCTGGAAGGGGAGGCCAAGACCCTTTGAGTAAGCACTTAGAAGTGGCACTTTAATAGGCATTTCCCCTGTTATTTTTCAGCGGGACTTCACATTCCATACATGTCATTGACTGGACTCCTGAGAGAGCCAGGTTACTCTAAGATTATAATGGTAGACTGTCTCAATTAGGGTTTCTACTGTGTGGTGAAAGTCCATGACCAATAGCATCCCGGGGAGGAAAGGGTTTATTTTGCTACACTTTCAGGTGACAGTCCATCACAGATGGAAGGCAGGGCAGGAACTCAAAACAGGGCACGAACCTGGAGACAGGAGCTGATGCGGAGACCATGGATTGATCGGTGCTGCTTGCTGGCTTGCTCCTTGTGGCTTGCTCTACCTGCTCTTTTATAGAACCCAGGACCTCCAGCCTAGGGATGGCACCATTCACAATGGGCTGTGCCCTCCCCCATCAATCACTAATTAAGAAAATGCCCTATAGGCTTGCCTCCAGCCTGATCCTAGAGAGGCATTTTCTCAGTTGAAGTTCCCTCCTCCCAGACAACTGTAGCTTGTGTCAGGCTGTCATGACTAGCCAGCTCATGGATGGTGGAAAATAAATGGCAGCCGCAGCTGTAAGCTGCCCTGTGCTGGGTTTGGTGTCTTCACTAGAGTAGATCACTGTTGCCTCCAGCATCTGATGTGCAGCGTTTGATCTTTTCAGTTCACATCAGGAAAAAGGATTAGAAGCGGTTTGTATTCACACGGGAAAGACAGCAGTATATATATTCACTGTCTTGCCTCAGGGCTGTGTTGATTTTCTTCCATTACATTGCAGTCTAAAGGGCCTTTGATTATCTTGACACTCCAGATCCACCATGCTGGTCCACTGTACTGATGGCATCATTCTCCTCAAGCCCAGTGAACAGGAAGTGGCAAGAACTTGGATGTCCTCGTAAGAGATACACATATCAAAAGGTAGGAAATAAACCCAGTAAGATTCAGGAGCCAGCACATTGGTGACACTCTCAATGTCTTGCCAGTTGAGTTTCCAACCATGGAGGAAGAGCCATAGTGCTTGGGTGATCCTCTTGGGATTTGTGAGGCAATAGATTTTCCTTTGGGAATAATAGTGTTCTAACCAATTTGTTGAATAAATAATAGCCCAGAATGTGGCTGGTTTTGAGTGGTCTGGGTGAAAAGAGGGTAGAGATGCAGGTCTGAGCTGCGGTGCGGTATAACATCTCTGTCTTCTCAGCCCTGGTGACAAGGTAAATACAATAGTGTTGAAAGTGTCTCTAATAGAGTCTGGTGAGCTCCATTAGGAGGACTCAAGAGAAAACACCCAGAGTTTTGGAAAAAGGCTATGCCCACTGTAGCATAGAATACTTGACACTTTCAAACCAGTTCTAGAGTATTACTGGACTCTAGCAAAGACTGAGCACCTGGCCATGGATCTTCAAGTGACTTTATGGCCAGAGATTCCCACTTTGAGCTAGGCATCAGCATAACTAAGTCCTTGACCGAGGAGCTATATCAGCAGTCTGTTGTGGTGGGAATGGTGTTCTAGACTCAGATCAGAGCAGATTCTAAAGCTTAGGAACAGAGGCTTAGCTGTCTGTGTCAGCCAACTTGGTTGACACAGTTCAAATCTGTCCCCTTGTCAGGAGAGTCCCATGGCCTAAAGGTGGAAGGAAACCCCTGAGGTAGTCCTTGCATGGGTCTGCGCATATATTAGTGGACCCTCAAGACTAAATGTTGCAAGGAAGTGTTTTAAGTTATGTAGTTTGGCTATCAATTATTTTTTTTTTTTATGGAGGGAAGAAACAGTCAGAGATGAGTTTCTACAAAGACTGTAGGTCAGTGGCCCATTGCTTTGATTATTCATTGGGCTGAAGACTGGGAAAGATAAGATGGAGTGGGCAGAGAAAGGGAGTCATCGGGGTGTAGATGGTTCTATGGGTGTTTTACTGGCTCTTCTCGTCACTGTGACAAATACCAGACCAAAGGGACTTAAAGAAAGGAGGGTTCATCGTGGTAGGGAAGGCATGGCAGGAATATAAGGCTGTGGGCCGTGATGCACCCACAGGCCGTGTGAGGTCATGATGCATCCACAGTCAGGAAGCAGGGAGGAATGAGCACTATGCTCAACTTCCTTTCTCCTTTTATTCAGTGCAGGTCCCTAGTCCATGGTATAGAACCACCTACATGAAGGTAGGTCCTCCCATCTTAACATAATCCAGATCTTTAACGGCCCTTAAATGGTGTCCTGTCACAAGGGACAGAATACATGGATCTGGGAGCCAAGGTCTGAAAAGGGTTTGGTTTCTCTCACCATCACTTTCAGGGACCAAATTGGGGAGCTATTGCCTCCTGCATCAAATCTCAAGTTTTTGTGGCATTAGAGATCCTAGTCCCAAGAGATGAGACCCTTCCACCAGGAGAAACAATAAGGATTCCATCGAACGTCCAAGATGTTCACGTACTTGCCTTGGGTTCTTTGTGCTAGTAGACCAGTCTATGAAGAGAGTAGCTAGGTGTGCAGCTGCATGATGGGGTGAAAAAGATGCTATCTAGTACTCTTCAACTTTCCCTGTGCCATTTTTGCACACCCTACATTACCTGTGTTTTTCTGGACTGTCTCTTGCTTTGGAGTTCATGTCTCAAGGTCAAAACACAGTAAGGCAGTAGGATTGTGAATTTTGTCCTCTGGCAACGGAATTCGCTTCAAGCTCGTGTGCTACACGAGTTATTTTAACAGATGGCCCTGTGACTGGATGAAGTGCAGACTAATGGGGCTCAAGTGGACTTAGGGAGTCGAGGGAGAAGGTAATTATAATAACCAAGATAAGAGATGGTTATGAGTTGGACCTGTGTGGTACTAGCAATTGATATGGAGAGAGAGGCAGAAGAAGACTTTGTGGGAAGAGAAACGGTAAGACAGGAGTTCCCCTTTTCCACTTAGATCTGTCTGCTCAGGATTGCTTTAGCACATGTAGTCATTGTCCCATGCAAGGGCAGCCATTGGCTCCAGAACAAGCCTGGCTTAAGACTTCTTGCGGATAGCTTTTTCCTTGGAGAAGGATGCATCTGTAATTCAAAGACTGAAGCTCAGAAGCCCTAGTGTGAGGACTCTCCAGATAAGCCTAACTAACAGAGTTATTCTCTTTAGCAGAGCAAAGAAATTCTAGTCCTGTTTGGGACACTCAGAGTTGCCCTTCTGCAAAACCCTGACACTGTGGTGTTTGGTTGATTGCCGTTGTGTTGAGCAGTGGTCACATTGATTTGTGGGGATCAATTAAATCTTTAAAGTGTCCAGAATTACTCAGTAGGAGAGGTACCTGGGAGTGGGATGGAAGAGAACTCTTTAAGATGACAATTCTTCCCCCCAGTTAGCTGGAGGTCCAGGAAAGTGGCACTGTTATTTGTCATCTGTGTCATTATATCTATTGTTCCATAGCTTTCTTGTATGTTGCTTGCTGCTGAGACACATTCTTTAGAGCAGTGGTTCTCAACCTTCCTAATGCTGTGACCCTTTAATACAGTCCCTCATATTGTGGTGGCCCCAACCATAAAATTAATCTGTTGCTGGTTCATAAGTGTGATTTTGCTACTGTTATGAATCATAATGTAAATATCTGATATGCGACCCCTATTGGAGGGTCGTTTGACCCCCCACGGGGTTTGCAGCCCATAGGCTGAGAACCGCTGCTCGAGCCTTGTTCTCAACCTCATAGTGCTGTGTGCAGAGCCTTTGGGAGGCAGGACTAGCTGGAGGGGCATCCAGGGCTGTATTGGAAGTTTATAGCCTGCCCTCACTTCCTGTCCCAGTTCTGTTCCCTGCTCTGCACAAATATGAACAAACAGTCTCACACTTCGGCCGCCACCTACAGCTGCTCCTACTGCCACACGTTCCTCACCAGGATGGACTGTCGCCTCCAGCGATAAACCGAGACAAATTCTTCCTCCATTCAGTTGCTTTTTGGTCTGCTTTTGGTTAGGGTGACAAGGAAAACAATTAATTCAGTCATTAAAAATGTAGCAATCACTGAAGGCCATGCCAGGGGTGTTTCAGAGTGCTCTGGGCCTGATCACTATTCCCCTGAGCTTAGTAGAGACTCAGAAACTGTGTTCTGGACCACCTAAGAGGTAGATGTACTCGGGGACACTTAGGAGTCTGTTAGTCACGCTGTTAAATGTGTTTGTTTTATAGTTTAAAAATGATGCCACCACAGTAGGAACTCAATAAATAATTGCTCAATTATTTTAAGTTAAGTTATTTTCTGGCAATGTCCATCCTGAGTGCTGGTTCAGAAGGGTGGCTCCTGTTTTCCATGTAGGATAATTTAGTCTCCATGTAGGGCGTTATGGTAGTTACAGTTCTAGACCTCTTACTGACAAAGCATGTTTTCAGAGAGTCTTCAAAAGGCTCTTGCCTCATTGAAGCCTCCTTTGGATATTCAAGGCATGGGTCTCAGAGGTGAGAGATGAAGGCCCCAAAGCCTGCTGGGACCCCCACTTGTGTGTGCATGTGTGTGTGTGCATGCATGCGTGTGTGTGTATGTGTGGAGGCCAGAGGTTGACATCAGATGTCTTTCTCAGATGCTCTCCCTGTTATTTCTTGAGATAGTCTCTCACTGACTGTCACCAGGAGCTCACCAATTTGAGGTTGGGCTTGGGGTCCCTCTGTCTTCTCTGCTCCAGAGTTGAAGTCACAGGTACACTGCTATCACATCCAACTCTTATGTAGATTGTGGGACCAAACACATGTCTTCATGCTAATGTGACATGCATGCACTTTGCCAACTGAACCCCACTGTTTATGAGTCAGGTGGCGATAGGTGATTGGGTGGGTGAGTACAGATGGGGAAGGCTGCTTCTTTCAGCTTAGGATAATCGTAGAGTCTTCCTGATTGCCCTGTATGAGTACAGGGTGTGGAGTTAAATCGTTTGGATATAAATCTTTGCTATCTTTGGCTCTGTGACTTGGGCATTTAAAAAAATCTTCAAGCCTTATTTTTCTTTCTTTTTAAAAATTAGCTGATTTTATTTACCCTACTCCCCTTCTCCCATCCCTCCTCTTTTCTGCTGGTGTCTTTCCTCTTCTCAAATAGCTCCCTTCTGCTTTTAATTCTTAAAAAAAATTCTAGATTCTGCATATTAGAGGAAAATGTGATATTTTCCTTTCTGTGCCTGGTTTATTTCATTTAACACAATGTTCTCCAGTTCTTCCCCCATCCCTTCAAATAACATACTTTTGATTTTCCTTGTGGCTATATAATTTTACATTGTGTATATATTCCATATTTTCTTTAATCGTCTGTTTATGGACCTGTTTGTCCATCTGTCTGTGGACAAATGATGTCGGTTCCATCATTTGTTCAAGCTCTATCTTTCACATCTGTTAGATGGATGTTTACATCATCTGTCTCAGTGAGTTGTAGCGAGAATTGAATTGATAAGGCATGAAACATGCTTAGTTCAATTATCGGCATATAGAATGCATTCAATAAGTGCCAGTAATACTAGTAATCCAGTCATTAATACTAATAGCTATTTCATCTTTCTAATGGTGCCATGTTTTCTTTGCATTCTGTGCATCCCATAAGTAAGGTGTCAAGATTTTTTTTTTCATTCTACTGAGAGGAAGAAGGAGCTTGGAAGGTAGAAAAGACTCTACCCAGCTTTATAAATGGGCAATGTGAGCCAATGGGTCCAGTTTTCTGAACCCAAGCCTTTTATTTCTCATGACTCATGCCATGGAAGGTTTAGGGATAGTTGAGTCATCTAGCCCAAGCCAGGAGACTCTAGGAAAGAAGACATTCCCATCATCTTAGCCACAGTGGCTGCCACCCCTGTGTGTGTGTGTGTGTGTGTGTGTGTGTGTGTGTGTGTGTGTGTGTTGGAGGGTGAGGATCAAAGGGTAAACTCTTTAAGGACCCAAGAATCTCCTAGTCACAAAAGACATTTTTCCCCTGGCATTTCAACGCCAGTCTGAAGTCATTCTACTAGATGAGTCTTTTAGAAAGTCAGCTGCAATGAAAGTGAATTCAAGTGTAAGAGGCAAGCATTCCATATGTGTGGGTCCCTATCCCAGCCTCCAGCCTGGCTCAAGACTCGGATGAAAAGTGAGATTAGAATACTTAGTTGGGTTTTAGTTCTTCTTGTTTGTCTGTTTTGTTTCTCTGTGACAGGGTCTCACCCAGCTGGTCTCGAATTCATTGCAGCCTCAGTGTTGGGATTGCAAGTGTATACTGGGATACTTGGCTCCATTTTCTGTCTTTCTGTGACTGAATGATCCCTTCTACCCCCTGGTTCCCAGTTTTACCATGTGTGCACTGTTCTGGCTTGACACTCTATAACTCAATGCTGCACCCACATTTCCTACCTTTGGGGGGAAGGAGGGAATGACTGGAGGCAGCAGCATCAATCTCCTCTCTGGGATGGTTCCTCTGAGTTCTATATTTCTTGCCTATAGTGACCAGGGAATTTTCCTTTATTGATTGCTTTCTGTAATCGAGCTTAACAAATAGAAGTTCCCTCAAATGATTCTTCCAACTAACCTGATAGAAAGCTAACCTTGTTATATTTATTGACAGAACATTGAAATAAATATTATAGGTCTAGAGGGAATGTTTCAGCTCATTGATTTTTTTAAGGAAATAATAAATGGAGCCTATTCCCTTTGGCATATTATGCTGGGAATAATCTGAAAAAATGCTTAGCTTGTTCAACACAGAGCTTAGAAGCTCTCCCTCCACTCCCGGCGGAGCAGGGGCCCGTTGCATAAATCTGCTCTGGCCCAGACAATCAATTTTCAATTTTAATTATTTTCAAAACTCGTTTATTATTTGCTTGTTCAGTGAGTTGGGAGCTTTCCCTTTTAGTGAGTTTACAGCCACAGTGGTCAGGCCTCTGGCTTGGCTCTGAAAGCCTGGGATTTCTTCCTTCCCTGGCACAAGGGACAGGGACTTTGGCCGTAAAGCAGAGGTCTGCCAACTCTGGACCTTGAGTCAAAGCCAGCCCACTTCCTGTCCTAGTAAATAAAGTTTTATTGGCGCTCATGTAAAAGCCAAGCACAGCAGTGCGGCGTCCGTAAACTCAGTGTTCAGGGTGTGGAAATGGATGGGTGGCTTCCGAGGGTTTGCTGGCAGCTGGTTTGAACTGAAGCCACCAGCTCCAGGTTTCGTGTAAAAAGAAATGTGGGCAGTAACAGAGGAAGACACGGCTTCCTCACATACATGTGTGGGCAAGTGCCTCTACACATACATGTGCATACACCACAGACACTGACAGACAGCCGGACAGACACATAAACACACACTGTTAAAGCCTTGTGCTGCCCCTTCTCCATTTCTTTCCCTCCAGCACTCAGAGGTTATCATTACTTTCTCTGTCACTCAATGCATTGCCCCACAGTCCTTCTTCCTTCACTCTTCCATGCTGGTGGAGGTTTTGGTACCTGGTTTAAGGGGTCCTCTTCTTGGGTGGTATTCATGCTGTGGACATGGCTGGGTACCTAGAATGCCTTGCATTGTCATTAGCATCCCTTTGGGGGGAAACGAACTTAAGCCATGCTGTAGACTCATGGCCATTCAAAGGTTTGGGTTACCGTTTGTCCTCTCTGGCTAACACCATATCTCTGACATCCCTCCTGGCTAGATTGAGTTTCTGCTCCACCATTGTGCCTGTGTCCTTTCCTTACATCCATTCCTCAATCCACTCCACTCTGGTGTCTGTCTAGAGCCCATCACTGAGCCGGCTCTTAGGTCCTTGTGGTTCCAAATTGCAAGGGCAATGTTCTCAGATCTGCCTGTCTCCCTAAGGGTGCTGCTCCTCAGCCACATGCTGTCTGCTCCCTCCCCATCTTTCCAGACCCTTAGCTGCTATGATGATTAGTTACCATTGCCAATGTCATTGCATTTGGAATGACTCAGAAGAAACAACTCTCAGTGTGCCTGTGAGTGTTTCCAGAGAGGGTTAGCTGGGGAAGGAAGACCATTCTGAATGGAGTTGGCACTATTTCATGGGGTGGGGTCCTGGACTATATAAAAAAGGAGAAGGTGAGTTGAGCATTGACTTTCATTTCTCCTAGCTTACTGACTGTGGACTCAGTATGAGCAGCCACTTCATGCTTCTTTCACCTCACCTTCCTACCAGGAAGGCGTGGAAGGCGTACAGACTGTGTCCCCTCAAGATGTGAGCTTGCTTTAATTGCCTTTGTCACAACAAGAAAAGTAACTCGCACAGGGTCCCTTTCTAGTCCTGTTATATCTGTCCAGTTAGATTTAGGGGTGTTTTGGTGGTCATCCGAGCCCCTCCTCCTATCACAGCTAGAGGAAGGTCACAGTTCCCAGTCCTGTTTATTCTCCCACATTTTCCTGTATTCCTAAGTACACATACTCCTGTATTCCTGAGCACCACCCGGTAGCTCCTTCATTAACAGCGTCAGCTTTGCACCCTTAGCTGATTATTCACCTTTTCCCACAGATGCCCACCAAGCTGTTCAGACCCTGGCCTTCGGGTATTCCCCAACTCTCTGTAACTGGCCTGTTGATCCCAGTTCTTGCACCATCTCTGAGATTTCCACCCTGCTCTTAGTGCAAATGCCTTCGTATGTGCCATGATCATCTCTCACTTGAATAACTGATTAATTAATTAATTTGACAACTATTTATTGTGTGTTACTCTGAGCTGCTCACTGGGGACAATAATATTGAACAAGGCAGACCGTGTCTCAGCTTTCAGAGGCTTGGATTCTCCATCGACAAAAAGGCAAATATTTAATTAAGATCATTTCAGATAGACTTGTGGAGAAATTAAACATGAGTGACATGAGTGTAAGTGGCCAGAGGCGAGCTCCTGAGGGTCAGCAGGGACTCTCTGAGGAGGGGACATTTTAGCTGAGACATGCATGACAAAAATAAAGAGCCTTACCTTCTAGGATGTTTCAAGGAGAGGGAACAATTGGTGACACCTGAGGTGGGGATGAGGCAGTGAGCTCAAGAAGTGTGAAGCGGCGGTTCATTGTAGCTGGCCCATGGTGTGCATGGGGGTGGCCAGTTGATCATGCATTTCAAGAGGTGAGGACCAGAAGAGGTGCAGTGTTTTATATTTTATTACAAGGTGAAGAGAAGCCTTTGGGAGCATGTCAGGTTATTTTCTTTGACAATTGTATACAGGGTCTTATCATGTAGCCTTAGTTGGTCTGGAACTTGATATGTAGGTCACATCTCAAATTCACAGAGATCCACCTGCTTCTGCCTCTGCCTCCCAAATGCTGGAATTAAAGGCATATGCCTCCAGACCCAGCTACACAATATGTTTTGATCATATCCACTTCCAGATTTCTACCTGTTCCTCTTGCATAACTCCAACATATTTATACCCTCCTGCCTTCATATCACCTAATTTAAAAACATTTAAAAAAAACAAGAAAAATGCAGGCAACCCAGTGACTCTGTCAGCATGCCTGTTGGAATGTTGACTCACCTTGTGCAGGCCACCATCGCTGCACCAAGTCCATGAGTACAACAGCCATGGCATGTCCAGAGGGTGCGTGAATTCTGATGTATGGCTTAGAAAGCTCACTGTGGCTGCTGTGTGGGGAACAGGTGGAGGCAGAGGCATGGAGTCCAGTGCATCCGGTGGCTAGGACGAAGATGGGACGGGTGTGGAGGGGCAGGGAAGGATGTGGAGGGGCAGGGCCTGTTGGGAGGTAGAGTCCGCTGGTTTGTTGATAGAGAGAGCAGGTGCTGGGGAGGGATTACAGAGAATGGAAGGAGGGGGATTCAATTAAAGTCTGTCCCTCCTCACTCTCCATGCTTCCTTCCCGGAGAAGAAAGGCTCTTGGTTAAAAACTTCAGCTCCTCCCCTGCTCCTGTTCTGACAGTCTATCACGGAGAGCTCTGGCCTAGAGGCAGCCTGGCCTGGAAGGTGCCACTGGCTGGGCACCATCATGAATTGAGCAATCCAGGAGAGGTCATGTCACCTCCCTAGTCTTATCTAGCCTTTTCCCTCAGAGCCAAAGCCCCCATCCCTGTTGCCCTGTGATAGGCAGTCAGTAAATGCTCCTACAGAGTCTCCAAGGCTGAGAGACTACACAATGTCCTCCAGGCTGGACCCTTAGCCTAACTGAGTTCCAGTTGTCTCTAGGCAGGAAAAGCAGTGGGCTTGGGATCAGTCAGATGGTCTGATCAAACGAGTTCCATATGGGCAGCCTGTTAGGCTGTGTGACCCTGGGTAATTCATTTCACATCTTTGGACTTCACTTTCTTCCCTGTAAGTGACAGATTAGTTCCCTCGCACTAGACTGTGACTCACAGCACAGCATACGGGGACAGAGGTCTGGCCTTTGTGTTTGGCTTTTACTTAAGCTTTGAAGACTTTTTACCAAGACCTACTGCTCAGGCCCATAGGAATAATGGATGTATTCCTCAGAAGGCCACAGGGGAAAAGAATTCCACCTTTGCAGAAGAAAGCAAATCCTCCACAGGTAGGGTTGGATGAGAGTGGTTTTCCAGAATCTTCTAGCTATTGTTCTCTTGCGTCCCCTTTAGCTACCTGCTGCCCACAATAATCAAATTCAGTGAGCAGACATCTGGGAGAGCAGATACCTCAGGGACCAGACTTGAAGGGTGTGTGTGTGTGTGTGTGTGTGTGTGTGTGTGTGTGTGTGTGTGTGGCAGCTCCAGCCGTGGCTGACACACTGTAGGACACTTATCCTAATATTGCTAGACCTTCTGCGTTTTTAAGAGAAGTCAGAAGTCTGGAACTTTATGTGACATCTCCTGAATTTTGCATGTTGGCAACTATAGTCAATTAAAACAAAAATACCAGCTTGGGCCAAAGCTGCAGGATGCATTTGGCCCGCAGGTCAGTTTGGGATGCCTGATATAGAATCGCAGAGGGACCCAGGAATAGTCGCGACCTAACAATAGCCCAGGTGCGCCAGCCAATGAAAAGCACAAGGAAACATCCAAGTTTAGTGCCCATGTCTCTTGGCCAGGAGCACAGTGTTCACATCTGCAGAGGACAGACATGCTGGCACCTGTCCATTCCAGATGCTGAATTCTATCCAGTTACTTGTAGCAAGGGTTAGCCAGCTGATGGGTGAGCGCAGAGGAGGTTCTGCCTTTTGTCATTGTGTATGCATGACTTTTTCTTCATTTATTCTCCAAGCTCTTTTAATTATTTTGTGAAGTGTGGTCATGGCTTTGTGTCACGTTAAAAGTTACTTGTAGGTCCGGGGAGATAGTGCATTTGGGGACGTGCATGGTGTGCTGGCGTGAGAAAGTGAGTCTGGGTCCTCAATACCCAGGAGAAAAGCTGCATGTGGTGGCTCACTCTAAAAATATCAGTGTTGGGGAGGTGGATACAAGCTCATCCCTGGATATTGTTAGCCCCTCAGTCCAGCCTAGCTGATGAACCTCAGGCTAGTGAGACAGCTTGTGTGAAAAAGCAAGGTGGGTAGCTTCTGGGGAAATGACACCTGAAGTTGACCTCTGGCCATTATGCACATGTATACAACTGCACACATGTGAACATGGTATTTCCACCATGCACAGGTTATTTGCGGTAATACCAGAAAGGGTAAAATAAGTGCTCTAAGTGCAAGCAAAAGGCTGTGGGAACTGTGGGAGGGAGGTAAAGGAAGACAGCTGGTTATCTTCAGGGACCTGGGAAGCTTTCAGGGAGAAGATGTTTCTGGGTCTCCTGCTTGCAAATGGCAGATCATAGGACTTCTTAGTCCCTGTCTAGCCCTGAAACAAGCTAAACACATGGTTAGAAGGAATTGCTGGGGGCCAGAGAGTTGATTCAGTGGTTAAGAGCACTAGCTACTCTTCTAGAGGACCTGGGTTCAATTCCCAGCACCCACATGGCAGCTCACAATTGTCTGTAACTCCAGTTCCAGGGCATCTGGCACCTTTACACCAATGCAAATAAAATAAAGTTAAATAAGTTTAAAAAAGAAGTAATCAATGGAGTACTGTTATCTTTGTTGCTGTTCTATTGTTGTAAGGAGGCAACCGTGTCCAAGGCAACTTATAGAAAAAAACATTTAGTTGGAGAGTTGCTTACAGTTTCCATGATCATCATGACAGGGAGCATGGCAGCAGGCCATGTATATAGACCATGTATGCTCCTGGTTCCTTCAGAAGTCAAAAGAGGGCACTGGATCACCTGAGACTGGAGTTACTGCCAATGGTGAGCTACCATGTGGGTGCTGGGATTTGAACCCGGCTCCTCTGGAAGAGCAACAAGTATTCTTAGTTGTTGAGCCATCTCTCCAGCCCTCAAATGCAGATTTATATACATTGCAGAATTAATCTATTTAGATTGGAAGTCTGCTTGACTGCTTTAACTCCGATTAAAGAATTACATCACATTCATATGTCCACGCTTTCCACAGAAAAACATCTGGAAGGATTTCCACAAAAATGCTGATAGGGGTTGTTGTAGTTGGCTTTGAGATGTCTCTCAAAGTCCCTCAAACTTGGTTTTTAGAGCCAGGCTTGGTGGCACACATCTGTGGTCCCAATACTTGGAACATGGGATCATGAGGATCAAGTTCAAGGTTATCCTTGGCTACATAACAAGTTCCAAACAGCTGAGGCTACCTGAACACCTCTGTCTCAAAAGAAATAAAAAGTTGTTCTTTAGTTGTTGTTTAGTTGGTGCTGGGAGATGGCGGAAAGTTTTAATGGTAGAGCCTTGCAGGAGCCTTTAAGACACATGTCACTGAAGGGGGTGTTGACCCAAGCTACATCTCTCTTTTTGTTCCTAGCTTTGAGTTGAAGGGTTTTGCTCGGCCTCACATTCCACAGAATTGCTCTGCTCCCCCACAGGCTGCTTCACCACAGGCCTAAAAGTGACAGGGTCAACCCAGTCACAAACTGAGTTCACTGAAACCATAGGCTGAAATAAGCCAGCCATGAACTGAGACCACCGAAACCATAGGCTGAAATAAGCCAGCCATGAACTGAGACCACCGAAACCATAGGCTGAAATAAGCCAGCCACAAACTGAGACCACCAAAACCATAGGCTGAAATAAGCCAGCCACGAACTGAGACCACTGAAACCATAGGCTGAAATAAGCCAGCCATGAACTGAGACCACCGAAACCATAGNTGAGACCACTGAAACCATAGGCTGAAATAAGCCAGCCATGAACTGAGACCACCGAAACCATAGGCTGAAATAAGCCAGCCACGAACTGAGACCACCGAAACCATAGGCTGAAATAAGCCAGCCACGAACTGAGACCACCGAAACCATAGGCTGAAATAAGCCAGCCACAAACTGAGATCACCAAAACCATAGGCTGAAATAAGCCAGCCACAAACTGAGACCACCAAAACCATAGGCTGAAATAAGCCAGCCACGAACTGAGACCACCAAAACCATAGGCTGAAATAAGCCAGCCACGAACTGAGACCACCGAAACCATAGGCCGACATATACCGCTCTTCTTCGTACGTCAATCAGTCGTCTTAGGTACTGGTTACAGATACTGAATGCTGACGAACGCTGCCTACCTGCAAGGAGCAGGAGTCTGTGTAAGTTTTAGCTTCTTGTTCTTTTGCCTCTCCCTTTCTGTAGTTTCTATGGATGTAAACATCAGCATTTTCAAGAGAGGAGAAAAAAAGTTTACTTTAGAAGACTAAAGTTGGAAATTTTTGATGTTTTATATTTGCAAGTTTTTTTTAAATCATAAAGTTAATTTTAAAAATTAAAAAAAGGAAAATAAATCGGGGTGGCAGCAAGATGGCCCAGTGGACGAAGGTGCTTGTGGAGCAAGTCTGATGGGCTGCATTTAATCTCCAGAACCCGCGAGAAGGGGAAAGGAGAGGACCAGTTCCACAGAGTTGTCCTCTGACCTCCGCATGTGCCCCATGTCATGTGTGACCCCCATCTCATCCACACATACAGACAGACAAAATAAAAAATAAAAATAAATTTGGCAAATACAAATTACTGTCAGAGTAAACTAGTATCTGTCTGTTTGCTACTGCCTACCTACATGCCTACTTATTTTTAAATTTAGAAACCAAGGTCTAAGTACATGTTAGGTGAGCATTGTGATCTACTGACTGTCTTCACCAGGTCCTAAATTAGTATGTTAATATAACTGAGCAATGGGCTGATGGACATAGGCACTGTCCCCAAATCACTTTTGCCCCCTCCCCACACCTACAAGGGATAGCCATCTGCTTATAGCTTTTTGAAGTGAGTGGGACATAGGGTCACAACTCCATCAATCCAAGGCCTGTCTCTTTGCTTTACACAGTGAATTTACCCATGAGATTTAGGACACTTTTACCATAATATTTATTCAGCTTTATGGCTTTAAATATAACACTAACTCCTAATAATCAATATTGATTTAACTATAATATCTTATTTATAGACACAGTCTTCTGGTTTGCATATGGACTCAAGCTATAATGGAACAGAAATAAGCCTCTCACTCTCTTGGCCCTGGGCCAGCACCATCGGCCTCTATGAATGGCTGTGAGGCCAAGATGGAGTTTATAATTTGTGAGGTTCACTGATCCCCACCCCCACCAAAATGGCTGCCTCCTGCCAGCCAGTGAGCCGCGGGGGCGCTAAGCATGTCTATCCTGAGGTTCTCCCATCAGTCTTCAGTTCTAGATGTTCCAGATGTAGAGACAACCAGTTCTGAGAAGAAATGGTAAAGGGAATGAGATTTTGGTGGGTAGAGAAATATCTGAATGTAGAAAGGCTATGGTGGGGCTTGGGAAAGCGCCTCTCCCTGTCTCATCCCAAGGAGCTGGGGTGGATCTCTCAAGATGTGATTATTGTGGCTACTACTAGTGCTGCAGAAGTAACCAGGTAAAAAAGACTGCAGTCGCCTCTCCTGCAGCCACCTCTTGTAGGTAGGGATGTTGTCCTGGTCACTGTGATCTGGTGTGACACAGGTGTGTGAGGAAGGGTAGAAGAAGCCAGACCATTCATCTTGGAGAAATTTATCCTTCCCCAGAGAGACTGGGGAAGCCTGAGGTTAAGGAGATAACTTGTTTGCATTTGCCCAGGTGCTGTGTCCTCCACTGACTAGGGTACAATGTCTGTTGTCCAGAACATGGCCTCTCCCTTTGGAAGCTTCCGGAATCCCCACTCTTTTTGATGAGTGCGGTGGAGAGCTGTATTTATATCCTTAGAAACTCTCTGCGCACACATATAATATTCATTTACACTTCTGAAGGAAGCTATAGATTCCCCCAAGAAACCTATGACTTAGGCCTGCCTGATTAAAGCAGCTCTTGTTTCTGGTTACAGATTAGGGTGAACCCCAGGACGTTTGGAGGGGTCTGGTTATTTTTCTGTATACGCAAAACGGAGGGTGTTGTAGTTGGAGCTGGTGAAGGTCAGTTTTAACTGTCAACTTCCTACAGCCTAGGAAGGCATGGGGAAAAGTCTGAATGAATGGTTCCTTAGATCAGGTTGGAGTGTGGGCATGTCTGTTGGGAACTATTGATTGTTAGCCGAGGTGGGAAGACTCAGAGACTGAGCAAACACGGATTCTCTCTGCTCTTGGCTGCGGCTGTGATGCTTTTCTGCAGTAATGGACTATAACCGGGAGTTCTAGGACAAATAGGCCCCCCTCTCCTCTGTGTTGCTTTTTTGTCCCCTGCTGTTATCATACCAGCAGCAGAGATGCTAGAACCGAGGTCCGGTAGCCATTTGGCAACCCATAAACCCACAAACCAACATAAAAGACACCACCAAGATGTGCCTGCAGGAGTCCTACTATTTTATTTAGACTCCAGATCCCTTCTTAGATAATAACCCCCACACCCCAGCTCCCATACAGTCCTGGGTACATGTGACCTTCATTCTTGTTCAAGGTGACCTTATCAATCAGATTCTTTCTCTCAACACAGGGACTAAATGAGCAAAATGGGCTGAGAACCAAGAGTACTGCACATGACTGCAGGAGTCCGGCCGTGTTCCAGAGTACTAGAACACAGATGCTCCAGCGTGTTCGCCGTCCTGGGGACACACCTCCAGTCGTAACAAGCCAGAGCAATGAGGCCGCAAAGAAGCATCGCGGGAATATCAACAGTGCTTTGGTTATTTAGTGCTCATAGACCGACCCCATGCTGAAGGCCTCAGGCCAGCTGTTTCTTCTTCTTGCTCCTGGTTCTGGGGCGAGCTGGACTTGGCTGGTGATTCTCACTTGGGGTCCCTCCTGATGTAGTCAGATCATGATCATGGCTGGGGCTGGTGCTGTGTGAACTTATAGCTGGCCTGCATATCCTGCTTGGGTGTCACCTACCAGCTGACACTGGCCAGCAACAGATGCTTATTGGCAAATAGTAGTTCTGGGCAAGGAACTCTTCTGGGACTCTTTCCAGGGCCTTCCCGGGTGGCTTGGGTTCCTGTTGCATATGCCTGGCTTCTAAGTAGGAGTGTCCCCAGAGCAGGAGGCTGAGGAGAAGGAAGCAAAAATCACCAAGTTTCCTCAGAGAAGGCACTCAAGCAGTCACAGTGTCTCTTCTGCCCTCACTGGAACAAGCAACCACAGGCCTGGCTAGACTGCATACCTGTTTACAGGTGACTGAACCAGGGTGACCACCTGATGGATCTAGATTGATCACACGGTTGCATCTTAGCTGGAAAGGATCAGCTGTTCTTTCTGGCGTTTGCTCTTTTTGTCAGATTCCTGGCAACTTTTCCTTCTCGGTCATTGCTAGGTCCGGGCTAAGATGCTTGGGAGAAGTGGAGTTGATAGGGAGTGGAGAGTTTGGATAAACAGGAGTGATTTCTAATTATATTGGTTGCTAACCCTGTGCAAGGCAAGTTCTATTTCCTTTAGTCCTCAGAACAATCTTTCAGTGACTCCCATTTTACAGATGAGAACATTGAGGTGTGGAGAGGATGGGATGCAGCATAAAGGACGTGCCATTGTCAAACAGAGCCTCAAACTAAAAGAGGTTGAGATGATAAAAGGAAAGGGAGCGAGAAGCTGGAATGCCCCACCTGCAGGTGTCTTCTCTGGGCTGGGGCAGTGACTCATTGGTAAAGGGCTTGCTATGTGGGCATGTGGACCCAAGTTTACACCACCAAAGCTCCTGTGAGAGCCGCTCTGGTGCTCTCTGTCTGGAACCCCAGCCCTAGAGTGAAGGATCTCCGGGGCTTGCTGACCAGCTGAATCTGAGTTCCAGATCCTGTCTCGAAAAATGAGATGGAGAGTGATGGAGGAAGATACCCAGTGTTTGCTCATGGCCTTCCACACACATGTACACACACACACACACACACACACACACACACACACGCTGAGAGAGAGGGAGGGAGAGAGAGAGATCCTTCCCAGATTTCACCCTACTGCCCTCAGAAGGTGGGTGATGTCTCCTTCCCTCACTGCAGCAGGTACCAGTGATTGTATGTGGGTACATCTAAGTCTTGAGTGACCAATCATCTTTCACTGTGTCAGTTTCCTTTTCTTTCTTCCTTTTTTTGAAGCAGGGATTTACTATGCAGCCCTGACTGCTCTAGAATTCTCTATTAAAACAGGCTGTCCTTGAACTCACAGAGATCTGCCTGCCTCTGTCTCCTGAGAGCCAGGGATTAAAGGAATGTTCCACCTTACCCCATTATCTGTTTCTGTTTTTAGGTGTCCTCCAGACTTCCTTCTATGTCCAGACCTGCAATAAACCAAACACTGAGAACAGTATTGTTAAGATTGGTTTAAACTAGCTATAGGTAGCAAACAAATGGTAGCTGTTATTGTCATGCAACTTGGGGTGACATTTATCGTGCTGCTATGCAACCTCCCCTCCCCTAGAGACACTACCTGCTGAGTTCAAGATGGTTGAGAGGGAAGGAAGGTAGTCTCTCCCACCGTGATGGGGGTAACCCATGACCCGCTGTTCTGGCTGGACGATGAGCACATCCCACTGTATCCCACATCTGAGATGGCAGTGGCAGATGGGGCACATCTTGAAGACACTAGCTGGGAGCTGTGCCAGCGAGGAGATATTGCCCCATGAAGCGGGATGGAGCCTTCCCAGCCTGAAGAAGACGTTGTTTCAAGCCATATTATTCCCCTGGACCACTGATATAGGCAGAAAGAGTGGACTCTTACAGGAACCCTGAGGAAGGGGTGAGTTCTCATGGAGGACACAGGAAGCAGTACAGTTTCTGGCTTTACTACCCCTCTGAAGCTTGAGCTGGGCCCACACCTCACCCCCCCCCCATTTTTTCAACCTCACCTCAGTGACTCTCAGCCTGGGAAATCACTAGAATGCAGATGCAGCTGCCTAAAAATACCTGCTGCCCAGTTTTCCCTCTCAGGCAGCTCGGAGCAAGGGGGGAAGGCATGTATTTCCCAACACCCTCTTTTCCTTGACTTCTATGACTAGGACTGGTTCTCTCCCTTTCTTCCTCCCTCCCTCCCTCTCCCTCTCCTTTTGAGACAGAGTCTCATAGCCCAGGCTGGCCTCAAATTCACTATTGTAGCCTAGGGTGACCTTGATGCCAGTCCTGTAGAGTGCTGGGATTATGCGTGTACGGTCACTCCCAGTTTTGGTGCCACTGAGACCAACACCAGGGCTCTGTGCATATTAAGTAAACATGCTACCAGCGGAGAGACAGCCTGGTTTTGCTCTCTTTACAAAGTGGTCCATACACTGAAGATGGCCCGGATCTCCTTAGCCCCATTGTGGGGACCTCAGGCTTTTTCGCACAGTGGCACCATGCCAGGTAGGAGTACATCTTGACCTTTGCTATGCCCCTAGTTCCTTTGTGGTCCTGTTCATGTTATCCAGACCCAGCTAGTGAGGACAAAGCTCCTTGTTACCTCTTTATAGTGTTTTTGAAGCTTGGATACTCAGTATCAGGTGTCAGTCACCCCTTTTCTTCTTACTCCAGGGGCACCAAGAAGATCGCAGGGTACCCTGCTGCCTCTGGCCACCCATGAACAGGGCCATGGACTCACTAAGGGCCCTGGACACTCGGGGTGGGTGGAATTTCTGACACCCAGAAGCTTTTGGGAGGCTCTGACAGCTCCTGGTGGGGGCTGGGAGACAGGTAGAAGGAGAAGGAAATACATTTTTAAAGATAACCTGGAGGCAGATATAATATTTATACTTATTTATCCTCAGAGCTCACTCGCAAGGCCCCAGACATGTCTAATGAGCAGGAATTGCAAAATGGCCATGAGTCCTACTTGTTTGCCTTTGCAGACTCTCCTAGCAGGCACACGGACCCGTATTTTTCAACTGTGTGACCGCTGCAGGCAAAACGGCTGTAAGGAACACCGGAGCGTGTAGCGAGCGTCTGACTTCCAGAGGCAGGGAACCACAAAACTGCCAACCCAGGAAAATGAGGTGCTCCCGTCCTCTCCCCTTCACAGAACACAGAGCTGCTCGATGTGCTGGCATACATATGCACACACACATGCTCACACTGAGGTGCACTGAGATCTTCTGTACCTTCGCGCCTCAGTCCTGTGGACACGTCCTTGTGCAGTTTCATAAATGCTCTCTGACGGCTGCCACGGGTGCATCCTGTGGTAGGATGCTCAATGGCTGTGGTCTTGTTCTGGTCAGGACTCTTATTATGTGCTCTGGGTACAGATCATAAGAATGACCTCCTGGACCATCGAGATGGCTCAGTGGGTAAGGGTGCTTGCCACTAAGCCTGAGTTCAGTCCCTAAAACTCATGTGGTGGAAAGAGAAAGCCAACTCCTGCAAGTTGTCTTCTGACCTCGTGTGGTACACATGGACACACACACACACACACATGCATGCATGTGTGCACTCATAAATGAATATAGAAAATAAACATATCCTATGTATATAATGATCATAAAGAAATTAAGGGGAAGAGAATGCCATAGAATTTCCTATATGGTTAACTTTAACTCAAGTAGCCATGTAGAGCGTCTATATGTATAGTTATATAAATACATCTACAGATACATATCATACATCCAAACAGAAAAATACGTGGTTATAAATAAATGTGTGCACATGCACATGCTACACAGTGAGACTGGGGTTGGCTTTGGGGCCTTACTCTTGGGGACAGATGAAGCCCTTAACTAAGATCGGGACTGCATCTGCCCAGGGTAACTTTTGTGTTGCTGAGACAAAAATACCTGGGGGAAAGAGCATCAGGAGGAAAGACTTCTGTGTTGGCTCAGGGATTCTGGAGATTTGGGGGGAAGACATGTCAAGGCCTGTGTGGTGGGAGTGTGAAGTGGCTGGTGTGGGCAGCTCCGTGCCCCTGTGGTGGGAGTGTGAAGTGGCTGGTATTGGTGTGGTGGTAGACCAGGAAGCAGGTCAGCAAGCCTGGAACCAGGAGTGGGTATAATCATCAGGGACTTGACTCTAGTGACATTAATACTCCCACCAACCAGATCTCCCCTTCTGAAAGGTTCCTGTGCCCTAAAAACAATTCTGCAAGCCAGGGACCAAGTATTTAAGACATGAGCCTGTGGGGGACATCTTGGATTCAAACCCTAGCAAGCTAAAAGATAGCTCTTAGCAGAACTTCCTGAAGGCATTCTCATTCTATGCTGGAGCTGTTGAGAAGGGCTGTGAAAGAAAGAGGGTTTGGGGGCGAGGCAGTTGGACCAGCATCTGTAATGAGTCTCCTTGACTTTAGGCCTCTCAGCCAGTGAGATATTAAAGTCATTGGGGAATCTCCGAAACAGAACTAAAGTCTGTAGGTTTTAGCTTCTTCCACTTGGGAACCTGGCCCTGCCCACACAGCCTGGATGTTCCTGTGATCTAAACCCCTAGCACACATGGTCCAGACAGTTCTTTTCCCATCTTCTTGCAGGCAGGAGTAGCTGGATGATGCTTTGGAGCATGTAGAAGAGGAAGCAAAAGAAACTCTTGCACCAGGGACCTAAAGCTCATGCTGCAAAAACAAGAGTGTTTTTGTCCCAAGGGACAAGTGTCCATGTGGTCACCTCTTAGTGAGCCCCACAGAACCCTTCTGGCTCCAGCCTTCTCCAGGGACAGGGCCCTCCTTGATGTCTGGGGAGCTGACCTTTTCAAGGGGTTTTTGGGGGAAGTGGGGCTACAGCTGGGCCCCTGACCCTCCGCCCTCTCCCATTTGCAGCCATTGCCAGAAGGACCACTTGCAATGGTGACTCAGCCCTTGGCCATGGGTGGCTGATCTGCATTGGCTGGGCGGGGTCCTTGCAGCTGGCAGAGCCTGCTTCCTCCAGTCTGGGTCTTGCACTTTCTTCCTTCACCCATGATTTTTATTTCTGGAAGTTTTCAAGCCTATGGACAAGTCTGGAAGAACAGTGTCATTATTGCCCTTGAAGCCTGCGTGGAGAGTTGGTCTGTGGAAACTCTTTGCCACATTGTTGCTGCTGTCTCCTTTCTGTAGAGTGTTTGCAAGTGCCTTTAGATACTGGCTCTGCTATCTCTGGATGCTCCTCCCGAGAACAAGGCTGTCCTTTAGAGTCACAGTATCTCTACTGCACACGAGAAAACCAACAGCAATTCTAAAACTTTCAGTTCAGTCACATTTCCCAATTGTAAAATAAGGTTTTTAAATCTTTTGTTTAAAGTAAATAATTTGAACTCTGGACTGGGAGCATGGCTCAGTGCTTGCCACGAAAGCATGAGGACCTGAGTTTGATCTCTGTACCTACTTAATAAAAGATGGGTGAGGTGGTGACGGTTTGTAATGCCAGGAATAGGGAGGTGGTGACAGACAGATCCCTGGAGCTTGCTGGACAGCCAGCTTAGTCTACCTGAGCTCCAGGCCAGTAAGAGACCCTGTGTAAAAAAAAACAAACTGGTGGATGGGACTGGAGCGATGGCTCTGGCTTAGGAGCGCTTTCTGCTCTTTTAGAGGACCTGAGTTCAGCTCTGTGTCAGGCAGCTCACAGCCACCTGTAACTGAAGCTCCCAGGGGTTAGATGCCCTTTTGTGGCCTCCATAGGCACCTGCACACATATGCAACCTCGTACTTATGAACATGTATGTGCATATCTGCAGCCTCACACATATGGGTGTGTGTGGTGTGTGTGCACATGCGCAGCCTCATACTTATGAACATGTATGTGCACATCTGCAGCCTCACACATATGGTTGTGTGTGGTGTGTGTGCACATCTGCAGCCTCATACTTATGAACATGTATGTGCACATCTGCAGCCTCACACATATGGATGTGTGTGGTGTGTGTGCACATGTGCAGCCTCATACTTATGAACATGTATGTGCACATCTGCAGCTTCACACATATGTGTGTGTGGTGTGTGTGTGCACATGTGCAGCCTCATACTTATGAACACTATGTACATATCTGTAGTCTCACACATATGTGTGTGGTGTGTGTATGTATGTACACATGTGCAGCCTCATACTTATGAACATGCATGTGCATGTCTGTAGCCTCACACATAGGAACATGTGTATTCACACATTTGAACTAGAGTCTAATCAGGTAATACATTTTTATGTTTTACATTTGCTCTTTTTGTGCATTTATTATGTTTTTATTGTACTGCTTCTGTTTTTATCATATCTTATGATAAAAAATAGAGTTCGTACTTCTTTTTTATTGTTTTTATTGGGCTATATATTTTTCTCCTCTCCCCTCTTTCCTCCTCTCTCCCTTCTACCCTCTTCTGTGACCCCCACACTCCCAATTTACTCAGGAGATCTTGTCTGTTTCTCCTTTCTATGTATATCCATGTAGGTCTCTCTTAGGGTCCTCTTTGTTGTCTAGGTTCTCTGGTGTTGTGGATGGTAGGCTGGTTTTTCTTTGCTTTATGTTTAAAAGCCACTTATGAGTGAGTACACAACACCTATTCATGATAAAAGTCTTAGAGACAGCAGGGTTACAAGGAACATACCTAAACATAATAAAGGCAATATACAGCAAGTCAACAGCCAACATCAAACTAAATGGAGAGGAACTCAAAGATCCCACTGAAATCAGGAACACGACAAGTTTTCCACTCTCTCCATATCTGTTCAATATAGTACCTGAAGTTCTAGCTAGAGCAATAAGACAACAAAAGGCGATATGACAGTATACATAAGTGACCCCAGAAATTCTACCAGGGAACTCCTACAACTCATAAACACCTTCAGTAATGTAACAGAATACAAGCTAACTAAAGAGGCCACTCTGTTATACAGAAGTGCCTCCACATATTTCACATGCACACAGTAATAAATGATATTTTTCAAAGAAGCTCCTCAAAGGGTTGGCATATCGCAGGTGATCTTCTTAAATCTATGTCATGTTTTCAAGTTGCATATCCAGGAAGTTCAAAACGCTAGGCCTGGTAGCACATGCTGTAATCTAAGTCTTCAGGAGGCAGAGGTGGAAGGGTCAGGTGTTGCAGGCTAGTCCAGGCTACATAGTGTAGCCTGTCTCAAAAAAGAAAAAAAAGAAAGGATGAAAGAAAAGGAAGGAAGGGAAGAGGGGGACAGAAGGAAGGAAGGGAGGAAGGAAAGTTAATAGTTATAAATCAAAGATAGATAAATAATAAATCTGGAAACAGTCCTGGTGCACAGTAATGTGTGTGGGTGTCAGAAGTGCTGGGATTAAAGGTGATGCCATCATCACCTGTATACTTGCAAGCATCCTACAGGCAGCGAGCCCACGCTGCCACCAACTTATATCCTGGCTCCTTCTAACCTTCCCATAATTACTTCTCCTCCCCAGTCCTTATGTGTGTATTCTCTTCAGGTGCCCCTCACCTCACCTCTGCATCCCATGCCTTTTGCTTCTTTGAGGTTGCTTGGTCTGGATGCCCCGCCCCCCAGCACCCTGAATTCATTTATTCCTCAGTGCCCAGCTCTAATGCTGTCTTGTAGAAGCCACTCCCATCTCATCTCCATCCAAACTCAACCTCACTGTCTTGAGGGCTTTTGCCGGCACCACCATCTCAGTGCTCCCTGTCTGGTGCACAGGCTTTGCTTGTATCTGGTAGAGCAAGCTCTCAGGAGTTGGGTTCAAATCCCAGGTCCTTCACACACCGAGTGACCTTGCATGTGCCAGTTCACCTGAAATTTCATTTTCCTCGTTCCTAAGAGAAAAAAGGTTGTCACGGACAAGGCTTCATGGTGCTTCAGAATCCAGTGGTGCTTTCACATGGTGCTTTGGCAGGGGAATGTGAGCACCTGGCAGACCCTGAGCAGTGTGTGTGTATCGGCCCTGCTGGCTGGATTTCCTTCCTAGACCCCACATGCAGCCTGACACAGAGCATCTGGGGCTGTCCTGAGGGTCATTTCCCCCAAATACCAAACGGGTCCCGGCAGATGCCACAGACCTGGGTTTTGCTTGCATTTTGGCATTTCTTCATCACCCCTCTCAGTGTGGGGCAAGACTTGGCTGGGCCCACAGCCAGCAATAAAGCGGATGCTAATCATATCATTATATGCTGAATAATTAACTGTCATTTAAATATTCATATGTTGTTGGGGGCAAGGCCTTTTATCAGTATCTGGGGACGTGTCAGCAGAGGAAAGAGATGGATATCACCAAGGCTGACTTTGCCTGTGAAGGGCGACCTGGGGTCCAGGGAGAGCCATTGCAGTGGCCACCAGACAGTCAGCTAATATATAACTGCAATATTCTCACATGATAAACGGCAACTTCATAAACGCTTGATGCATATGAGCAAGCCTAAAACAATATTGGAAGCATTAATTTCATTTGACTAATGCTTATCTATATTTTATTCTCTTCCATCTCTAAAGAAACCCCTCTTTCCTTCAGGGGAAGACCGGCAGGGCCAGAGGATTGCTCATAGGCTAGAGCAGCCCAGGGTGGCATTTCTGCTAGTTCTGCCTTTGGGATGATGTGGCTTGGGGCATCTGTCATGAACCGACTGTCTGTGAGTGATGGAGGCCTGCCTGAGAGTTTGCCTCTAGCCCTGTGGGATAACCCAGCCTCTCTGGTGGCATTAGGGGAGAGCAGCCTGGACATCTCAGGTCTGGCCAGGGGGAACGAAGCTGTGTAGATGCCCACACTTGCGGTCAGGAATGAACCAAGAGGGGAGGCCCTGCGGACAGAAGCATGGGCAGGTGGGGACTGCCCTGTGGTGGGGCATGGGTGGGGAAGGGAGCAGGAGGAGAGAAAGGGAGTGGGGGAGGCTGAGAAGATATAAGAGAGCTGAGAGGGAGAGCATGACACCTAAAAGTCTGGCACGGGCTGACGGGTGGTGGTAGTGATGGTTGGTGATGGCGGTGGTGGCGGCTATGGTGACGTTGGTGGTGATGGCAGAAGTAATGACAGTGGTGGGTGTCTGCATTCAAGAATCCTCTGCAGTCAGCTGACCTTTGTTTCCTTTTAGGGCCTCGCTCTTGTTGACTGTCCGTCGAGGAGATCCTCAGCTGTGAGTGACCCATAGTCACTGGCCTGGGGGTTTTCTTCAGTGTGGTTGCTGACTGCATCAAGCAAGTGCCTGCACCTAAGACAGAGCTTACTCAGTGTAGAGTAACAGGAAGCGTGGAGGAATGTTGTCACCTTCCCAGGTTTATTAGAGGTAAGTGACAGGTTCTGCCCACAAATATGGGAGGGGATAGTACCAGGGTATGAATACCAGGGGTTGGGGGTGTTGGAGTGACAATTGCTCGCTGTCTCCTTGTTTTGTGACCTTTCTCATCTAACCTACAGAACAATACAGGATGAGCAGTGACTACCATCACTGTACCAATGAAGAATGTGGAGCTCAAGGAGCCCCCACCCTGACTAGGGGGAGGCAGGACCACTGTGGACTGGGTCATGGCCACTGTGTGATCCAACACTCAGAGGTGCTGGTGAAGACAAGTCACAAAAGACACTCAGGACATGTCCAGGTCTGGTCACTAACACTGCTAAATAACCCAGCTTGTATTTAGCTTCCTCTGGCAGCCTTGTCTGTCTGTACTCTGGAGACCACCTTCATACCCCCTGAATGCTCTCATGTCCCCCGAATGGTCATGTGACTTTCATATGGGTTCACGTAACTATAGTGCACTTGGGGCAACATGAGAACCACGGAGAATAACACTGGTCATGGTGCTCTACCTGAAGCAATTGTCTGTTGGTGCCTCAGGCCTCAGCTTCAGTATCGCTGGCTCTTTATGGCTGGGTATTATCAAGGATGGTAATGCTTGATAACCTCGGCACACACTTACCGTCTTGCAATCAGGATCCGAAGTCTGAGATAGCTTTCACTGGGCTAAACTCAATCAAGGGGTGGCTCTATTTCCTGCTGGCCCAGTGTCCCTGGCTCTGGGCCCCTTCCTATATCTCTATAGCCAGCCGTGATTGGCCACACCTGTCTCATGGGACATCACTCTGACTTGATTCTTCTCTCTTCCAATTCCTTTTTGCCAAGACACATGGTAACACTGGGCCACACAGGCAACCCAGGACAAGCTCTCTGTTGTAAAGTCAGCTGGTTAGTAACTAACTATACTCACAGCCTTATTCCCCGTGGGTCAAGTGATATAGCAGATTCTCAGTCTTCAGGATTAGGACTCTGGCATCTTGGGCAGTTGTGTTGCCCGTTGTATGACCAGGGGCTCGTAGGATGGATGCCATTTCTTCTGTCCCATGCCATCTTTACTTCCTGCTTCACCACCCTTAGCCCTCTCCAGAGGATCTGGGGCTCATACTAGAGCCAAGCAAAATGTAAATTTAGTCTCTGGATATGAGATAATGAAAAATAATAACACATGGAAAAGGAAGAAAATGGAAGGGGAGGAGAAAGGAAGGAAAAAAGGGGAAAAGGAAGGAAGGAGTGGGAAGGAAGGGGAGGGGAAGAAAAGAAAGGGAAGGGAAAGAAGACAAGGCAAGGGAGCAAAGGCACTTGTCACATTTATACATTTTCAAACTCTGTGCTGGCCCACAGACTGCCAGTTTGTTTCTGGGGTTCCTATTGGACTAAGCTTCCCCCACATCCAACATAAGCCAAAGTTGGGGCTACAGGGATATCAATCAGCACCTTAGCATTGGGCCATCAGTGTCATGCCCCTGGGCACACTGAACAGGTCTTCTCTGGCATGGAGTGGCCAGACCTGGAGCCCGTATTCAATGCCCCTTAGCAGGATGTCTTGTGCAATACACAACCTCCACACGGTCTATGGCTCTGTCCTGCTGTCTCATACAGCATGTGACACAAAGCTCAAAGGTGGGCAGCGTGCTTGTTGAATGTGTAATTGAATGAAACCCAATGCCTTTCATTCACTCTGCACCCTGCTCAGGGATCTGTGACCTCCTTCAGAGCGCTTGGCTCTTCGTAACAGGCTCTAGCCACAGGCACAGTGGATACTGTATGCATGTGTGCGAGCGTCAATTACCGGCTTCATTGACCTGGAACCCGGAGTGGGAGCCTGTGCAGGAAGTGACCACGGCCTGGGCTAGTAAGGCCAGGCCAGGGAGCTGAACCATGGGGCTTCTGACCTGCCCTTGCAGCTGCCCCAGCTGCTTCCTTCCCACTCTCGCCCCTCGCCCCCCTGCCCCCACACATTCGAGATTCCCGGGAGGTCGAGCCTGGTGTAATTACAGGGTATCTGCTGCCTCCCTATAAATCTAATAGACTTTTTGGCCTTGTCAGATTAAAACTTACCTATCAACCCGCCGCAGTCCTCTAGATCTCCCTAAATCTGTACTTGGGAGAGAATTTATGGCCAGGAATTGCATTTTGCAAAATGATTAAAGTTGCCAAACAGCCATAAAAAGTTGCAGGAGGAGATATGGTTTTTTTGAAAGTCTGCTTAATTTATAAGGGGTGGAAGGTTTATTGTCATTTAGAGTCCACAGCAAGGCAGCGATGGAGCGTTTGGCGGCAGCTGTGCACAGCTGCTCTTGCTTTATGCCTTTTACATGTTTTTAAATTGCCCTGTTTGAGTCGGGGCTTCTGCAGCCGCGGCAGCAGCCTGGTTTGCAGAAAGGGTGGTTCCTCCTGCCCTCTGATGCTGGCCTTTCTTGCCCTACTCCTGAAATGACCCAAGACTCACCTTCCAGAAGTGTTCCTGGATGATCAGTGTCACGAAGACCGCTCCATGTCTTCCTCCGTCCTCATCGGCCAGCCCCTGTGGAACACCAGCAAGCCCTCTCACATACACAGGGCTTTTAAGTTTATAGGTGGTTCTGCGTGTCGTGTCTTAGTGCTTGTCACCCTGGATTAAATGATTAAACAAGATCAAACACTCAAGGCTCTAAACGCCTGGTGTTACCTCTCGAGCTAATAAATAGAATTAGGGCTCCCATTTATTGACCGCATGCGAGACACCAGAACCTCTGCTTCACACTCCTAGCGCATTAAGTCACAGAATCTTGGCTGCCACTGTGGGAGACAGCTGTCAGTTCTACCTGGGTTTTGGGAGGTGCGAGGAGCTTAAGGCCCAGGTCAGGCAGTCAACGCTCTACGCGCATTAACTATTAGTAATATCAACAGGGCCAATGGCTCACTTGTCTGTCTCGCAGACTAGGGCAGAGTGGGCCCTGGGTGGATGCTGTTGAGGGTGAGCCTGCTTGCCTGCATGAACTGGGCTGTCCCGATTGCTGTGTCTCATCCTCCCCACTTTCCCCTACCGGCCCCAGACCTGGGATCATCTGAAGTCCGATCAGACTCATCAGTGTTTGACACGAGTTTGACATGTCGTCATTCTTTCTTTGTTGCCAAGATGGCTGAATGCACTCCATCCCCGTGGTCCTCTGAGGACAGTTTTAGGAATCCTGTCCTGCAGGAGGGAGGAGGCCGAGGGTGTGTGGCACCTGTTCCAATCACAGCTGCCATGTCAGAGCCAGGATTTTGGATTCCAAGTCCCATGTTTTGTTTTGTTGTTTTGTTTCCTCACCAGCGCCCACCTAACCACCTGCCAGGCATTTGGGGGCGATTCAGAAGTTTTTCTGAATCTTCATCACCATCCTGTCTAGAATTTATTAAATATCCATCACTCACTAGCTGCGTAGACTCACAAGGAAGCCTCATAGCATACTTTGCGAGGTATATATTATTTTCCCCATTTTACAGATGTAGAAACAGATCGAAGGAGGTGGCACAGTGATGGACTGGGCTGATTCCAGAAGCGAGGGTCAAGAGTGACTGGCATAGAGGCTGAGGGGCGACCTGTAAAGCCAGCTTGGCAAGAGCTGGCAGGAGGCTTCTAGAAGACTATTTCCCAATTGACCTTTGAGGACAGAGTAGAGCTTTATCAGACAATTGGTAGGAATTGTTCTCTGGGTAAGCCAGAGCAGAGCTGGTTGGGGCGTGAGCATTTTAGCCTGATCTGGGTTGTCCTGAATTCATTCTGGCTTCAGTCTTGAACTGGTCCTTCCCTTCAATGCAAAGGTGATCAAGAGAGGAGGGGCTATAGGCTGCTGCGCCCCACAGATCCCTAAGGTTTCTATCAACCACACCCACATTTTCTCCTCTTTTCCCCAGTAGCCTCCTGCCAGCACCATGGCGTAGAGAGCAGTTTGGCATGGGATGATGAGTTGGAGCCACTTGGATGTAGTCCAGTGCCCCCCAGTGCCTTCCTGCCCTTCCATCCTTACTGCCCAGGCCTGTCTTCCTGCACACAAGCAGGTTGGCAGGAAAACAGCCTCCTCTTCAGTTTTCCTTGGTTCTCAAGCATTCCAGACACCCAAAGGTGTCTCCCGGTTTGTCTCTGATTCTTGTATTCATTCTCCCACTCATTGATTTGTCGATTCGTCCAACAGATATTTTCTGAGAGTTCTCTTTTGGGGAGCTGGGAACACAGCAGCGACCTCAGCTGACCTGCCTGTTGTCTTCACAGAGGTTACCCCAACTGAATGGATAGACCTGTTGGCTTTAGAGAGTGACTTTGATGTCAGTAAAACACGAGGCATCAGGGGATGCCTTGGTTTGGTTTGCAGGCTGCAAGAGGGGACATCTGCAGGAGGGTTTGTGTGTGGTGAAGCTAATCCAAGGACTGCCTGGCTGAAGAACATCCCATACCTGGTGAGCAAGAAATGCAAAGGCCCTGGAGTGAGAGTGAATCTTACCAACTCCAGGAGCAGCAGGAGGCTGGGGCCTAGAGGAGAGTAGGGATCCAGACAGACAGGGCTCATGGGCAGGCTTTAAATTTCCCAGTAAGTACAATAGTAGCTCTTGGGGGCTTGCGTCTGGGGAGGACTCTAACTGGATTTATCTGTTTCTCTGCCTTTAGTACAGAGAGCAGAGAGACCATTGAGGGCTCTGGGGACAGGGGATGGCTTAGTTAGTGAAATGCTCCCATGCAGCATGAAGACCAGAGTTCAAGTTCCAGGGTTCACTCAGACAAGTTGGGCGAGGTGCCATGAGCTGGAGAGACGGACAGGGAGGAGCTTCTTGGGACTAGCTGACTGGTCAGTCTAGCCAAATAAGTGAGTTCTGGGTTCATTATACTGTCTCAAAGGAGGTAGATGGTGTTCTTGAGGATGACACTCAAAGTTGTCCCGAGCTTCCTACACACATCTGTGCATTCAGGAGCGCACACGCACGCACGCACACACGCACACACACACACACACACACACACACACACTTGAAAAGAAATGTGCCAGTCACCCGTCTGACCCCATAGTCTTCTCTAGCACCAATAGTTCCTCACACGTGCACATCTCTTCCCAGGAATGCCTTTACCCATACGTTCTACAAAGTTCCTGCTCACTCCTGAGGACCCAGCTCCTACCCCCCTCTGGGGAGCCCTTCACCCTCTCCCACGGCAGGATAAATTCACATTCTCACTCTCATTACCAGTTCCAAACATGGGCACACATAGTGTGTCTCTGGTCCTTCCCTCCACTAGGCCAGGAGTCCTTCTGACACTAAGATCTCACTCTGCTGTGTCTCAGAGACTGTAGGCCTTCCCTACCCTGCTCTGGGGGTGAGGCCTGACAAATACTTCTGGGTTGATGTGAGTTATTGGAGCACCTGGGTCACTGGCTGAAGCACCAAGTTAACAAGTGCCCTTGAACAAGCGAGATTAGAAGTATCACACTGTTCTTCCTGGTGACGCTCCAGCAAATCCACATTTTCTGAGACTCCTGACCCATGGAGGGTGTTCCTCAGTGTTTTCTAAAATCAGTAGCCAGCGAGAGTCAAATTTGAATAGATATCTCTCAAGAGCTGGTCCTTTATTACCTTGAGACAAGTGTTTGTTAAAAAAAAAAGATTCTAGTTGCTAGAATGCATCTTGTAAATACTTGTGTTTGAAAATGTACACTTGCAGGATGCTTGGTTCCTGTACATGTTCGCTTGCGACTGTAAATCTGTTTGTCACAGATGCTTCCGATGCCTGCTTGTTGTTTTCTCTTTCTTAATTAATCTATTGATGTAGAATTATGCATCTTTTGCTTATGAAGCTAGAAGTGTATTTAAAAACTCATTTCCTTGTCTGAAACATGTGCAAATAAAAGTTCAGGAAGATTGAAGCAGTGTCTTGTCTCTTTATCCCATCTAAGGACTAACCTGACGTCTCGTGGGTGGTGTGACCAGACACGTGGCAGCTTGGGTCAAGGATGTGGCCTTGTTTGCCGAGACAGCTCCGGTCCAAGTCTTGCCTGTTGCTTCAGCAAATACTTCAGTGGAGGAATTTTGCCACCCAACTCAGCTGCCCTTCTCATTGCATCAAAGCCCAGTGTGGATGAGGCCGGCTGTTCGCCCTGCAGGGGGTGTGCATCTCCTGCCCAGCCTACCCTGAGTACCATGCTGTGACCTGTTCTTACAGTGTGCTGTAAGTGTGCAAGGCAGAGATTGGCTAGGGCTGCAAGATCTTGTCAACCTCTGGGTAACAGAGGTTACCCAAGAAAACAGTATCCCAAGATCCCCATACTCAATCACAGGGATCGCCAGAATGGAGAAAGAGAAACAGGTAAATAACTGAAATCTGCATTTCATACAACTGTTTGGTAAAGATGTCCAGCTCCCCGGTACTTCTTTGAGACTCAGTGTCCACACTGATATAAAGGGTATCACAGTGCATTTAGGAGGAGAACTCTACATGGCTGAGGTACAGACAGTGGAACCTCCACCTTTGCTTCTGACGTCAAAGTACAGATTGAGACAAGACCCTTGCTCCAACTCTGGTGAAGTCCGTATCTGCTTCACTTAGACATCTTGGAGTCCATTGTGGTCGTGGGGGAGGGTGTTTAAGATCATACACTTTCTGCCATTGCTAACCCTCAACCCAGACAGCTGATGTCTACTCTGGCTCCAACAAGGCTGTCGCTTACCCTGGCCTTGCTTCATCCCTCTAGGCTACAGCATTTGGACAGGTGACTCTGAGTTAATTGGTGCCAAATGTTCCTTTCAAAAGGCAATGTAAAACTTCACCCGTAATGTCTTGTTCATAGTATCCATTCGTTCTACAAAGGTTCTCAAGAGCCCGCTGTGTGCAAGAGCCAGGAGGGGCTAGAATACAGCAGAAAAGGCATACAGCCTTGGATCCTTGGAGTCTGAACTCCTGGGAGGGGTGGGTAGAGGTTTGGGGTAGAGGTGTACAAGCAGCAGGGAGGGGTGGGGAGAGAGGGTAGGTAGGGTAGGGTGGAGGTTTGGGGTAGAGGTGCACAGGAAGCAGGGAGGGGTGGGAAGAGAGGGTAGGGTAGGGTGGAGGTTTGGGGTAGAGGTGCACAGGAAGCAGGGAGGGATGGGGAGAGAGGGTAGGGTAGGGTGGAGGTTTGGGGTAGAGGTGCACAGGAAGTGTGAAGATGAAAGAATTCGAGCTGAATGCCCGCTGGCTCTAAGTGCTCCCTCCTGGAAGTCCATCTTCCAGTCTGACTGTAACATCTGTCTGTCGAGTTTCTGGGAGACCGTATCGTCTGGAATAGAAGCAGGCACATCTTGGGTGAGTGTAGGTGGAGGATCTAGCTCTTTCTGTCAGCACAGAATTCTGTGTTCCCCATCCTGTGTTCCCCCGATTTTCAGGCAAGTGGGAGGATGCCCAGGGCCTCTGACCTCACTGTGAGAGCTACAGAGGGAGGAGGCAGGGACGGACCGAAGGTTTGCTGAATGGGTATCATGGCACGGTTTAACCGGAGCAGGGAGTTTGAGTCAGAGAGGCCAAGAGGCATGGAGAACATTCACACCATTGTTGCAGAGTTCTATTTAAGTGTTAGGGTCTCTTCCCCTATCATCCAGCTTAGGGTCTGCTCTGGAATCAAGAAGACCCCCAACTCCAAACCCTCAGCAGCAGAATGCACGATGGCATTGTTGTCCATCATAAAAATCAATGGTTCTTTTGCTAAGTGGTCAATATTTATTTGGCTTTAGCATTGTTTAATTCAATGCATCAATTAAAGATAGTGTCATGTCTGCTCTGGTCTGCAGCCTCGGTCCTCTGTGTGTCGTTACCTCATCGGTTTGAGATCACTCATATCCTTACGTCTCTGCTCCTTTGTCCCCTTGCATAACTCAAGGACAGGAGTAATTGACGTGAAACTTTTAAAAATTAATTTTGCTGCATATGCCACGGAGGGAGAGTGCAGGTCCTCCCAGCCATTTATAACGTCACGGTGATTGGTCCTGACAAAACAATACCTTAAAAACTCACCAAAGTAAATTATGGCCCGAGCAAATGGCTGCTCCGCGGCAGGGCCGGAGGCTTGGAGGGGAGCCAGGCAAAAACAAAGTAATGTGCTTTTGATATTAATAACAGAGATGATATCGATCTGCACGCTAGTGTCACTTCTCCACTCCGGCGAGGAGATTGCTCCCGGCATTTAGTCCACTGAAAGCCACTTTCCATGCAGGCCATTTAATTTTGTGAGTCTTTAATTATGTGAAATGGAGTCTAGTTAAAGGGCCAGGTCCCAGTTTCACCAGGCGGAGACGTGGGCTTTGATTCAGGAAGCTGTCAGAAGTGCATATAACTCAATTCTTAGATCTGCAAATGCAGTTGCCTCTCTAAATGTTTATTTCATCCTTGCACTTCCCTGGCCTGGTGCCACAGTGCGTCAGGACAGACACAGACTCTGGCTACAGGACCACATTTTTCAAAGGACCTGAAGTTAATGTGCCTGTTTTTTGTATAATAAAAGCCATAACTCACAGGAGCCGCCAACGCCCCCCCTCCCCCCAAAGCTGCTGAAGGGGCCGTGCATCCCAACCCAAGTAATCTGATGCTCCTGGGCCTGGCTTGATTCTGGACTTATGGTCCTCTTGTGGATCTGTGGCAGACCACACTGGGAGACCACAAATCAGACCACAGACCCATCCATGGGTCAGAACACTTAAGAGGTTCAGGAGATAGACAGCAGAGAAACCCACATACCAGACCACAGTGACAGCCACAGCTTCTGCTCTAGACTTCTGGACGGTGGCCCCACAAGGCTGTGCCTGGGATTCTCAGCACCTTTCGTCAGTTCAGGTTGGCCAGTCTGTGCTCCCTCTCTTACCCACACACAGCCCCTTCTGTCTGTCTGTCTGTCTGTCTGTCTCTCTCTCTCTCTCTCCTGCTCTGGAACTGGGCTCTGCATGGTAATGTTTTTAAGCTAATCTTTCTGTCACCTGACAGTTACAGCTGGCCTGGGTGTGACAGAGGACTTTCTTGTTAAACCACATCTTCAGTGCTTTTAAAAAGCCTGCCTGGACTTTCTTGGATGGTTCTGGGTGCTGCCTGGGTGATCTGTGTCAGGGACCACATGGAGGTATTCAGGCTGACCCGGCTAGCTTCTGCCTTTTGGCTGACATGTAACAAAGAGATATTGGGGGTAACATGGTCTACCATATGTCTAGAACTTGGCACCCCTATAGCACTGATACCCTAGTCCAGGATGAAGAGCCATCAAGATTGAGGGCCATAGAACAGGCACGTGTGCGTCACATGAGGGTACCTATGACCCTTACCCTCTTCTACTTTGTGAGTAGTTTTGCTAGGCTCCCTATTGCTTGTCCAGCCCACAGGAGTCTTGGGATTAGAACAAGGAAGGGAGAAGTGGCTTCTGGAAGTACCACTGCCAGAACAGGAGGAAGTCACTAAGGCCTGGGAAGAAGACAGTGTTAAACGCCTACAAAGGAACTGTGGCAGTGGCAGAAAAGTGAATTTTATAGAGAAGTGTGGAGAAAGAGGATGTGTAAACAAATACAGCTGGGAGGTGAAAGGTTAAGGAAAACCAGGGACAGGCTGGGGAGATTGCTCAGTGGGTCAAGTGCTTGCTGCAGAAGCATGAATGTCTGAGTTTGAATTTTCCACAACCACATAGAAAGCCTGTGCAGCCTGGCGATGGTAGAGCACGCCTTTAATCCCAGCACTCAGGAGGCAGAGGTAGGCGAATCTCTGTGAGTTCAAGGGCAGCCTGGTCTACGGGACAGGCTCCAAAGCTACAGAGAAACCCTGTCTTGAAAAACCAGAAAAAATAAAAATAAAGCCGGGTGCAAGGGCATATACCTGTCATTCAATCCTGGGAGGTGGAGACAAGATGGTCCCTGGGGTGTCCCTGGCCAGGGAGTCTAGTGGAATTGGTGAACTCCAGGTTCTATGAGAGACCCTATTTTAAATACAGTGGAGAGAGATTGAGGAAGACACCTGACGCTAAGCTCTGTTCCCATGTGCATGTACACATAGGTGTATGACTAGTCCCATACATGTATAAGATCCAAGGGTCTCTCTTCATATGGTAACATGGATAGGCCATCTCTGAGGGCAGAGAAGTGTGATCCAATTGACCTCAAGGTTATCTACCTGTGACAATCTTTTCTTCCCTATCTTTGGCTGCAGAGGGTCCTGAGAGGTTGCTTTCCAGCTGCGCACACCTAAAGGAACACTCATGCACAGAGGCTGATGTCCACCCTGGAGATGACAGTGGGCACCGCTGGTGCTCCTCGCAGCAGGCCCCATCTGCAGGGCTGTTCCCTGTGGGGGTTGCTGTCATTTGGATGGCTCAGGTGTTTCCCACAGTTTTATCTGTTGGAAACTTGCTTCCCAAGTGACAGTGTTGAGTGATGAGACCTTTAAGAGGAGGGGCCTGGTGACCAGCAGCTGAATGGAGCTCCGGTGGACTCTGCTTAGTTCCTCTGAAGGATTGTTATAAAGGGAACTCCTTGCTTCCAGTCCTGCCTTGTGGCTGTCGTCTCCAGCTCACACATATTCTTGTCATGAGGTGATACAGCCGGAAGGCCTTCACTAGAGCTGAGCAGAAGGCAGCGCTGTGTTCTGGGACCTCCAAGAAGGTCAGCTGAATGGACCTCTTTTCTTCACAAGTTATCCAGCCTTAGGCATTTTGTTCCTGCAACAGAAAAAAGATTAACACAAGAGTCTACCCGTCAGCTAGGCAGTGGTGGCACACGCCTTTAATCCCGCCCAGCACTCGGTAGGCAGAGGCAGGTGGATCTTAGTGAGTTTGAGGCCTGCCTGGTCTACAGAGCGAGTTTTAGGACACACAGAGAAACCCTGTCTTGAAAAAAAATGTCTACCTGTCTATTTCAGAAGTGAGCACAGAAACCGGGCATGCCATTGATGCTATGACTGGTTTCAGGAAAGGCTTATGGTCTGAACAGGACATGCCATGGAACTTGGCAGAGATTTTTTTTGTGGGGGGGATTAGAGACAGTTGAACTGGAAGGCAGAGGGGATGTGAGGCTAGGAACTGTGGTGGACAGCTTGCTATCATGTGGAGCCTAGGAGGAGTCAGATTGGACGAGATCATGGCTTAGCGGTAGAACACAACCAGGCCTTTAAAAGATCATTGTCGGTGCTGGGTGGCAATTAGAGGCAGAAAAATAGTCCAACATGAAGACTGAGAGAAAGTGACCAGAATAGGGAGGGAGGGGAGGAAAGAAGGAGGGGAGAGAGGAAGAGAGAGGAGAGAGAGAGAGATCAGAGGACAGCTTGTGGGAATTCCCTTCTCCCACTAAATGGGTTCTAGGACCAAACTCAGGTTGTCAGGCTTGGTGGCCAGTGTCTTCACCATGGTGCCATCTCAGCTGCCTTCAAGGCTGGCTCTGGACACACCTCAGGGCAATGCTGAGTAGAATATTAACTTAAAGCCACAGGAGAGCATTAACTTGGGCATAGTTAGGAAGTATCTTAGTTAGGTTCCAATCACTATTACAAAATAGAGACAACTTATAAAGGAAAATTAACTTAAATTAAAAGACAATTAACTTAAAAAGGATAAAGGATAATAATTTGGCTTAACAGTTTTTACAGGTTCCAGTCAAAGACAGAGTGGACTGATTGTTTTGAGTCTCTGATGGAATGACTAGATGACACCAGTCCCAGACTGTGTGGCAAAACAAACCATTCATTTCATGACCAAAAAATAAGAGAATAAGTGGACAAGCCAGAGTCCCCAAATCACCTCACAACGTATGTTACTAGTGACCTTGGAGTTTCTTACAGGGCCCATTCTGTAGGTCCTGCCAGCCCGGGGATGGGCCTATAACACACAGACCCCATGTCATATGTCAGATATTATCCAAAGCATATCACAAGAGCAGTGACTCATGGCACTTAGGAGCCATCCATGGCAAAGTCTCAAACCTAGGTCCAGGGCAGGAGGGTGAACCTGCCAGGAAGGACAGGCAGGCTTAAGGTGGAAATAAGTGGAAGCAATCAAAGCATTAGTAACGACAGCTAGTAATGGTGACTCCAGGGGAGCCCTTGTTGCAGGTGGGCTCTGTTCCATGTTCTGCCGGTGTGTGACTCCTTACAAGGACTCTCTGAGGAAGAGACAAGAGGAACTGAGCTCAGAGAGGTTAGTAATTTGCCTGGGGTCACAAAGATGGGAAGGAATGGAGCTAGAATTCAGACGTGCTGGTTCCAGTGTACACAATTCTAACCCTTAACTTATACTAAAGACATCAATAAATAAAACTTTTGGGTCAGTTTGGTTGTGGATGAGAGAGAGTGATAGACCAGTATAACCAGTGGAGGATGTGGTGCATAGGAGGGCTTGTTCTGCCACGGGGAGACTTGGATGTCTGAACGTCATTTAGGGGGAGTAGATAAAGACCGGAGGGAGATGGCACAATGCAGAGTGAGTGGTTCTGAACAGGTGGAGGTGGGGGGGCTGCAAAGCCCAGGGGGACTGGGAGGAGGGACCCATTCCATCTGTAATGGATGGGTGGGTTGTAGACTGGATTCTGTTCTGATGATCCCCATTTCTCTGTGAAGTGGGGAGTGAGATCATCAGGTAAAAGGAGAGGGATGGAGGCATCTTAAAGGTTGGATGAGCTGCGGGCATTTGCGCCAAAGAGGCAGGTGATGGGAAAGTCAGTGATTGTGAAGTTGTATGTTTTTGTTTAGCATGCAGAAAGCAGGGTGATAGGGTCACTAGGGACCAGGGCTTTGATACATGGGTAAGAAAAGACAGGGGCAAGAATCAGGGGAGATGCCATGAGTATTGATAAGATGCTCGACCATGACAGTACTCAATAAAAGAAAGAGAATTGACGGACCCAGAGAACGCTAACGAGGTCAACAGAAATCTTGGTCCTGATGCCAGCTTGTAGGGATGGAGAGGTGGTGACAGGCATCATGATTCTGGTGTGGGGAGAGCAGCTTAGGGTAATAGCAAGGCTTGTGATGAGCAGGGATTGCATGGCTGCGGGGAGAGGGGACAAAGTCATTGGAAATGAGGTCAAGGACCTGGGACGTTGGGTGTTATGTGGGTGGTTCCTGTGGGTGTGGAATTCACCCAAGGAGAAGGAAAGACTTTAGCCAGGTACCAAGTCCCCAGCAGCTGGACTGAAAGGGCTAGTCAGGATGGCAGAATGCGCATGCCATCTACAGTGAGGTGGAGGAGAGGAGCAGTACCCAGTGGCGCGGCTTTGCCTGGAGCACCAGGTCTTGAGACCCAAGAAGAGGAGAACAACATGGAGAAACAGATGGTTTAGGGCTATGGGGAGGGGAGAAGGAAGATTTGAAGGATGTCATAAGGGTGGTGGTAGCAAGAAGCTAGTGGTTTAAGGACCCTTTGGTCACTGGCACAAGGTCCTAGGGGTTGAAGGTTGGAGCCAATGTTCTCTGAAGCTGGTTGGCTCCAGGCTCCATTGCCAGTGGACAGGACTTAAGTTGGGAGAGAGCTGTCACTCAGTGTTTGGATCCTGCAGTGGCTCTGTAGAAGCAAAGTGCTCCAGTCCTTTATCAGACCCCACATTACTGTATTTAGCCTCTTTGTTTTTTCCTGGGTCCTGTTGGCATTTTGACACTAGATTAGTTAAATCCTTGTTGGATGTGACACAAACCTGCAATTCTAGCCCTAGGGAGGGGTGCAACAGGGGGATGACTGCAGATTTGGTCTGTATAACAAGACCCCATAAGAACACACAGAGCAAACAAAGGAAGGAGACTCTACTCTAGCCAGGTAATTCTGAATTTCGGCTCAGCCACGGAAGAGCTATGAGATTCAGGCATTCTTTCTCATCAGTCAAATCAGGAGGCAGAGGCAGGAAGAGTCAGAGCTGAGATTAGCCTGGGCTGCACGGCAAGACCTATCTCAAAACCAGAAAGAACGGGTGTGACGGCAGCTCCATCCTTAGATTGTTATGAAGATTCTGATACAAAGTTCTGTATCTGATACAAAGTGAGGACAAAACAGTCTATGGTCCATTTGCTGGTTCTTACTGTGCACCAGGCCCTCTTCTGAGACTGTTTATGTAAAGATTATGTCATTCTCTTAACAGCTGCCAAGTGGGAACTCTTGTTCCATCATTCCCATTTATCGAGGGAACCTTTGTTCAGAGAGGCTAAGCACTTTGCTCAAGGGGAAACACCATTAAGTATTGAAGTTGAGGTCAAACCCAGGTGGCCTGAGCTCAAAGTCTTCATTCAGCCTCAACCATCATGCCATATGGCTTCTCACTATGCTGTGGATGTTAGTAATTAGTAACTTTTATCACTAGCCATCTTATGATTTTTTTCGTAAATTATATTGCCATGTTTGGTTAATCCAGTCAGGCGTGGTGTCCACATTAAGCTGGTAGCTGTATATGGGCTTTGACACTTCCTTAGCTTGTTTCTTCTGTCCACTAGGCTGGGCCTGGCTGCCTCCCAGTGGCTCAGGCTGGGATGTCTGGCTCTCCAGGAATCACTGGCTGTCACACCCAGGGCTTCTGTCCATCCGGAGCACCTTGGTGACATAGTTTGGCGCAGGGTACTTACTGAGTCTTGCTTCTTCTTTTTTCCTCCTTTCTTCCTATTCCTATAATGACCTCTAGGTCACTTTGTATCCCTGGGGGTCTTGGTGAGGCTTTCTGGGCCCAGCATCCTGTCCCTTCCCTAGGGCACACAATCCCCTGTCCTCTAGCCTACTGATGGACAGATGTCTGATGATGGCAGACGGAAGAGGGCAAGCCCCGTGTGCAGGCCTTGAAGGCTCCACTTGCTCTCAGAGATTTCTTTGGTCTCAGAGTTTCCTTGGACAAATTGTTGCTGGGAGCCTTGACTCAGACTCTGGTGACTTGACAGGCCTTCTAGATGTAGCTCTGAGTAGGGGCCTTGGAAATATTTGTCACGTATCTGATTTTATTTTCTAGTTTTCAGAGGAGAGGAACTGAGCAGGAAATGATAAGCATAATAATAAAAACACTTGCAAATATGTGGGCAATAGTTACTACGTGCCAGGCATTGTTCTAAGTGTTTTACATGAATAGTAATTAAATCCTCAGAGCCTCAGGAGATGGGTACCAGCATCATTCCCACTGATGGACGAGGAAGTTGATACCATGATGTTAAGCAATTTGTTTGTTCATTAGTGCCAGGGCTGGGATTTGAACATCAATAGTATGGTTTCAGGGTGGGCTCTTGAGAAAGACTTGTGCTACCTTTCTGTTTCTGAACCCAGTCACCAGGGACAGAGGCTCAGCTCAATCTCTTCAGCTGGAGGGGAGAGGTTGATTCAGTGTTTGAGATAGTCTGGGACTACTTGGGGTTTGACCCACTGTAAGGTCCTGGTAAGTCTCCTAATAAGAGGAAGTGGGATTAGCGTGTCTAAGTTCATACAGTTTGAAGTGGTAATCCTGGTACTGAAACCAAGATCTGACCAGTTCAGCTGTCCAGCCAGTTGCCCTGGGAGCACTGACCATGGTGCCCATCTGGGTTCCATAAGTCCCCTGAACAGTCCTGTGGGGAATGACAGGCAGGCTTCCCTATGGGATATAGGCTGGCCCTTACCAGGGCCAGGGTCTGGGTTGGAGGGACTCTAGTTAAATGAACGTGAGCCCCTAGAGCTGGTAATGGTTGGTTCCCTGCCCTCCTCTGGCCCTGCCTTGTCCCAAGGCTGTGGTCTTGGGGACTGGGCATCTCCCTGGGCCTCTGGCAGGGAGCGAGCAGTGCCTGAGGCAGGAGGCAGGCAGGCTCGTGCGGTCTCTGCCCATCTGGGTAGTGCTTGGTGCTGGCTGGAACTGAGCAGTGGACGGTGTTTGGGCTCAGCAGCACGAGCCCAGCTCGGAGGCTGCGAGGCAGAGCCGTGAACGCCAACAGTCTGGAGGCAGGCTCCGGAGGGAGACGGCTCGGGCCCATTTGCTGAGCTCGGTTCCCACGACAGCTCAGCAGACAGATGGACTTGGGAATCCCTGCCGCCTGGCCAGGAGGGTGTACACGTGAAAAGGGAATGCAGGCACCCCCATAGGGAGGAATGGTTTGGAGGTTTCTAGAGACACCAGAGTAGGGGATCAAGGGTAGGTGTCATGGCCTGGGATGAACTGTCAGAAAAGCCATTGGACACAGCAGGGTCCTGGGTTAGAGCAGCCTTTGGACCTTGGCCAGGTACAACTTAAAACCTGACCCTGGGTTTTGCCTTGACTCCTCAGGATGACTCCTGAGCTGGAACTTAGATGTGAGCCCTGACTGTGGTCTTGACTGAACAGACTGAGCCCTGACCCTGAATAATCTGAGCCCTGATCTCAGTTGCTGACTGAACCATGTTCACACCAATGGTCTTCTGGGAAGATCTGCTTTCCTATATAGCTCTTCAGAAGGGTCTTAGAATCAACTGCCCACAATAGGCCCTGGGGGGTGGGAGATAAAGGGCGGGGTCCAGTCGCACTGATGTCTGTATTGCATAGGGAGCAAGGCAGCAATGATCAAGAACCATAGACCGTGAGTCCACATAGTGGACTAGAGAAGCTCTGGCTGCCTAGATGATGGCCAGAGGAAGTCCCGACTCCCACGGCATGCCAAGAATGGAGCCCGGGGAAGCAAGGACTGCCAGGTCAGAGCTTGTGGAAGACAACTGGGAAGGAAGCAGGAAAGGAGGCCAGGGAGGGGGCCGGTGTGGGTGCGGTTTTGACTACACAGGTAGAGCTGGGCCCGAGGAGGAGCCACTCTGCTGGGACTGAGTGCCTGGGAGCTCAGCCATGAGTGGAACCAGGAAGGATGGGCAGGTGGACGCCCGTGAAGACGTGAAAGCAGCTCATGGTGGAAAGGGCCAGGGTGGACTTCAGTGAGGGCCCTCTGGGGATCCTTCCTTAGCACCTGAGGCCCTGCCTCATCCTTAGAGCAGCTCAGGGTGCAGAGGGCCCTGGATACCAGCTCTGCACATGAGCAGTCCCTCAGAAGCTGCTCTGGCTGTCAGAGTGATGGGAAACAGCTGGGTACCGAGAACGCAGCTTCCGCTTCAGAGGAGATAGCTCTGAGGGACATCTCTGCTATGTCCTAGACCGTGGGCCAGTGGACACTATCTGGAAAGGACAGAGAGGAAGCCTCTCAGGTTTTGATAGTGGCATGATATTTGTTACACTATTTGACTCTGAAATGTTTGCCTTAGGGTCTGCTTCCGGGGATCCTTAAGATAAAATGGCTATCCCAAATTATACGTGAAGAGATGGAGGTATCCAGAGGTCAGGGGTTTGCATTTGAATCTGCAGAAGAACCAGAATCACCCACATGATCTGCTGTGGTCCTCACCCCAACTTTACCATCACCCTGGGGAGGGTGTGCCTGCCTGTACGGATTGGACCTCCTCAACAGAGATCCCTGGGCCTGACAAGTCTTTGAAGCTGTCCATTTTCTCTCAGGTGTATGGAACACCAAGCTTGTAGCTGTCTTCTCCATGGCCGAGAATCCACGTAATGGACACATTAAAGTGACCGTTACATTGAGGGACTAATGGGACCAGTGTCTCCTAGGGAAGACTTTTTTTTTTTTTAAAGATTTTATTTATTTATTATGTATACATCATTCTGCTTCCATGTATGCCTGCACACCAGAAGAGGGCACCAGATCTCATTACAGATGGTTACGAGCCACCATGTGGTTGCTGGGAATTGAACTCAGGTCCTCTGGAAGAACAGTCAATGCTCTTAACCACTGAGCCATCTCTCCAGCCCCGGGAAGACTTTATATTATCCCTTGGTTCTTCTCTGGAATACCTGTAGGCCATGAATGACACTACCTCCCTTTGGGTAAACCGAGGCACAGGGAAGGAGACTTTTTCCAAGCTGCACAGCTCATGCTTGTCCCAGGGACCTGCGAGCATCTGTGGGTACCAAGAAGGGAGCATTTTCTCTTGTTGGCAGTAGGGTGTGGGGGGGTCACATGGCTCTTACAGAATCTTCTGCTTGGTCACCTCATCACCGCAAATGACTGTATTTATATTTGCTATATCACCATCTCATGACACCTTGAACAAGATGATCTTGAGGTGTTGTCTGAGGTAACTTTCATTTGACAGATGGGACAAAATGAAGAACCAGAGCAGAGAACCTCCCCAAGGTTATGATAGTGAGTCAGGCAAGACCTCAAGGTCCCCCAAAGTCTTGCTCAAAGGCAGGCAGTGTCTCTGCCGTGCCAGCTCCCCTGAGCCAGCTCTAGAGAGGACACTTGGCCCTGTGCCAGCCTTCCTTTGCATCTCTGCCAATGCGTGGCTCTCTGGGTTCTGGCACTGTCAAAAAAAAAGAAAAGAAAAAAAAAAAAAAGAAAAACCTCCGCTGGTCTGCTCTCAGCAGAACACAGATTATCGCTCTTGTGCTAATTATTTTTATGATTAAAAGATGATAAATTATTAAACAAAGTCTGAAAAATGTGCCAAGATCTGCTCTGAGGCTGGGCCTGAGAAGTTGCCCCCTTGGCGTCCACATTAATTAATAAATGAGGCTCTCGGTGGAGAAGAAGCCGCAGCTGGCACATCTGGCAGCCAGGCAGGAGCTGGCACAGGGCAGATGCTGGGGTGGTGGAAGGGAAAGGACTTCCTGGGAACACCCAGCTTGGCTGTGGGAACGGGTTCCCTTTCCTTCCATGTTCCCGGCATAGGATCCAGGCAATGGTGACATGACACCAGCCTGGCCTGTGACTCCTGGAAGGGACCTAACATTGCAAGATGAAAAGCCACTGCTTCTCAACTGTAGTCCCTTCTACAAATGCAGTTCAGGACAGCCTCAAATGTCTAATGGAAGACTGGTGATCAGGTTTGTGTTTCTGTCAGTTATTTCTTTGGGCAGCTTGGAGGGGGTCCTTAAATGAGCCTCTAAACCTCTGTTTCCTCATCTGCAGAGTGGGTAGGTGACATTTCTGCTGGATAAAGAGCACCCGTGGGTGTAGGGCGGTTGCTGTGGGGGTTCAGTGCTTGTTTACATTTGTAAAGCCTTGGTGTGGAGTCCGTCACTGTATCCATTAGCACTGTATCCATCAGGGGTAGTAGTGCACGCCTGGCCTGTAATCCCAGCACTTGAGAGGTGGAGGCACCATTCAAGGCCACTGTCAGCTGTATAGGGAGCTCAAGGCCGGCTGGGGTTGTATGAGACTGGTTTTTGTTTTTGTTTTGTTTTTTAAAACATGAATAAACAAAGCAAGCAAACAAACAGAACCCAGCTCTCAGTAGACACACCTTAGTTCAGGCAGATTTGAAGTTGAACCTCTTGCCATTGTGTAATGGTTTACTATGAGACCTTAGCCAAGCAGCTACTCCTTGCTGAGTCTCACGTTTCTGATCCATAAAATGGGAACCCCAATTCCTTAGTAGCAGAATAAGAGAAAAAACTACACCTAGAGTATATATGAAAAAAATTTCATTACATAGCTCCCAGGTACTGAAGTTTCAGCAAAGAGTTTCCTTGTGACTCCATGGGCCACTTTGTCCCTGCCTCTTTTGCTGGGTTTCCTCCTGCCCCAAAGACTCACGCAGTATATAAACTCAGGTTCCAGGGTCTCACACCCTGTACTTGTCATAAACCATCTGTACGGTGGTGATGCCATACTCGTTCATAGCTCTCCTCCCTCACTTGATATCCCTCTGTGCGGTTACTCTCCCAAGCTGCCCCCTTGAGCAGACATCTAAGGGACAGGGCCATCTCAAATCTCCTATGTCTAATGTCACATCACAGTGGGACCCTCATCCTCAAACCTCCCCATTCCCACCTTCCCCACCTCGGTGAATGCTAATACCATAGTTCTGCCATGGGCTCCTCATTCGGAACCCCGATTCAGCTCACCATTCATATCAAATGGAACCTCAAGGAAATGTGATCATCCCCCCACCTCGTTATACTCTCAATGCCTGGCTATCCTCCCATCACCTCCTACCTCCTTCCCCCGAACACCTCTCACTGCCACCCACCTTCCCCTGCCATCTTCTTACCCCAGTCCTAGGAGAAGTCACCATCATGCTTCACTGGGGTTCTTAGAGTAGCTTCCTTGTTAGTGTCTCCTCTCTGGATAGAACATGTCCTAAGTAGCCTGTGACCCACAGGATGATCTATTTAAATCCATCAGCCCACTCAGTCTTCTATCTCTTGTCCTTCAGCAACACCCTATCTCCCTGCGGGAGAGCCGGAGTGTGGGCTGCAGTCCCTGGCTCCCTGTGTGTAGCAGACACTTTGGTGCTTTCTGGAGCATACTGCCTCTGGGGTCTTTCAGCTGGGTGTCACTCTTTCTGTGACCTCCTCTCCCTCAGACGGTTTCTGCTCAGTACCATCTTCTTTCCTTCACAGCGCCTAACCCATGGACCTGCATGTGTCTCTGGTTTCTGTCATTCTTCTCCCTCTGCATGTGAGATCCTGAGGGTGCAGACTGTGATCCAACCTATGCACCACAGCCTTCCCATAGCACCCAGCACAGGGCCCGAGTGGAGCAGGGGCTGGATCTACAGAGAAACTGTTGAACCCAGAGTCTGCCTCTGGGGATTTTGGAACTACAAGTTTGGTGGCCAGCCAGAAGAACAAGCTGTCAGTTTCAAGTTAAAATGAGACCAGTTGAGAGAGGCATGGAAAGCATGGTGGAGGAGGTGATGGTTGAACCACGTTCTGAAAGTGCTGGAACTCCTAGGAAGACGGGGCAAGGGCTGTTTAGGCAGAGGCGTGTACCTGTGTGAAGGTTTGGGAGTGTAAGGATACATGCTCCGTAAAGGACAGCTGTCGGGAACAGCCTGGGAGGGAGAGGTAGAAAACATGAGCCAATGAGAAAGCAGGACTGTAGGGAGCGGTGCTGATGGTGGACTTCGGAGGGAGGCCACATGACTTTCTCGATTTTGCCTGACCCTCTACCCTCGGCACGAGCAGATGTGGCATGTGCCCACCCCTGTGAGTCTCCAGAGGGAAACGAAGTAATTTAATTGCCAGAAACAATATTAGCAAAATAACTGCAGTGTTTGATTAAGTGTAGGAGGCACAAGTATTTTCCATACTGCAGAGAAACACTCTCAGTTAATGTGTGCCGTAGCACGAAGACCCTGGGGAAAAGCACAGACCTCATGATTGAAGCTAGGTGATAATGGGTGGCACCCAGACCTCACTGTACACTGGGCTCTGCCCCAGTCCCTTCAGATACATGATATATTGGTGAGGTACCCTTGTACCAACCCGTGAACACCCTGGAGGCAAGCGCACTCTTTCCCCATTGTACAGATGTAACAACCAATGTACAGAGAGATTAAGGAACTGTCCATCCAGTAAGTGGCAAGGGAAGGTTGAAACCCAGGAGCTCTATGAAGTACCGCCTTCCAAAAGGGAATGGAGTGTGAACCATGGAAGCCAGGTGGGAAGCCAGGTGAAAAGGCCGTGGTTTGATTTATCCGGCGGTAAGACTTGCCCTGGCTGTGGTTCAGCATTCGGTGTCCCTCACGCAGCGTTTAAGACCAGAGGCATGTCTTCTGGGACCAGGCTGACCCATCATCCTTTGCTTTCTATTTTTGGAAAATCTCATACTTCCAGGCCACAAACTCCTTGTGACTACGTGACTATCCTAGGAAGATCTCGGCTTTCTCAAAGTGATCAGATTCACAGTTTCCATCTGCCCCAGGTCCCCCAGTAACCCCTCATAGCCTTTACTCTGGTGCTCTAGAAAAGGCTGAAACCAATGGGTTAACTTGCTTTCCCTATTAAATATTTACATAAACACGCTTGGGAAGGTGTGTGTAAGTTATCAATAATGCAAGGCCAGCCTAGGTTCGGTGAGAGCTAAGAGACCCAAATTGTATCATCATAATCCATTATTCACATATAATGCGTCTATTCTCCTCCATTAGCGCAGGCAGGAAATGCCCCTGAGTGCCGGGCAGGGCTTTGGAAAGCGCAATAAATGGCGGATAGACACATGGCGGGTGGGCGGCAGCTGTAGTTAAACAAGTGTAAATTAGTGCCCAGCCTGGCTCCTGCTGCATCCGGAGGGTGGGCACAGGCCAGTAGGGAGGGGGCTGCAGGATGGGATGCTGGGAGCTGGCTATCAATCCCCATAACTGGATGTCTGGAGTCTTGGAGGATCCCTCCTGCTGGCCACATGGGAGACTCCTCTTAATCTGGGTGAGAATCTGAGCTGTGGGGCTGAGTGCAGCCTGGGGTGAGAAGGGGACTGCTCTGGAAGCTGTCCCACAGTGAGCTGTGGGTCCCATCTGCAAAACAGGAGGCTCCCCACCTTACAAGGTTGCATGGAGTGATATGAGGATGGAGAAGAGGCCAGGCGTGGTCCCTAGGCATCCCTCAGGGACAGAGTAGCCTGCTTGTTTGTGAACTAGGGATAAGACATGGATATTTGGGACCCAGAGGCATGGGGGACAAGGTAAACCTGGGTAGATATAGAAAGACATTGTTTTTATTTGCTGGGACCCAGAGGGGAGGGGAGCAAGGCAAAGCTGGACAGATGTAGAAGGATGTTTGCTCTGTTTTCACTTGCTCAGCTTTGCTTGGGGCTAAGTTTCTACCTCACTGCCCAACTGAGGCCAGTTCCCTGGGCTTGAGACGCACACCTAACCAATGCTACCCTCAGTCTCTCCTCCGTCACTATCACCATATTCACCCGGTACTGCACAGACACACAGCCCTGCATGCACACACATACACACACTCAGGCATGCGCACATGCATGCATACATACACGTACACACCACACTCTCATTCCACTGCAATAGCACACAAAGCATAAGGTGGAAGGAAAGGAATCAGAAGTTCAGGGACATCCTTGATTGCGGGTGGACTTGGAAACTAGCCTAGGAAACTGTTTCAAAACAAAAGGGACGGGACTGGGGAATATAGCTCAGTGGTTGAGTGATTGCTACCTGGCTCTGTGTGCAATCTCTCTCTCTCTCTCTCTCTCTCTCTCTCTCTCTCTCTCTCACACACACACACACACACACACACACACACACACACACACACACGAACCAGGTTCTCTGGTTCAAACCTTCTGTGCTCTGTCATCACAGATCTGGTGCTGGGTGCACCGGCTGGGTTTCAAGCTCTAGTCAACTGTCACAGCAGAATGGGTTTCAATCTGAACGCTGACGTTAGCAGCTTTCACCTCATCCCTCTGTTGGCATGTGAACCCATTTCCCTAGGCTAGACCAGTTCCTTGCTGAAAGGTCACCACCACCTTTGAGACATCTTCCCGCAAAGGAGCTTACCTGAAAGTCATCTCCCACTCTCTACCGTGTTTCCTTCCCACCACACAGCTCTCCCGGCCTGACTCTTACTGTATACTAATTATTAGCTCACCTGCTCAACTGTGTGTTTTCTTGACCTGCACATCTCAGTAGAAGAGCCCAGATCCTATCTGTCCCATCTCTGAGGTCCCTCTGATACCTGTGCAGTATGAAGTATATTATGGAGTGAATTAGTCCTTCAGATTTAACTCTAGCACAAACACATTGTCACCTGCTGCATGCCTGTCATTCTGCAGGAGCCTTTATACAAGCTGCTCATTAAGCCGGCCCCGCAATATCCATTCATACATAAGGCCAGCAGACACTGCCAAGAGATTGCCATTATGTAGACACTCCAAATCCTCTTCTCCTGCCTCTGTTGGGCCAAGGGGCAACTGAAGACCCACAGACTAAGTAGCAGAGTGATTTTAAGTCCTGACATCAATTCTCAAACTCAAGTGTTAGTTAGGCAAAAATGATTGTGCTCGGCAACACGCAAAGCAGCTCAGAGGCGATTGAAGTTGAACTCAATGCAACTTTTGTACCAGTTTTAGAATCTACTGGGCATTATAAAATTGTATTAACCGTGTGCTTTTAGGCAAGATACTCATTCTGAGCCCCAGCAGCATACGTCGATGTGAGCAGCCACCTTGCAGGGTGTATGAGCTGCCTATGATCTATCTGTAGATGGCAAACATTCGGTACGTTGGAAGCCAAGTTTCAGATCCCAGGAAAGAGACTTTAGCTCTCGTGCCTCGATTTCTTCACCTGTTAAGGCGTGCTTTTGAATCAGGCTGAATCCTATTTGTGTTCTGCGGTGAAGTATGGACATGAACTGAGTCACAGCTGTCCAAAGGGGGGTAGAGTGCTTGGAGGTGTGGTTTGGTGCCTGGCACATGGAGGGATCACAGCACAGTTTTGTCTGCTGGTCAGAAGTTGGCAGATGATCAAAGAAAAGCTTTGAAGAAAGCTTTCTTTCTTTGTTTTTCCTTCCTTCCTTCCTCCCTCCCTCCTTCCCTCCCTTCCTTTCTTCCTTTCTTTCCTTCTAGTGTGTAGTTATAGATTCACATGTATGCATGTGTGGGTGGTTGAATGTGCCTGCGTGTATACACATGGAGGTCAGAGGTCAACATCAGACATCTTCCTCTATTGCTCTCCACCTTATTTTTTGAGGAAGTGTCTTTCATTGAACCTAGAGCTCACTGCTTGGCGAGGCTGGCTGGCCACCAAGCCCCAGAACCCTTCTGTCTCTGTCTCCTTGTGCCATGGTTACAGGCACATGCTATTGTGATGGTTTTTTACACAGATGCTGGGGATCTAAACTCGGGTTCTCTTGCTTGCACAGCAGCACTTTACCTGTTGAGCCATCTCCCCAGCCCAGCAGTTAGACACTTATTCATTCATTTAACAAGTAGGCATCGAGTGTTATCATATGCTAAACACCTATCTGAACAGTGGAGAGAACAAGTCAGAAACAGTCCCTACCCATATGGAGCACAGAGGTTAGTGGCCATAACAATTTTTTAAAAAATTTCAATAGTGATATTGATGACAAGAATAATGGCTTCCATTTAAAAGGCACATTATAATGTGTCAGACTTGGACTTTGCCCTTCATACATGCTACTTTTCTGAATCTTCACAGTGTACCTATTGGGTTAAAATTAATATCCTCACTTTAGAGTTGAGGTGTCTCTCTTAGTTAGGGTTCTATTGCTGTGAACTGACGTCATGACCACGGCAACTCTTACAAAGGAAAACATTCAGTTGGGGCTGCCTTACAGATCTGAGATTTGCTCCATTATTGTCATGGTGGGAAGCATGACAGTGTGCGGACAGACATGGTGTGGAGAGGTAGCTGAGAGTTCTACATTTGGATCCAAAGGCAGCAGGAAGAGAGAGTGAGACACTGGGCCTTGGTTTGAGTATCTGAGACCCCAAAGCCCACCCCAAGTGGCACACTTCTTCCAGCAAGCCCACAATTCTTCAACAAGGCCATGCTTCCTAATAGTGCTACTACCTATGGGCCTGTGGTGGCCATTTTCATGCAAACCACAGTGCCTAAAGCTCGGAGAGGGTATGAAGCTCCTTCATGGTCACAGAGCCAGTAGGTGGTGACCAAGAAACTTGAACCCAGAGCCATTTGTTTCCACAGCCTCACTAGTGCCTTTTTCTCAGAAGGAACTTCTGAGACTCCCTTGAGCCTTCCGCCGGAAGGAAAGTGAGTGAGGGGAAGGGGCGAGTAGGCCCTGAGAACCCTGTCCAGTCCTCCATGTGTGGGACCCCTTACTGCTTTAGCTGGCAGGGACACTGGCCATGGTGAGCAGCTATAAGTCTTAGCTCAGCTTGGAAGTGCCAGTGACTGTGAGGAAGGGCTGGCTTGGGACTTGCGTGGGCAATGGCCTGAGCTGGTGTTGTGACATCTTTATCGTCTGATTAATAGAGTCCTCTGTACAGTACGCATAAGAAGCAGCTCCAAGGTTAAGGGCCTAGGGACCAGAAAAAATATAGGCTTCTCCCCTGGAAATATGGATACCAGACAAGGGGCCTGCCTTATAGTCCACTGAGAGTATGCGGAGCAGGCAGACTCAAGTGTCCCTGGAGCCTGCTGGGGACAATGTTCATGGTCTGGGGAAGAGCCAGATATGTCTCCCTCAACCAACAGCTTGCAGAAGTAGATCTGAGAGCCACCTCTTGAAAACGTACTGACCTCATTGAGAGGAACCTGGGATTTGGGGTTCCAGCTGCCTCTCTGGCTCTAGCATAGTGCTGTCAGTCAGGGACAGGAATCCCAGGCTACCAGTTCTGCAGCCAGCTGTGATTCCCCTGGATGGAGGTCTCAGACCTTCCTGCTAGGGCTTTGTGATCTGGAGAGCAGGTAGGCTTGATGGAAGTCTGCTCTGGGCCTGGAGATAGCAGGGCTGACAGTCTGTGAGTGAAGATGGCAGAGAGGAGAGGTACAAACACACTTGAAAGGGTGGCTTGCCAAGAAGGCGCTAGACAGAAGTAGACCTGTTGGAACCCATGGCAGATGCAAGAGGGCCTCTCATCAGCCTTCTGCTGCCTCTGTGCCCCAACAGATCGTAAGACAATACATAGAACTGGCTGCTTCACCCTGGAACTGCATACCCAACTGGCCCTGAGTTTGGAGAGGCCAGAAGAGGGGACATCCAGGAGGGTCTGCTCACGGGTAAGCTATCATTTGGGTACACTCACAGGAGCAGGGTGGCCTCACCTGAGCCATGTAGACTGAGAGCACAAGGCTGTGTTCCACTTCCATTTTCCAGGTCTTTCATACCTGCCTCTGGTGACCACCTTAACCAGACTCTCAAGGTGAAGGGAACCCTGGGAAATGCAGTTTTAGCTTGACTTAATGAAGCACTTACTGTGTACCTCACTCACTGTGAGTCTCAGTTCTTTCTTCATCTATAATCTGAGGAATGGAGTTCACAGAAAGTCCTATTTCAATGCTAAAACCAAAAAACATCCTACCATAGTGGTGCCAAGTCTAGTCCCAGAGCTGGGCAAGCAGAGGCAGGGAGATCATTTGCAAGTTCAAGATCAAACTGATCTACATAACGAGTTTGAGGTAAGCAAGCCATATATAGAGACAGCCTATATTATTTAAAAAAAAAAAAAAAAGACCCCAAACAGCCGGAGGTGGTGGCACATGCTTTGTGTGTGTGTGTGTGTCACATGCTTTTAATCCCAGCACTCAGGAGGCAGAGGTAGGCGAATATCTGTGAGTTCGAGGTCAGTCTGGTCTACAGAGCAAGTTCCAGGACACCTAGGGTTGTTACACAGAGAAATCCTGTCTTGGAAACCAAAAATAAATGAGTAAATAAATATTAAAAATAAATAACAAGGCAAAACAAGAAAAATAAAAACCCTGACCAAATAAAAAATTAAAAACAAACAAAAACAGCTTGACATAACAACAACACCAAAAAGGAAAACAAAATTAAAAATCAAAAAAGAAACAACAACAACAAAAGGAGAGGCAAATAGTCACAGTGACCTTCCTCTTCTCCCCTTTATATGCAAATGGAGGACACATGGTCTCCTTGAAATAAACCTGCCAGTGTCCAGGTCCCCAGGACCACCACATGGATGTTGTCAGGGCTGGGACAGGGCTCAGTGTGCTCAGCAGGCTTTCTAACTCAAGGTCAGCTGTTTGGAAACTGCCTCCTGTCTAAGGTCAGGAGGATGACTGACCAAGGGCCTCTTCCTCCGGGAGCTGTCTAGATTGTGAGGGATCAGCTGGTTAACAGTATGGAGACCTGGAGAGGCAGGGGGACAGATTCTGCTAGGAATCTGTTACTGAGGAACAAACCTAGGTGGTGGGGAAGGACGTGCAGAGAGAGGGAAGGACATGAACGCAGCAGTTTGCTTTAGGGTCCTGGGTGGGGACAGGCACAGTTACCGTTCGTGTGTAGCACAAGCTGGGGAGGGGTGTGGCAAAGAGTTAGCTCGCTGTGGTGCTAAACAGCAACCAGTGAGGCTCAAGACTACAAAACTGAGAGAGGAACCAGGCAGGAGCCGCTGTCTCGCTGTCTCGCAGCGGGTGTTCCTCTTAGTGCGTCTGCGCGCTCCCCAGGGGTTTCCGGAGTCCTTTTCTGCCTATACTTCGGACTTCTGAACCTGCCTGGGGATCTTGCAGCTCATCTTCATTTGGTGATTCTTGAGCTCCAGTTGGACCTCTCTGACTCTCTCTGCGCAGGGAGGGTCCTCTGGTCTCCGGTTGTCAGGAGTGCCAGGCTTTTACCAGTGGATAGGAAGGTCCAGGAGCATTTCTAGGTAGCTAAAGCTGACTGGCTGGCTCACACAAATCAGCAGAAGCTACAGTAAATTTCCCTACACTTCATGAGTGATCTAACGTTCTGTCCTGGAAACCCATCAGCCAAACCTCCTCCATCTTCTGCCACACTGTTTGTTACCCCTTTTCGCTTCCCAGAACTCCTGGCCCATTCCCATCTCTCCCGGTCCTTTGGAAACTCCATATTCTAAGCTCCATTCAATCCTTTCTTGGCACTAGTATCCCTTTCCAGGCCCATTATATTCCAAACAGGATTGGAATATAGTATTTCTCTCTGAAGACTGGTATGTAGCTGCTTCTTCTGAATTGAAGCATTCCCTCCTGAAGGGAGGGACCCTCATAAGACTCAGAAAATTCCTGAAACTTACAAGCTCAACAAAATCTGGCCCCATCTTTATAAAAGGGGAAAATGCTTGACAGAGACAGAGGAGGCTTTCAGTGAAACTTCCTGTAAGTTAGAGGAGTGTTAGGGCTACGGTTTTCAGAGTCAGCGAGACCTACACTGGAGCAGGCTTTCTGGTGTCACAGATGCCTTTGATTTATTTAACTTTTTTTCTTAATTTTATGTGCACTGGTGTGAAGGTGTAAGATCCCCTGGAGCTGGTACAGCTGTGAGCTGCCATGTGGGTGTTGAGAATTGAACCTGGGTTTTCGGGAAGAATAGTCAGTGCTCTTAACTGCTGAGTCATCTCTCCAGTCCCCATAAATGCCTTTGAATCAACCGTGCTCCTGGAAGTAACCCCTCACCTATGCTGCTTTAAATAATCCCATGAAGACATGGGTTCACTAAGCTAGACTTGGGTGAGGTTGGCTCTTGATGCCCTGTGCAGGGTGAGAGGGTGTTTGTTACTCATGCCTCCACAGGCAAAGCATCACACACAAACAACCCCAGCTTCATATAGAATAACTTCGCAGAGATCTATTTTTCTTTCTGCTACATGAGTCGCAATCACCAGATGGGTCTGAATATTAAGTGTGATAATTGAGATACTTACAACAATACAGAAAATCCTTACAGGTCACAGATGGAGATTTTGTGCTGTCAGTGCAGGGAGTTCTGGAGACACATTGATCACGTGTCTGGCTATGTACGTACATGGTGGTACAGTTGTAATGCCTGTGATAAACACAGGATACACCCTAATTGCCAGCAGTAGAGGGAAAAGTGAAGTAATCTTCAGAATATGTAGGTGATACACTTGTATATACTGACCTGGAAAAATATTTACAACATGGTTAACAAAAAAAATTGCAAGTAGATTATGTATATATATATATATATATATATATATATAGCCCCATTCACACATAAACATGCATATGCAATCTGCCTGCCTGCCTTCCTTTCTTCCTTTCTTCCTTCCTTTCTCTCTCCCTCTCTCTCCCCTTCCTTCCTTCTTCCTTTCTCTCTCCCTCCCTTTCTTCTTTTTTTCTCTCTCACCTCTTCCTTCCTTTCTCTTTTTCTTTCTTTCTTTTTTTTTTGTGAGACAGGGACTCTCTATGTAGCCCTGGCTGTCTTGGAACTCCCTATGTAGACCAGAGTGGCCTCAAACTCAAAAGGATCCACCTGCCTCTGCTTCCTGAGTGCTGAGATCAAAGGCATATGCCACCAGACCCG
>JAQHUG010000031.1:1740337-1825869 GCA_028555095.1 Dicrostonyx torquatus | reverse complement strand
GGAATTGAACTCAGGACCTTTGGAAGAGCAGGCAATGCTCTTAACCTCTGAGCCATCTCTCCAGCCCTAGGGCATTTTCTTAATTAGTGATTGATGGGAGAGGACCCAGCCCATGGTGGGAGCGGCCATCCCTGGGCTGGTGGACCTGGGGTCTGTAAGAACACAGACTGAGCAAGCAGTGAGCAGCATTCCTCAAGGCCTCAGAAGCAGCTCCTGCCTCTAGGTTCCTGCTTTGACTTGGCTCAGTGATGGACTGTCATCTGAAAGCCTGAGCTGAAACAGACCCTTGCCTCCTCAAGCTGCCTTGGGTCCTGGTGCTCCATGACAGCTATAGAACCCTTGACTGAGACAACACCATCCTCCCTTCCAGCGCCCCATGAGATCATTTCTGTTATTATTGGCATCTGCATTTAGCAGAGACAGAAACTCAGGCTTTGATTTATGAAGCTGCTTACCTAAGGCATCGAGCATGATTTGACACCAGGAAGCCTAAATCTAAATCCCAGGCATTGACCCTGTTTACTATGCTTGGTATGTCAGCAAGCCCCATTCCCTTTCACCTGCAAACCCCACCTCAAACCCAACTCCTTGTCACCTCCATGACAACAAGTCTGGGTCCAGATTCTTCCAGGAATCTTTGAGTTAGTTTCTCCAACATTTATTCTTGCTTCTCTACCCCTCTGTACCCCATATTTCTTCTAAAAATAGCAATCTGTGATTCTTAAAAAAAAAAAAACAAAACACAAGGCAAAAACATCAGCTCTGTTGAGTACAGAAGGACCCTCCTACACCAATACAATTTACATACAATAAAATTCTCAGATTTTTAAATGTACAATTCAGTGAGTTTTGACAAATGCAAGCAGTCAAGTTCACTGCCACAGAATGTCTGTGTGTGTGTGTGTGTGTATGTGTGTGTGTTTAATAAACTTTACATCAAATCATGCCACTCTTCTGCCCAACTCATTCAAAGAGTTCCCATCTCTCTTAAGTGACAGTCAGCATTCTCAGTCTTTCCCAGGGTCATGACAAAAGAAAAGCTGTTGTGGGTTTGCAAATGGCTTCATTTTTCCCCTAGGGCACAAAAGAAGGCACTGTATGTTGTCCTTATGTATAGGTAAGGGCATGTGACTAGTTCTAGGCAGTGGTGTCTATACCTTCCGGACCTGGACCTACATGCCTAGAAAAATGCCTGGTGTTTCTCTCCTGCTTGCTTTAAAGTCCCCAGGGATCACTCTAAGCCTGAAGGATCTCAGAGCTACTTAGAAGAACTGGACTTCAACAGGATAACAGGCAGACAGCCTTGTGGCAAGTTCACTGTAGGCCCCCCTGTACCACCAGATTTCCCTCCTCCAGTTCCTGGCACCTGTGGATGTTCCCATGACCCTGGAAGAGACTTTGCAGCCATAATTAAGTAAAGGGTTTTGAGATGGGGACAAGATTCTGGATTAACTGAGTGGGTCAGTGTCATCCCAAGTGTCTTCATAGGAAAGAGGAAGAGGGAGATTTGACTAAGGAAGAGAAGGCTTGTGACTGTGGAGACCAAAGTGGTAACGGTAGAGCCAAGAGCCAAGACATGGCAAATGGGAGGTGCAGTGTTCCCTGTGTGCTCTCCAGGACCACAGATGACTATATTTCTGTTCTTGATTGAGGTGTTGTGATTGTGTTGTTCATTTAAAAAAATGTAATGTATAATTAAGAAATATAGGTTAATAGATAATCATCTATAATAGTCAAGCTTGTAGTCATGTTAGTTAGATTTTCTAGATATATAGAGATATATATTTCAGTTAGGTATTCTTCAAATCTTTCAGAGACCTTCAGAATATAGCATTTAAAATTTTAAGAATTTAGGACTTTTCATATGAGACACATCTGCTCCTGGCAGCACCAGTCTACTTCAAGAGGAAGATGGGCATCAAAGAGGCTCCTTATGGAGTTGGTTAGCCATTTGGGCAAGAGACTGCTTAACTGGACATGCTGGACCCACAAAAAATGACTGCTGAACTTGCCTAAAGGTGAGATAATCCTTCAGGGTTCCTGCTTAATGAAAGAATCTGCTAGATATTCTGCAGGACACAGAAGAAAGAGATTGAAAACTGCCAATATAGGCAGGACTGTCTTTGAAATTTCCTGCTTCATGGAAGTAGCTGAGGAATCCTTCTGACTCAGGGAAACAGGATGGGTCCTTCTGGGCTTGGAATCCTGTTGGCAGCTCAGACAGACTCAGCATGACCAGTTTTCCCATTGACAGAATCACTGCCTACCCTGCATATACCAGGTTTCAGGCACTGTGTAACAGGAGTTGGCCCACTAAATATACCTTTAGCCTCAGAACACTGAACAATGTTCCAGATTTCCCATTCTCCAGATGAGGAGTTTGTCACACAGAAAGGCCATAAGGTCAGTGAGTGATAGTGCCTGGATGAGAAGCCAGGCTTCTGATCTCAAAGTTCAGGTTCCTAACCATAATGTCATGTTCCACTCCACACAGGGCTTCTGCATGTGGGTCCTGTGGATACCAAAGGATCCATGGGGACATGCAGGGGCTTCTGAATGGGAGTGAACAAGACAGCAGTGTTTTTGATTTCGGCAGCCTCCACCCTGAGAGCAGCACTTCCTTCCATTAGAGAGACAACACAATGCCATGGAACCAATCGTTCCACAGCTTTGTCAACAACAGAGAGCACAGATATCATAGTTGTGACGATTTGTACAGATTGATCCCTAATCCATAGTGTTTGGGAGTGGTTGTACGCAGATTGTGGGGTGTTTCGGATTTGGGGGTTTGGGGATCAGAGACAGTCAGTCTGTCCTCCCAGAAGCCACAGTTGTTAAGAGCACCACTGGATCATGCTGCTTAGTGTGGGAATGAAAGGGCTCTTAGTTTTCTTTTTGACAGACTTTATTTTTACAAAGCTGGTATCAAACCCAGCATTTGGGGCATTCTAGGCTCTACCACTCACCTACTGTGTTTTTGTTCTGTTTTTGTTTGAGAGAGAGAGAGTGAGAGAGAGAGAGAGAGAAAGTCTCACTGCGAATTCTGAATTTGCCCCGAACTCTGAATTCTCCCGACTACGGCCGTTTGGACAATTTCTTTTAATGCAGCTTCTTATGATCTAGCGAGGGATTGCGTTCATGTATGTCCTTTGTTGGCCTGTTGTAAGTCAGTAGCTTCCTCCTGAGAACTGGGGCAATGGTTGCTGTTTTCCAGACGGAACTGTCTGAAATAAGTCTTGGCACACAGCTGGTACTCAATAGATATTTTCTAACAGTTTCCTTTTACCTACATGTTTCCTCTCCCTGTGCCCAACCACAGTCTGACTAGTAGATGGAAAGTTCCAGAAACAAGCAACATTATATTTATTTATTCATTTTTTAGCTCTCAAGTTTCAGGGTATACGATGTTCTCAGCAGTGTGATGATGTCATGTACCACCCAGTCCTGTCTTCACTTGGCATGTGAATCCCACCTTAGTTATACGTGTCCCTGCTGTATATGCTACCCACCCGTTTCCCACTCAGTAGTTATCAGACGAACGTGCACAGTTGATCTCACAGCCAGGCAGGGCTTATTTTCCCTGCTAGCTGTCCCAAAGTGCAGAAGTGAGGATGCTGCCGACTCAGCATGCCAGAGAGTTGTGATAAAGCACTCTAAGTAAGATGGCAAATGTTTGCTACTTTAAAAAAATCCTACACTGATGTTGTGAGGATCTATCTGGGTAACAAATCTCCTATTCGTGAAACTGCGAGAAGAAAAAAGAGGCTTGTCCTCGCTTTGCTGGCAGAAATCCTCCTTGCAGCCTTCATGTGAGGTGCACTCAACTACGGAGGGGGCATTAAAGTTGTGTAGATGTAACACAGGGTTTGGTACCATCTGCAGTTTCAGGTCTTCCCTGGGGGTCTTGCATTGTGTCTTCCTTGCAGGGGCCACTGATTGCTGTGACTGCTTGAGCAAGCTCAAGTACAAGGAAGTGACCCGGCGGAACTGTATTGAGTACAAAGGAGCATCCTCAGGGCTGTGACCGCCATCATTTCTGTCAGGTGGTTTTCTAAAGCCTCAGTGAGGAGGGGCAGGGACACTCTTCAGAGGCATCGTTTGGTGGGTATGTCCTGTCGATACTGACATCGAAACCCCTGTGTAGTTCATACAGGTGTAGGTGACATCCTTTCCCAGATTAGGCATTTAAAAAATAACTATTCAGGGGTTGGGGAGATGGTGCTGAGGATAAAAGCATTTGCTCTGCAAGCAAGAGGACTTGAGTTCAAATCTCACCTAAAAGTGAGGCGTGGGGGCTGGAGAGATGGCTTAGAGGTTAAGAGCATTACCTGCTCTTCCAGAGGTCCTGAGTTCAATTCCCAGCAACCACATGGTGGCTCACCACCATCTGTAATGAGACCTGGTGCCCTCTTCTGGCCAACAAACATACATACAGACAGAACACTGTATACATAATAAATAAATAAATAAATGTACATTTAAAAAAAAGCAAGGCATGGTTATGCATACTTTTAAAGCCAGTTGTTGTAGGGGTGCCATAAGGTGGATCCTGGGAGCATGTTGGCCTGCCAGGCTCGTCAAAATGGTGAGCTTCACGTTTAGTCAGACTGACACCTTAAGGCTGTAAGGTTGAGAGCAATAGCAATGGCCAATACTCATTGTCTTCCTGTGCCTTCTGAATATGTGTGCACAGACACCAGCACACGCTGTGACTTATACCCATGTTTTAAAATAAACAGATACATAAGCAACAAAATAAATGTTCAGAGTCCAGAGAACTCGTCCAGACGTTGTTGAAGAAACATGGGTCAGAACAGGGCAGATCTTCTGAACTCTGCTGTCAAGGTTCTGGGTCAGATGGGGTGGGTGATGTTCAACAGTCTGAAATCAGGATGCTTGGTAGGAGCAGTGCCCCATGCCTCATGCCCTGTGCCCTGTGCCTTTGCTACTCATCTCACAGTAATTCCATGAAGGAAGATTAACCCTTCATTCAAGACTTAGAGAGCCTGGGCTGCCCAGCTCAAAGCCACGGAGCCAAGGCAGTCTAAGGATGTGGATTCACGTCTGACCTCTGGGGTTGGCTACAGCTCATAACTACCAACAGTTCATCCGGGACCTGCTGCCTGTTCTCTCTGATCCTGGGAATTAGATCCTAGCCACCAAGTCTATGTGCACTTGGCAAGAGTAAAGAAGGGAGCTTGGACCCCATGTTCCTCAAGGATCTTTCTCAGTACTCCCTCCCAGCTTCCCCCACCACCTGTCTGGGAGATCTTCCAAACTAAACTCAGCATAGGATTCGTTCGTTTGTTTGTTCGTTCGTTCATTCATTCATTCATTCATTTCTCCCTTCCAGGATATTCCTTCTTCTCTTTAGTCCTCATTTGGCCCTGGATATTCCCAGGAGGATACCACCAGTGCTCTCCTTTTCCTACTTATGAGAACTTTCTACTGTTAATCAATAGCAAAATACTGAACATCCTCATCCTGGATCCTCTGAGCCTGCTTGTTCTTCTGGAAACATAGCTCCCCCTCCCCCCCGCCAGGATGTTGTCTACCTGTGCTTTCTCAAGTAGTGACTGCTCTTGTTTCTTCGACCTCTGAACCACTAGGCCTGGGGGTGGGGTGGGCCTGGCGTCCTCCCCACTCCTCCTTGCTGCTCTCATGATGCTCCTTCCCACACATCCTCTCAAACTGCTGCTTTGAAGCCATCAGACTCTTTGAGGCTTCCTGTCCTGGCATCTGTAGACCTCCAGCCACTCTCCTCTGCTTTTCCTGAAGATGTCTGAGTCCTGGGAACTCTTTCTCCAACACTGCCCTGCCCCAGTTCCTGGTGGTTTCCATAGATAAAGACATGACCTTTCTCAGAGCTTTGAGTCTTACTTCCCTGTTGTCCCAGGTTCCCAAGGTCGCACATCTGCTGCTCACTAAAAGTGGCTCTCAGGTCTCAAGCTTTCTGCTCTTTGACTGTCCCTGACAGACTCTGCTCTGGGTGGTATCCTTGCACGATCTCTAGTAGGCTGTTCTCTACCCACAAAGGGGAAGGCCTGCCTCTTCTGAAGTTTAGTATTTCCAGGCTTGTCTACACAAATGTCTTCATGGACTGTGGTCAGAGTCTCAATCTTTACCTTTCAGAGTCTATTTAACACTTGTGAGACTATGCACTCATTTTTTTTTTTTTGTGGGTCTACCCCTTATAATTAGATTCTTGGTCCAATTTTCAGTACAACCTACCTTGTGGCTGCTGGTAATATGTCTTGTTTTAAAATATCATGGGACCCTCCTCTGGCCTCCTAAGTATTCCTTCAATGATTAACTTCCTGCATTCACCATTTTGATGTTTGCAGGGCTTTCTTTTTTTTATGTGAGAAAAATATTTATTTTCTTTTTTCTTGTTTTTATTGAGCTATACATTTTTTCTGCTCCCCTCCCTTCCTCGCCCCTCCACATCTACCCTCTCCCATGATCCCCAGACTCCCAATTTACTCAGGAGATCTTGTCTTTTTCTACTCCCCATGTAGATTGGATCCATGTATGTCTCTCTTAAGGTCCTCTTTGTTGTCTAGGTTCTCTAGGGTTGTGAATTTTAGGCTGGTTTTTCTTTGCTTTATGTGTAAAAGCCATGTATGAGTGAGTACATATTATATTTGTCTTTCTTGGTCTGGGTTACCTCACTGGGTTTTCTAGATCCATCCATTCGCCTGCAACTTTCAAAATGTCATTAATTTTTTCTGCTATGTAGTACTCCATTGTGTAAATATACATTTCTCTTATCCATTCTTCAGTTGAGGGGCATTTAGGTTGTTTCCATGTTCTGGCTATTACAAACAATGATGCTATGAACATAGTTAAGCACATGTCCTTGTGGTATGATTGAGCATCCTTTGGGTATATACCCAAATGTGGTATTGTTGGGTTTTGAGGTAGGTTATTTTCTAATTTTCTGAGAAATCACCATACTGATTTTCAAACTGGCTGTACCAGTTTGCATTCCCACCAGCAATGGAGGAGTGTTTTCTTTACCCCACATTCTCTCCAGCATAAGTTGTCATCAGTGTTTTTGATCTTGGCCATTCTTACAGGTGTAAGATGGAAGGAATCTCAGTGTTGTTTTGATTTACATTTCTCTGATGGCTAAGGATATCAAACATTTCTTTATGTGTCTTTCAACCATTTTAGATTCATCTGTTGAGAGTTCTCTCTTTAGGTCTGTACCCCATTTTTTATTCGATTATGTGTTCTTTTGATGACCAGTTTCTTGAGTTCTTTGTATATTTTGGAGATCAGCTCTTTGTCCTATGTGGGGTTGAGGAAGATCTTTTTCCATTCTGTAGGCTGCCATTTTGTCTTGTTGGCCATGTCCTTTGCTTTACAGAAGCTACTCAGTTTCAGGAGGTCCTATTTATTAAGTGTTGTTCTCAGTATCTGTGCTACTGGGGTTATATTTAGGTAGTGGTCTCCTGTGCCAGTGCATTCAAGTGTGCTTCCCACTTTCTCTTCTATGAGATATAGTGTAGTTTGTTTTATGTTTAGACTTGAGTTTTGCACGTAGAAATAGATATGGATCTATTTTCATTCTTCTACATGTTGATATCCAGTTATGCCAGCACCATTTGTTGAATATGCTTTCTTTTTCCCATTTTATATTTTGCAGGACTTTTAAGGCTACCAAAAGCAACCATTTTTTTCCCCACAATCCTTGTAATTAAAATTTCTTCCAAACTGATGAAGCCCTTCAGCCTTTACCAGCCCATTATCTTACCTCCGTCCATAAGCCAATCAGATTTTTCATCACTGTGTGAGAAACACTTTTGGAGGAAAAGGTCAAGTTCAACTTGTACTCTAGAAGTTTCACATCATCATTATGGGCCCTTCACAAGACAGACACCCAGGGTAGGGCAGGTGTAGTGGCATAGAAATGGTCCCACATGGTGGCCAGGAAGCAGGATGGGGACTCCTAGTGACTTAACTTCCTGCAGTTAGGCCCCTCCAACTAAAGTTGCCAGCACCTTTCAAGATGGTGTCACCAGTTGGAGACCATGCCATTAACATGAGAACCTGTGGGGGATATTTTGTATTTAAATCATGGCCTTCATGCACCGAATGAACCACAGTTAAGTATCTGTGAAACTGCATCCCACAGGCAGTACTGTCCCAGGATCCCCACCAGCAATGAAGTCTTTTCTCTTTCAATGGATGGGCAATGCAACTCCTAAACTTGACCTCTAGGGTTACTCTCTAGGACCCTGCTTACTATCAACTACATTAATTATGATTCCCAGAAAAGAGATCCCATGGTTTGAGCTTATTAATAGGTTTTCTGTACCTTGGTAGTAGGTTTCTTCTACTACCACCTACTATCTCCATCTACATAGTAAGCCAGATAGGCTGAATTGAAAAAGTAAAAGAACAGGCTTACTTTGAGCAAAGCAACTCCTGGGTGAGTCCTCCAGTCCCCAAAAATCAAGGCAGGAGAAGGGGCTGGGGAAATCACATTGAAAGACCTGAAAAATGGTCTTAACACCAAGGAGCCCCCAGACTCAATAACCAGGCCATCAGATGCAAACGCATGAGGTGGTTTATTTCACGATTGCAATCGGGTGCAAAGCTTAGGGATAGCTAAGCACACCGAGTATCCAGGCAAGTAAGCTTTTATAGACAAAATCACAAGTTTTCCATAAATTATGAGGTACGAGAACAATCGGGATTGGTCCAGACATACAAGCCAGAGTTCAACCCAGAACAGAATTTGCGTAGTTCAGCCCATCCCTGAGTACGTGACATTCAGCAGGCTACGTGATACCCAACATCCTGCCTATCCCCCCCATCCCCCCATGACTCAATTTACAATTCGATAGATAACCATTTGCTGCTACCGGTTCTGGGGTTCTGGGGTTCTGGGGTTCTGGTAACCACAGGTTCTGATAACCATCTGGCTAGAAGACTGCCACTGGTCCTTAATTGCTATCCTGCTGCCCAGCTGGGAAAGGAGGAACCTGTTGGTCAAACCTGTTTGTCACATTCTGAAGTTTTTATTATCCTTCTGGGCAGAATTAGTTGGGTCCTTTTAACATGTCTGAACTAAAACAGGGCACTTAAATACCCTGTAAGTGAGGGATGATAACATGTCCTCCAAAGCTGGGTTTGTGCCCAAGTGTGCTTTAAGCAGGGTCTTGGCCCAGGGGCAACTCCAGGGGAGGAGCCACTGCAGTCACCAAGAATGCAGAACTGGGCTTTTGGCAACTTTTCTTTGGTGGATATTCTGTGGTGGAGAGAGAGGGATGGGGGTTTCGCAGGAGTGAGCTAGAAGTCCCGGCTGAACACTTAGATGATCACATTAGTGGAGTGTGTAATCCAGGGTAGTGAGATGGGGGGGAGTGAGGCAGGGAGAGCCAGTGAACAAATGCGATGAACACACTCCTGAGCTGGGTTAACACACGCTTTTGTAATAAGTGTGGCCGAAGGCTTGTGCTCAGCACACCTTCCAGGTGAAGGGCATCAGCGCTTTATCTGAAAAGGGTCCCTGAAGAGCCAGCCATAGGACAAGCTGTAGACAGAACTTATCCCCAGGTTTTCACTTATCTATGAAAGCTTGCCCCATGACATGGCAGCTTCCTACACTTGTGGGTGGTATCACTCTTTCAGTTAGGGAACCTGAATGTCAGAATCCAGGCCTTTGAGTGTGATGTTTCTGGGCTCAGGCAGGGGATCCCAAGGACCCCAGGGAGTCTCAAGCTGTAGAACTGTAGAGTCCCCATAGCTGTGGCTGGGGTGCCACTCACTTGGAGTCTATCAACATGGCAGAAGCAGGAGTGGGGTCCAGGGAATCTGAATACATGCTTAAGACATCCTGTGAGGGAGGGGGTCATATAGCCTTGCTTAGCCCAGAGCCCTGCAGACCCACAGCCTCTCACCTCCCAGGAGTCTACAGACCCAGTCTACTCTGGTCCCCTTTACCTCATTAACCGCTCTACCCTCTGCAAGATCAGCTTTTTTCTAGTGCCCTGCTTTTCCTCAGCCTCTCCTATCCTTTCATTCAGGGATGGAGAACAGGGGTAGAAACCGCTCAGGCAGTTTTTACAGCAAGGACCATCTCCCAAACCAGCATTTGTAATTCTTGCCCTCAGGGGCTGGAGTCATGGCTCAGTGGTCAAGAGCAAATACTGTCCCTGCAGAGGACCCAAATTCAGTTCCTATCACCTATGTGGGGCAGTCTGTCTGTGCCCCCCCCCCCCATGTACATGTGCTCCTGGGGATCCTTCTGGAGTCCTCAGGCATCCGCACTCACATGTGCACAAGCCTTCCCACCCACACACACACACATACACACACACACACACACACATAATAGACCCTGATTCTTGTCTTTGGTCAGAAGCCAGGGATGTCCTTGGCTCTGTCTTGGCCCAAGGCCCAGAACACCAGACACCAGAAAGCAGTTTTGGTTCCTGCTCTGGCTTCCTGTTATTTTTCTTCTCCTTTTATATAGCCTAAATGAGATCCCCTGCCTGGATACAGTATGAGGCTATGACACCAGAATATCTCGTGGAAGGGTGGCTGGACCAATCAGCTCATCCTTCGTGCTCACCATGCCTCCTCTCAGCAAAAGTCTTACTACACCTCAGGTGGGGACCCTTGATGGGACCCTGTTTCCTGGTCCATGCTCCTCACACACAGGGACTCTGCCTTCTTCCCTTCTCTTAAGTAGTCGTATGATAAAAACCTTTATCAACTCCCCCTCCTGTTCCAGAACTTCACTCTTTGAGAAGTAACTGTGAGCTTCTGGAACTCAGGCATGACAAAGCCACCAAGGGCTGGAAAGCCTCTGCTTGGCTGAAGGATTCTTTCTGCTGTTTCACAAGGACATGGGACCTGCTTCTTTCAGGGCCTGTAACACTCTTCCCTTGCATACCTGAGCATCCATCTCCTTCACGTGCTTCAGGGTGCCTGTCAAGCGGGAAGCCTTCTCCAGCTACCTTACAGAAGGGTCATTCACTCCTGTCTCCACCTGGCAGGACACTCTTTCCCTTTGCTGCGCCACTTGCTGTCCTGACAGCCAGTGTTTGGGATCCATGGTTTCCCTGTCTGTTTCTTCCAAGTAGAGCTCAAACCTGGGAGGGCAGAGCCTGTCCTTACCCTCTCACTGCCTAGGACAGATGCAGCCCGGAGCAGGCACTTGGCAAGTCTGTTTTGAATGAGCAGGCACTGTGAATGAACCAAGAGCTGCCACACAAGCCCCAGGCTCAGACCTGTGCTGAGACCAGAGGGTTATTGAGCTTCAGTTGGGCTCCTCGCTTTTCCAGGGCATTTGGTGGCAGGCTTCAGGGCTGGTGAAGTTGTCTTTGGATTTGTAGACTTAGGGCGGAGCTGGTCTTCAGAGGCACCTCGAGGAGCTCTGTCCAGGATGAAGAGAACTTTGTCCTGACTCCACACTCCCTTGGGGTTCTGATCATATATTCCAGGCCCTTGTCAGACCCTCACCCCAGTTTTTACTTAGGCTAAATGAAGTGATTTTGTTTTGGTTTCAGCTTAATTCTTAGACTATAACACTACCACTGATTGAATATCATGGTGTGCTGCTCTGAGCTTGGTGCTTTGTGAGGCCTGAGTAGGTCCCATCCTGTAGACAGGCTCTGCACAGGGCAACCGGGTCCCTCACAGCACTGCGTCTAACACACAGCCCTGGTTACAGGCGTCTTCCCTCATTTCCAAAGCAGCAGCTTTTAGGTGGCCTTGCGGCTTCTTCCTGGCACCCAGGGTGTGCCCCAGCTGCCCCAGTGCCCCAGGCTTCTCTTCCTCACCCTGGCACATGGCACTACCCCCACCCCAGCTGTCACCACAGGCTCCCGGCTCTTTACCACCTCAGTGCCTGAGGCCCCAGTCTCAGCAAGAGTCGAGCCTGAGCCTCATCCTTGCTTGCTGTCTCCGACCCAGGCATCTGGCTCCTTCCCCCTCTCAGCCTCCAGAGCCAGCGGTCCCCTCCCCCCACGCCTGACCTCGGAGCCCAGAATCTATTGTCCTCCTCAATCCCAGCCAACCCCCAGCCCGACGTGACAGCTCCTCCATTACTGATGCACATTCACAAACAGCTCATTTACATAGGAGCACAAGGAAAACTGCGCCGTCTTCAGAAAAGGAGGAGGACGCCCACTGCAGAAGACCCTGAGGTGAGGGAGCCTCCTGCCCCTCCCTTCTTCTAGGCGGTTCTGAAGGGTGTGTGTGGGGGGGCAACAGAAGCCAGAGAGCTGGGAGGGTATGTGGGTGAGGTGCTGGGCAAGCACATACTATTTAGTTTCTGTACTTTTTTTTGTTTTTCGGGTAGTTTATTTTCTGTCTATATGTGCCATTGTGAAATCGTTGGGACTTGGGTTTAAAATTCTGCCCCGTCCTCACTTTGCCCTGTTACCTCCTCATTAACACACACACAAACACGAACACACACACACACACACACACACACACACACACTCATACACATACACACATACATACACACACATACACACAAATACACAAACACACATACACACATACCATCTAGTTTTCATTTCAATGACTAGCTGTCAGTCATGGATGCCCTTTGGGAAAGTGGAACCTCAGAGCAAAGAGCCTCCATAGCTGAATTCCTTTTAGAGCTTAGCCCTCGTTGAGCCGCGGAGTAGGACTTGTGAACCTTTGGCAAATGGTTTCATTTCCCCATGAAAAGTGGGGGTCACAGTATCACCTGCCTTGAGTTTGGAGGAGGGCATCATGAAGAGCATGGTGCCAGTTGCCTGCTGTGTGCAGGCGGAGGACCTGTCAGAGGTGAGCGCTGCTGAGGTGTAGGAAACAGGGAAATGTGCAAAGAGGATTGGCCCACTGGCCTTCCAGGACCCCCAGCTCTTTTCTGATGCAGAAGAGAGGGGTCACTTGTCCTTATTCCCTTGTCAGGTCATGTCCTTTTCTAGAAATGGTCCCTTGCCTTCTTGTTCCATTCCTGATCTGTCCCAGTCTCACTCCTACCACCAGCCCTACTAGGTGACAGGATGTGGACCAGGGTGGGATGGGGCTGGACAGGCCAGGGACCTTGGAAGGCAGCAATGATAAACATGCCAGGTATTATGCTGAGCTCCATGATCTACTGTCTGATTTAATCATCCACTTTGTGCTGTGGAGGCAGGCAGCTCCAACTAAGCTCAGTAAAGTTCTCTGAATCACAGCGTCGTGATCCATTAATGACGTCTGCCAGGTGAAGCCAGGGGAGAGTCAGGACTCCATTTGTCTTCTCAGCCGGGCACTGTTGAGAAGAGGCAGAAGGAACCTTGAGACCAGGCCAGGGCTCTGCTGGGTTTCTGGGGGAAGGGACCCCTCAGTGGACATCCGTAGAATGAGTCTGCTGAAGAAAGATAGGCAGGACACTCTGGGCAAGAAAACAACATGGACGTGAGATGTGAAACCCCATGGTGGGCAGGTGGGTATCAGGAGCTCAAACCTGGAGCCAGAAAGATAGAAGCTGAAACAGAAAGAAAGGCCACGGGTTAGCATGTGTATGACACCTTGGATGCCCAGTACGTGTACAGTAAGGGACATGGCTACTGCTGCTCCTCTGTGTCATGATGCTAGCACGTCAGCAGATGCTTCTTGGCTGGCAGACAGAGGGCAATGCCCACTAAGTACCTAGTGGATATGGCTCAGTACATCCCTCATTGACTTATTGGCAGAATGATCAATAATCAATTGATTCAGGGAGAATCCAGCCATAGCAGGTGACAATATGTCAGGATGAAGACATGGTGGCAGGATGAACACTCTACCCCATGTACACATTTGGGCCGTTTTCTACTTTTTTTATTGCTCTGGGTGGTCCTGCAGGTTTCTCCAGGATCACTGGTGGACTACCCACACTAGGGTCTGCTTCTAGCAGCATCTCTCTGTCCAGATCTTGGAGGGAAGGCTGCCTCCCCGACACCAGGGAAGGGCAGGGCTGCACAGAAAGGCCGGGTGCAGCTTTGTCCACTTGTTTCTCCACCAGGCCCGGTGCCTGGATTGGGGAGGCTAAGGTGGAACTGCCTGGTCCTCTCTGCTTTCTAGCACCTAAAGACTTGACCTGATCGTCTCAGGTTCTGTGAGTATGAGCCGAGGAGGGTTGACACAGGGGCCAGGAGACACCTACTTGAGCTTCGTGGTTTTAAACCTTCACGTCTCTACCCCTATTCCAGTGGCTTAGTGTTTTTCTCTCTCCAGCCAAAGGGCAGGGCACTGTTGTCTCCCTCCTCACTGAGGAGGGAGCACTCAGCCTAGGACAGCTCCTCTCTTGCCATTTCTTGCCTCCTCTGCTCACTGTCCTAGGGCCTGCCCTGGAACCACCCCAGCTAGGCGCCCATTAGCTGTACAGGATGGAACAGCTGCCTTTCCCCAGTCTCTCAGGCTCTTCTGCACAGGATGACTTTCTATCTCTTTCCTTCTCTCCTCAGGGTGCCTGTCCCCACCCCCAGCCTAATTGAAGAGGCTCCACCCGGCAAAGAAGATGAAAGCTTTATCTCCGAGTCCATCCCGGAGCGTGTTAAGATGATGGATGAGCATCCAGACCCGTTTGCTCCTCCCCATAGCATTAACAAAATTGGCTTTCAGGCTCCCAACTTCCACGTTGGAGAGACGGGCTGTACACACAGGATGGGAGACCCAAGCTTTGGCACTTGAAGGTGAGCATTAAAATCATTTCAGCGCAGTGTTTAGGCTCACTGTGTGTGAGCCAGTCCCGTTGCTGGCATTGCAGAACGAGATGAGTGATGTTTGCTAAAAAGCTCTTTGATATGGTCTGATTGACCACTAGTGCTCAGTGTGAGCTGCAGTGCAGGGCCCAGATTCTGGGGCTGGATGGGACTTGTGAGGGATATCGTCACTATCATCCCTATTGGATCATGACGGAGCCATCATCTCCTTTAGGCCCCTCTAACCCTGACTGAACTCAGACTTTGAAGAGTTCCAAGATAATGTGGATATGAGGGTCCTGAGTTGGAATTTGACTTCTGTGACTCAGTTGCTGGCTGAACTATGTAAATCTTTTCCTCTTTGGACTTCAGCAGCTCCAGCTATGAAATAAGGGGGTACCTGGCTGTTACAGGTTGAATTGTAGCTCCCTAAATTTTGTTTGTTGAAGTTCTAGTCCCAAGTATTTTAGACTGTCCTTACTAGAAGACTGTGTCTTCATAGGGGTAACCAAGGGTGAATGACATTGCCAGGGTCAACCATAATTTAGTATGACTTGTGTCCTGATAAGAAGGGGGAAATCTGGAGAGACAGAAACACACATAACCTTGAAGTAAGATGAAGGCAGAGGCTGGAAGACTAACACTGCTCAAGATTGCCACAAACTGCCAGAAGCTGGTGGGAAGAGGCCTGGAAGCTGCCTCAAGGGCTCCCTTATCTTCTAAAACCTTGGTCTTGAACTTTCATCTCTAGAAGATGCCATTCACGCTCCCCTGGCTGTTCTGTCGCATCAGTTCCAGGGAGCAAGGACACTGACTTGAGTCACACTCGCTGAGAGCCTCCCCGAGCTCCTTCTAGGATCTAGCATTAGGGACCAGCAAGAACAGGGTCGTGGTGGTCTCTGCTGCTCTGTTGTTCCTGGAAAGCTCAGAAGATGGGAGCCAGGCTGATGGGACCTGGGGACAGAAGTCACCAGCTATCTCTATCACAGTATGAAAATGGCAGAAAGGGCCCAGGAGTCTGGAAGAAGCTGCTAGACTCTGGGGACAACTGGGTGAAGGATGGATGACATCCCAAGCAGATGTCATTCCAAGGTGGAGTTCTGATGCTGGGTTTAGCGTCACCCTTGGTTCAAGGCTCAGGACCAGGATCCCTGATGGAGGAACCTAAGTAAAAAATCAGGTATGTCTGCCCTGTGCAAATGGGGAAAGGCTGAGCTGAGCTGAGATAGCCTCTACTTCTCTATCTTTCCAAGTTTTATTTTTCTCCCAAACAAAACTTATTCTCATTGGACTGGGAAAATAGCTCAGTCCATAAAGTATTCGTATAAACATGGCTAAAGTTGAGTCCCTAACACACCTGTAAAAAGCTGGGCATGGTAGCATGTCCTTGTAATCCTAGCAATGGAGAGATAGTCAGATTCCTGGGGCTCACCAGCCAGTTTAGCCTAGGCTACCTGGGGAGACCCAGTCCAATGATGGAGCTTGTCTCAAAAATACAGATGGCTCCTGAGAAGAAACACATAGGTTATCCTCTGGGATCTGCACATACATACCACACACACACACACACACACACACACACACACTCAAGCACAATTCTCATTGTGAGACTTTTCTACTTGAGGGGTCTGTTACAGGAGATAAAGTTAGAATCCTCCTATATCTGGTTGTGTGGAACACAGACCCAGCAAACTGTTAAGCTCTTTGTTGCCTTCATCCAATCAATCCTGCTGACCCTTCTGTTTCTGAGTGTCTCTACTTACAGAGGAGGAAAACGAGGAGACACCGAGAAGCAGCCTAATTTACTCAGTCACACAGACAGTGAATGGTAGGACTTGCGTTTGAACTTGAGGAGTCTGATTACAGATGCTGAAGCAGTCAAAGGCTGGAATAGAAGGGCCTAGCATTTAGGGGACTACGCTTCATAATAGGCTGAGACCTGGGGGGAAGAGATGACATCACAGAATCCCCTAAAAGAATGAGGGTGATCATGATGTCACTGGAGGCTCGGTGGCCTGGTGATTGGTCATACTAATCTGTGGGTGCTATTTTTTTGACAGAAGTTTGGATGGCTAAGCAAGAAGTATATGCTCTGTAGGTCCTGGGAGGTGAGCTAAGAAGAAGTGTCTGCTTGTGGGGACAGGAGATGGCTAGGCCTGGTGGGTGACTTCTCTGCTACCCCTCCCCCCACAGCAGGTAGCGCCAGGTGTATTTGGCAAAACCAGGAGGAAAGGCCAATCAGCTCAAGTGAGCTGGGCTGCGCCGGGGCTGGGGATTGCTTGGGATTGCTCTTGCAATCAGGGCATTTCACACAGTAAATTGTGGTCATTTAGGCTCCTCTACGGCGAGCTTAATTTCAGGCCCAAGCATGGAGGATATTCAGAGACACAATGAGGTAATTTCACATTTTAAAGCAGAGAATGCAGCGTAAATTAGTAGAAAAATCATGACACTTATAAACCCGTTCTAAAGATGTATTGTTCCCTTTTCTTCTGGGAGAAAAAAAATCAGCGTCTATTAAGATTGAATTAACCACTGGAGGAGAATTCCTCAGACGGCCAATTCATAAGGAGAGATCTATTTTAAACTTGGTCGAAAAGGCTTTTGCAGAAAGTGGTGGGCAGAGAGTTCCCAAGGAGAAGCAGGTGTTCTCCCAGCAGGCCCTGCACCTGAGCAGGGAGCCCAGGGCTTGCTCAGGCCTAGGAGCCTGGGTTGACCCCCTCTGGGGACTGCCTTGAGTGGCTTGACTGCTGAGGTCAGCCCCCCCCCGCCCCAGGATGAAGATTCAAGAACAAACAGTGCACTTGGGAGGTGAAGGAGGAGGGGGCGAGGACGGGGGATGCGGAAGGAAAAGCAGCCTCCCCAGGCTGCAACCAGCCAGCTACCTCTCTAGGCAGCTGCTGCTTTGCAACCCAGGTTCCTGGTGCCAAAATCCTGTCTCCTAGAGTTAAGTCCACAGGTCAGAGTATCCCGGCTGCTCTCACACCCATCGCAAAGCCTCTGAGGAAGGCCACCCCACATGGATTTACTTCTCGACTTTACCTTGATGGTGTGAAGTAGGGTGCAGCCCAGAGCAACGGCTCCTGGAAAGAGGTTCAGGGAAGGGATGCTGTTCTGTTGTTATCCCGGCTCCAGCCACAGGGTCTTTATGGGGGTCTAGCATTTCTTTTATTCCAGCCAACAGGTGCCATGTGAGGCTTTTGTGTCGCTGAGAGACAAGCTCTGAGTTTTAGTGTCAACTCCTTTTCTAGCAGACTGCCACCTTGAGCTCTTGTGCCTGTCTTTGGGTTTCTTGGTATTTTGGGAGTTTTTTTCTGAAGTTTGCCCTGGAATCCTGGCTTAAACAGCAGAGGAGTAGAGGAGGGAGAGGCAATGGGCTCAGTCTGGGCTTCTTGCCTTTCCCAGGCATACTGGGCCAGTCATACTTCATGAATGGAACTGAACTTAGGCTGAGAAGCAGTGATCTGGGGAGATGAACAGGTTAACACTTGGCTCCAGAGCCAAAGCCCAGGAAGTCAGCCTGTGGGGCGGCTTTTCTGAGTCTGTGGGCGGTGAGCAGGTAGTAAGGGGAGAGATGGTCCCAGGTCTTAGCCCCAGTCTGAGGACTTTGGGCACCAGAATCTTGTTTTGTTTTTAGGATGATGTCTATCTTAAGGTGAATCTATCCCAATGAGTTTGTTCCCATACAGAAAAAAATGTGTAGATAAGGCAGGGTACCTCTTCGCTTCCCTCATCCTTCCTGTTCTATTTTATCCTGCAGTCAGAATCAGCCTTCTTAGTCTACAGACCTTCTGGGGAGAAACCTGCAGTTTCAGGAAGGTCCTTGACACCCCACCCCACCCCACCCCTTTACAATAAATTTCCAAGTACCCCTTTTAAAAGATAAATACATTTTAATGATTCAGATGATAGAGCCCTGGAGCCCATCCCAAAAAGTGGGATGCAGAAACCACCAGCCATCCAGAATGCAGTCTGTCTTGAAAGCTACCTGTGTCTCCACATCTGCGGAGCCAGCAGCCTCTCAGGGCCTCATCCAGCCTTCTTGACAGCCAATGGCAGGGAAATGGCTTCTCTGAAAGTCGGCTTTCTACAAAGACAGAAATAATCAGGTTGACCAAAGGGGAAAAAAGGGAAAATTGAGCATTATGAGGGTGATAATTCAGTAGGTGTCAGCCTCAGAATAATCGAATCTGATGACATTTCCTGCTACAGGAAACAATAGCAGCTAGCCCGCTGCCCGTCTGATTCATGTCTGGTTCATGTTTAACAAAACAAGGGCAAGGGTCACGCAGCCACGAGCCCCATAAATAACCCGTTAATGGGATTTCCAAACAAGCTGTCCTCAAAGTGGCTTTCCGTCTCACTGAGAGAATATTAAAATGCAAATGGATTCGGGCTGTGTCTTCATAAACAACCGTGTTCATTTAACCTCCGACCTCCCCGCTTAACTGCCCATTCCAGCAATTTGTACGGGGCTCCTCGGCCGCCGGCTCCTGCGGTAATTCAGGGAAAGTGCATTAAAGGAAAGGGTTACAATTTGCGATGCTCAGTTAATCACGCTATTGAGATGTTTATGGACAGAACCGTTTCCCTCCTCACACTTGTTTCAGGCCTTCTGCCCCTGCCAGACCCAAGGCAGCTGGTGGCTTGCTTTTGTTGTTCGAGGAGCCGCTGGGGTGGGTGCACCACTGGCATGGGGTGGGTGGGTTTCCGTGGGTTTCCCAGCTCCGAGAGGCTCCTCTTCCGTCCTCCTCATCAGCCCGCTCCATCTCGGACATCATTAGACGCTTGGGGGTCTAGGTCAAAGCCCTCAGTTAAAAGCCCCTCCCAGCTGGCGGTCTCCAGATTCAGTTTCCTGGGTGAAATGGAGCGAGCACTCCTGGGCTACAGCCTGCCACTGCGTGCTTCCTCTAGCTCTGCCCACGCACAAGTCTGGCAAAGGGCTCTGGCCTTGAGCAGATCTCTGAGATGCTTCTTTCCTGGGTCCTGGGCCTGGTTCCTGAGCCTATCCCACCATCTGCATGGTTGCACAGAAAGATGAATCTTGTCCGAAGAGAACAAGGATGAGGGGTGTAAAACAGGGAGCAGGGTATGGGAGGAACTAAACTCTGAGTGCGCAGAGTGCCTATTGGAAAGTTTTGGCACCCCATAAGCCTCTCGGTTGACGCAGCACTCCCAGTCAGACCAAATCAAACCGAATTAGAAAAAGCCCAGGTTTAATGGATAAAACACCACTGGATGGTTTTCCAGCCCCCCAGAGAGGAGATGGGAAAGAGAGACCAGAAAACCACGTCTGTTTTCTGGGGCGGCAGGGCAGGGATGTGTGTGTGTGGGGGGGGAAGAGCAGTATAAATACCCTGTGGGAGTGGTCTTGAGCATCTCTGGGGGAGGGGTCATCATTTAGTGGCCTTTCTGAGCTGTGGCAGGGTTTGGAGAGAGATGGGGAAGGGGGCTTGCCGTGGAACTTCCCCCAGAACAGCTATGTTGCCTCCTGGGGTGGCCTGGATGGTCACGTGTGTGCTGGTCTCATCATGGACTTCTCAATTAGACGTTCTCAGCTGGTCCAAGGGAACAAGGACTAGTCTGGGATCACCCAAGAAGCAGAAGGTGGCATGTGAGCTTGTGAACCTGGTGTGCAGGAGACCAGGGGTCTGTGACCTTTGTCCAGAGAGCAAGGAGAGTTTGTTGAAACCTGGAAAGATTAATGTCTTGGCAAGAGGGGTCTGAGGCGGTGAAGCCATTGTATGGATGGCCAGTAGGGGTGGGGGAAGGTGCTTGTGTCAGGGTCACCTGGGTGGATGGTCTCCCTTTGCAGGGATGAGCATTTATGGGGCTCTCCCAAGGAGCTGTTTTTCCTCAGCTATTTCCATTCTCTACAAGAAAGGGAGGGAGCACCCTAGGCCCTTTCTCCAGGTTCCTAAGCAGACTCCCACCTAACAGATGTGAGAACTCTCCACTATGCCTTGCTCTCCTGCTTGGTCAGCTCCAGCCCGCTTCCAGCGATCATCCATCTGCAGATACCAGCCCAGGAAGAAGGAGGTGAGGCCACCATGCTACTGGGGACTGGCCTAGGTGGACATGTCCCTGCCTTGCGCTTTCTCCCAGACCATGCACTACCTCTGTCCTTCCCTTCTGAGTAACTTCCTCCCACTCTGTCATGCTCAGCACCCCCAGGCATGGCAGAAAGCAAGTGTCCTAGGAGGAAAGTGATACCCACGGTTTTGTCCCACATTTCCTGTCCACCTTCTCTCAGGTATTTTCTGTCTTTGGCTTCCTCTCTTTGACACTGGTTTTCTGTTCTCTTTGTATCTCTTCTGGAATGCTGTGTGCCCCTGCCTGCATGTGTGCGTGTGTGTGCATGTGTGTGTTGTGCTTGTATGCACTGTGTGCCTGCATGTGTATCAGTGTGCGAGTGTGCAGCAGCCAGAGGAAGTCATCAGGCGTCTGATTTATCGCATTCCACCTTGTTCTCCTGAAACGTGTTCTGTCACTGAGCCTGAAGCTTGCTGGGTCTGGGTCGTAGCTGGCTGGGATGCCCCAGGAATGCTCCTGTCTTCGCTCTGCTGCTGGAGGGATGGGTGCCTATGTTCACATCCAACTTTAATGTGGGTACCAGAGATTCGAACTTGTGTCCTCTTTGCTCTTGCTGCTGGGATGCTTCAACTTGGATTATTCTTCTTGTACTATTTTCTCTTTCTTTTGGTCTCTAATCAATTAAGTAATTAGTGCATATTTCCACTGCCTTGTATAAGCCAGCCTTGAGCTCATAATCCTTCTGCCTCAGCTTCTTGAGTGTTGGATTTGTAGTTGTACAATCCTCTACCAGCTTACTTTCTCTCTTTAAAACATTTTTATTGCATTTTGTTTATTCTGTGCATGTGCCCGTCTCTATACACACACTGTGTATCTGGGGGGGCTGTTGAGATGGCTCATGAACAAAGATGCTTCCTGCACAAGTCTGATGATCTGAGTTCAATCCCTGAAACCCATGTAAAGGTAGAAGAGAGAAGACCAACTCCACAAAGTTGTCCTGTGTCCTCCACACCTGTTGTGTGGCACGTGTGCCCCACCCCCACACAGCATATACAAACAATATTAACAAATAAAAATTAAAGATAGACAAGTATCCCATGTGGAAGAGCAATGACCCTTTATACCATTTCTCTCTCAGCTATACTTCAGAGGAATCAGAGAAAAGAGATATTGATGGTCCTGTTCCTTAATAAAATAGGAAGTAAGGTTGCTGGCTTGTTGGGTATGATGGCCATTAGAGAGAGAGAAGAGATGAAGATCTGGGCAGATCTCAGAGGATCATCTAGACAGGTAGCAGTGGGGCCCCTCTCTGATGACCATGAACTTGTGAGAAAGCCACCTATGAGGTTAGACAATTCCAGAAGCAGCTTTGGGAGAGTGGGAATTAAGAAGGTGAACACTGGGTCACCAGAAGTGGGTTTCTTTCAAGGATGTATTGGAAGGATAAGGGTACAAGGTATCCAAGAGAGGCCAGTGTGACTGCTGGTGGGTCCTAGATGGGGTTAGATGGGGAGGGGGAGGCAGGAAGGGCAAAGCAGAACAAGGCTGGGAAGAAAGAGCTGGCAATGTTGGGAAGGTGAAGAACCAGTGTCGCGGGTCAGGCGGTAAGGAAAATGGATGTGGTGGTGCACTCGCGCAATCCCAGCACTGGGGAGGCAGAAGCAGCCACATCTATATGGTTCAAGGCCAACCTTATCCTCATAGCAAGTTTGTCCAGCTAGGGCTACATAGTGAGACTGTCTCAAAATCAAACAGACAAGCGGTAAGGGAGCAGCAGGGCTCTGGGGCTTTGGTGAGAGAGTAGCTGGAGAGACTGCCTGTTTTATGGGTATTATTGCGTAGAACAAAGCTGCAGAGCGGGGAGATCAGGGATGTGTCCCAGTACATCCAAAGACCCAGAGGCTTGAAGCAACCCCTGTTCATCATTGTTCCCAGATCTAGCACCAGTCGGATGGTTCTGGGCTCAGCTGATCTTGGCTAGGCTCACTTCTGCCTCTGAGGAATTCTGGCATGTTGCTTGGAGCTGGCTAGTCTCAGTAGCACTCAGATTTTTCTAGGGGTGGACTGGCCATTGATTGAGCTGAGGGTGACTAGGCATTGTGTGTCACCAATCAAGTCAGCTCAATTGAGCATGTGTATGGTATCACTTCTGCCTCATTCCCTCGGCCACAGTGAGTCTGAAAGCCACCTAAAGACAAAAGGAAGAGAAATAGACTCTCTGTCTTGGGATAAGGAGCCCTAGGTACCCATTTTCCAGCGTACCAATAGTGGGGCCCTAGGGATTGAATCTTAGAGGACTCAAGACAAGTGTGAAGGTCTTAGAGAGGGAGAAGAAATGACAAGAGCAGCAAAGGTGACCTTGTCAGGCTGAAGAGGTGGCTCAATGGGTAAATGCTTTCTGTGGCATCCTGAGGACCTAAGTTCAGATCCCCAGCACTCATAAAAACCCTGGACACAGCAGTGTGTGCCTAGAATGCTGGGGAGACAGAGGCCGGACTCTGAAAGATCCTCTGGCCAGGCAGTCTAGCTGAGCAGGTGAGCTCCAAACTCAGCAAGAGACCCTGTCCCAAATATTTGAAGTGACTGAGGAAGATACCCAATGTCAGTTTCTAGCTTCCACATGCACACACATACATGCACACAGATCCAACCACACATAAACACACAACAGGCGGGTTTTTTTTTTATTTAAAGATGACCATATTAGTAACTAAAACCCTCAGAGAGGTGTGTATGTGTGTGTGTGTGTGTGTGTGTGTGTGTGTGTGTTTGAGCGCGTGCGCACACACACGCACATAGAATCTGGATGTGTGGATGGAGAAGGAAGTCATCCTCTGGTGAGGTGGGGAGGACGCCATGACAACCCTGGGAAACAGCTCCCAGTGCTTTGCAGATTCCTGCATTAGCCATTCAGTCTGTTCTTCCCCATGCCCCTTCTTCCCTGCTGGTAACTGACAGAAGGTCATGGCCAGTCACGATGCTGCCCAGGGGAAGGCTGCCACATCAGCTCTTTCTTATTGACCAGACTGTCTTCACTTTCTTTCTCTCAACAAGTAATTATTGAGCATCAGTCATGCGCCAGGCTCTGTGTGTGGGACAAGCCAGAAGACACTGTCTCTGTCCTTGGGGAACAGATATGGGACACATACACAAGCACACCCCAACCCCAGCACCCACAGACATTTTTTGAATGAAAATATATTAATATATTGTCTGGTTGAAAAAAAGAACACCACAAACTTTGAAATTGTCTTGAGTATTTCATCTTTTTCCTCGAATTCTGATGAGCCTGAGATTTTTCTAGAATAAAAAATTTTTTTAAAGTAATTACAGGCTGAGGAAATGTCTTGACTCATAAGGTGTTTGCCACACAAGCATGTGGGCCTGGGTTTGGATTTCCGACACCCTCATAAACGCTGGGCAAAGTGGCACACATCTGTAATCTCAGTGCTAGGGAGATGGGGACAGGTGGGTCCCTGGAGCTTGTGGGCAGAGCCAAGGTGGGAGCCAGGCCTCTGACTTCACGCTACTTTTCAGAGGAGCCAGGATACTTTCAGCTTCTGCAGCATGCATCTAGGAGCTGAAGATCATAGCTGTGGGTGGGCACTGAGTTGGCTCAGACGCAGAGACTGTCCCTTCTCAGGCAGCTGTGCTCTGAGTTAGGTGAAGGGCTATGCTCAGAGCTCAGATACTGCAGCAGATGACTGATGTAAGGGATGTGAAAGGAGGGGCTGCGGAGGTGGCTCATCTGATGGAGTACTTGCTGCGTAAGTGTGAGGACCTGCGTTTCGTCCGTCCCAGACCTAGTAAAGATGCGAGGTGTAGTTACCCTTGTAATCCTAGGCTGGAGAGATGCAGAGGGAAAGATGCTGGGATTCACTGGCCAGCCTGTATAGCCCAATTGGTGACCCTGTCTCAAAGCAAGTGTTCCTGAGGATGGTGGCATCCATTTGACGGTTGATAGTTGGTATTGCTACATTGGGTGACTTCCCAGCACACCTCACTGAACCTCCTCTCCACCTCAACCCCCAGGTCTTTCCCATCTTTTCTCAGTCTCCCCCAGCCTTCCTTCTCAGGGAACGGAGCCCTCGGCTGCCACCATATCCATGACTTGTTTTATAAGCCACATCAAAAGTCCCTCTTGGGATGGCTCCGTAGAAACCTCTAAGCATCGTGGGATGATTGCAGACATCAAACAGGTGCTGTAGACTGAGATGAGTCAGTGTGATCCATCTGGGACAGCTTCTACTCCATGAGGGCAATGAGCAAAGAGCCTGGGAAACTTAGTTTTGTAAGCAAATCTGACTAAAGTGGGCAAGGGGCGAGGGTACCAGGAACAAACACCTAATCCAATACAGAGAAGACAGCCATCTTAGGTCAGGCTCCCTGGAAATGAACTGTGAGCTGGAGATCTTCAGGGTTGGGGGAGGGAGATGGGGGTGGAGTAAGGGATAGGGTTGGAGGTGGGGAGCATCTCTGTGAGTCATCTGGAGAACCACACCTGTGGGAGTCCAGGGAAGCAGGCTGGAAGGGGAGACTTGGCTTCTGTACCTCCATCAGAGCTTCAGCAGATTCCATGGGGAAAGGCCAGTGTGGTCTAGAAATGAGGCAAGGGAGGTGGGCGTTTATACCTCACAGTACACAGTCTTTGGACAAGGGTGCCTGGGGAGAGAGCATAACCCCAAGCGGCCTGCTCCTAGAAGACGGGAAATGAATGCTGCTGTGGTTTAGAGTCTGAATGTCCCCTAAAGCCCCATGTGTTGAAGATTTGGTCCCTATTGATGCTATTGGGGGGTGGTAGAGCCTTTCACAGATGGAATCAAGAGAAAGGTTTTTTACATTGTTTACAGAGGGGAGTGTAGGACTCAGGTCCCATCCTTTTTCTTCCCATTTCTTCCCAGGCTCTAGGATGAGCAGGTTTCTCCTCCATGCAGGTCCAGGGAGTGCTGTCTGCCGGCTTCATGGGAAGCCTGAAATCCTTGAAGGGCCTCATTGATGAATCCAGCACCAGACCCCTCACTGTCAGGAGAGGGTATCATCTCAGTCACCTTCTAGGCTCACTCTAGTCCTCCAGTGAAGGCGACAGAGAGGAAACGAGGGTAGATTCTTGCAGTCTTGAGCTTGCTATAAGCTTTGGCAAAATGGTGGCAGCAAATCGGGAAGGCGTAGAGGGCTAAAAGGATCCAACAGGCAGTGAACTGGAGGTGGGGTTTAACGCCACTGACTTTATGTATATTAATCCCTCATGGGTTATTATCTCCATTTTGCAGATGGGGAAATTGAAGGTTGGAGAGATGGAATAACTTGCTATAGTCACACAGGTGACAAGTGACAGAGCCAGGCTAGAACTGAGATTTCCTTTTCAGTGTCTGACTTGGTCAGTTGGGTAGACAGATGATGGTAGTGTTTTAGGAGGTGGAGCATGAGAAGGACCAAGGTGACATTTGCTTTAGCTGTGCTGACCCTTGACCCCTGCGCACTGTCTGAAAAAGACATGTTCAAAGGACATTGGGCTGCCTAGATCTGGCTCAATGGCTGAGAGAGAATCCAGATGGTACCCTGGAGGTGATGGACAAAGCCAAAAGAAGGTGGACTCTGTCGGGAAGAAGCTTGGGGTGGGGGAGAGGCTCAGTCAACATGGCAGCAAGAAGAAGGAGGTAAAGAAGGCAGGTGCAAAGCAGACTCATGGTCCTAAAGGAAACCAGAAGCCTTGTCGTGAAGCTGGAGACAGTTCTGTGGTAATGGGCTGGGTGTGCCACGTGCTGCAGAGGGGTTCTGCCTTGGGGACTGAAAATCAGGCTCGAATCAGAGAGAGACTGATCATCCCCTAGACCCATTGCCCTGGAGAAAACGGAGGCTGGAAGCTCAGATCAAACAACCGGCTCCCTCACTATCTCCTCGCAGAAAGAGAGGTGAGGGGCTTTAGCCAGCAGACTGCAGGCCAAAGTGATCGAAGCTCCCACCAAGAAAGCAACAAATGCTGGCGAACACTTGGGGTAGGGGTGGGATGACTCTCTAACATTGCGGGCCAGAGTGGGAAATCAATCCAGCCACTGCGAGATGCAGTATGGAAACTCCATAGGGAATGAGAAAGAGAATGAACTTATAATCCCAGTGTGCCACTCTTGAGTGGAACCCACGAAAGCAGACAGAGTGCAATAGACACGTTTATTGCAGCATCAATCACTAGAGCCAAGCCATGGAGTCATCTTAGGAGTCCGTCAATAGATGAGTGGACAAAGAGAATGCATCACACACACACACACACACACACACACACACACGTATGCACTCATACAATGGAGTACTATTCAGCCATAAAGAAGAATGAAATCACGTCGTTTGCATAGATGGAATGGATGGGACTGGAGGGCCTTAGATTTTAGCAAAATGAATCAGGCACAAAAATATTAGTGATGTATTTTCCTATGTGAAATTATAATAACAGTAACAGATGATCTGAAGGTAGTAAAGATGGTACTAGGGGAGGGCGGGGGTGGGGGTGAGGAGGGAAAGCTAGGGTAGCTAGAGGGCACCATCAAAGCATGATGTATTGCATGTGTCATGTAAATGTCACCACAAAGCTCACTGGCTTGTACAATTCATATGCATTAATAACTATGAAGATGGTGTTGTAAACATTCTTAAAAAAACAAAAAAAGAATTGAAGGTTTTTCGAAACACACTCTTTGGAGACCGACGGGGCAAATTCTCTGTTTATCAGTTCATCCTGGGATTTCCCGAGCACCTCTCCCTGAGATAGAAATCTGAGCATTGTCACCAGAAGTGGGGAGACAGAGCCTGTCAGCCTGCACCTGGAGAGCCCTGGAGGTGACAGGGCGCTGGCGGGAAGGCAGTTGAGGAGTGCCCCCCCCCCGCCCCGCTATGTCTGCTACCTCTAGGCTCCTGCGGGCAAACACCTGGAGCCCTCCTAGCAGGCCCAGTGCTGTCCCAGGACAGCTCCCCCCCACCCTGACGCAGATCTGCATGGCTGCCCCATCTGTCCTCATGCCATGCATCCCACCTCCTGAAGACACAGAAGTGCACATACCGTGCATCCTGGGCTGCTGCACTCTGGATGGAGCCAGGGACCGTGCTCCTGTTTAAGCTAATTCTCACCGTATGTTAGCCAAGGGGCCCTGTGCGGTCAGTTTCCATTGGCATCTTTGCTTTCTTTTTGCTCCAATGAGGACCCGTTTGTTTTATGCATCTGGTAACAGTGGTGGCAGTTACAGAGTGCTGGGGACTGTGCATCCTCTACACACAGGTCCTTGCTCATCTGACCCTCACCGTGGTGCACTCCAGACAGGTTCTAACCTTATTTCCATCTCACATAGAGAGGAGCGCAGTGCCAAGGGGGAAGTCTCTGCTGCTCAAGTGTCACGGCTTCTATCTGGAAGAGCTGGGATTTGAACCTTGACAGGTGGAGTCTGAACTCTCAGCCACTTCTTTGATTTTTCTTTTGCAGCCTAACCCTCATCAGGTGGCTTCTTCATTCACAAAAATGCCTGTGCTGGACTTCAAGCAGTGGCTGGGTTTCCTTTAGTTGTATGAAAGGAAAATGCCTTCCTGGGCCTTCAAGCCCTCACTTCTTGGCCTCACTCCCAGGCCTGATGACTGGTAGGTAGGCTGTTGAACTGAGCCAATGTGCTCTGTGTGCCCCTGTCTACGACAAAGGCAGAGGTCCTGAGGTGCCATGCTGACTTATATCTGAGCACTTCCTCCAACTCCATCTTCCCTCCACATCTCAAGCCTCCCCCATCCTAATATCCAGGGAATGCTTATATCACAAAAGGCTGATTTGGGCGGTGGAAATGCTAGGACAAGTTAAATGGGGCTGTGCAGTCCTGACAAAGGGCCACCTGTGTGCTGACTTTGTGGTTGGCTCTTTGAGGTGAGGGCATTGAGTCCCTGGACTTGAGACAGATACTAACCTGGTTGGCCTTGACACTAGCCAGGAGCTGTAGCCTAACCAAGAAAGCAGGGAGAAATTAAGGCTGACTCCCTGAGGGAGGGGGCATCTGCACCCAGTCTTTAAGAGCTGGGATAGGAAAAGGCTGGGGAGAGAACAACACTTGCAAGTGCTTCAATGCCTCCCAACCCTCTGCCCCAGGCCCCTCCATGCCCACTCTGGACCTCTGCCAACTCTGCATCCAGGCAGGTGGCGCGTCCTTTCATGGTCAAGGACTGGTTAGCTTCCAGGTCCCCTTCACACTCACCTTAAGCCTCCCTTCCACTGCCCCACACTAGTTCTGGGCTCAGGGCCTCCCTCCCCAGTGTGACTTGTCAGCTTCTCTGGCTATGGATTGGGGCACTGCTTGCTGGCCAGTGTTTGTCCTGCTTACCATGGTGCCCCCTGCATGCAACAGGTGCTCTATAAATGTCCCTGGAATGACTGACTAAGTGATTGATAAATAGTAGCTAGTGTCATCACTGCCTTGTACACTCTGCTCAGCGCCTCCTCTCCTGCCATTGCCTCCTTCCCTGGGTGACCGCTTGGGTTCTAACCCTAAGCCAGCAATGAAGACCAGTCCTGGGCTGGGCCCCGGGGACATCAGTAATGTCTCCAGCGGGGCTGTGAAATCCATAGTGGGCCTGATCTAGAGTGCTTGTCCCTACTAATTATTACGGACAAGCCTCCTTATTGAACCTCGTCCTCTTATTGACATTCGGATGCATGAGCCGAGGCTGTTGTTTTAAATGTGCTCATTAGCCACACAAATCAGTCCTGTTGACAGAGCGCCTTTGAATTAAGCATCCTGCCGTAGTCATTGGACAAGAAGCAATTTATAATGCCATTAGCAACGCTTTCGAAGGTTACAGGCATCAAAAATTGTTCAGCCGTAATTATTCTTAATGGATACAAGGAATAAACCAACGTAGGACAGCTTTTTCATTAGCCTTCAATCAAGGCTGATGGCTTTGAGAAATGTACAGTAAGTGCGTTTTGGGGAGAAATAATGACGTTCCAGCACCTTTCTCAGGAAAATGCTCTTGGTACACAGCTTAACTTTTAATGGCCTTAATTTGACATAATTAAAAAAAATTTGAATTTGTTTTTTGAAGATCTTGAAATAAATTATTTGGTTCCCATTTTTAACCCTTTGGGGGGAATTGGTGCTGAGGAGCTCTAAAAGAAGGTGGGAGGCAGTCTCTAAGAGATGCAAGAGTGGCCTGGGATTTGCAGGACAAGGGACCCCAGGAGGCCCAGCAGATTGCAGGTATAAGGCTGAGTCCCAACCCCAGACTTTCTGAGGGACACTGGGAAGAGCCATGGGCTGTCTGAGTGGTCAGGTTTGGGGGCGGTCCCAATGGGGAGGGGCAAGGAAGCTGATCTCAAAGGCAGGGGTAAGAAAGTGTAGAACTGAGGACAAGCCCAGGTCTTGAGTTGTGGAGCCTCAGGAAGGGACTGTAGGCTCAGTCTTGGCTTTTCCGTCTGTGAGCTGAGGGACTGAGGGTGAGCAGTCCCAACTCTTGGGGCCATTGTGAAGGTTTGATCTGAAAACTGATATGAATGCCTGGTCTGCAGTTGGTACTCGAGGCATGCTACTCCCGAATCATCTCACTATGGTAGCACTGTTGGTCATGACTAGGTCACCAAACATCTTGCAGATGTAATAACATGGAGACACTTTTGTTTGTTGGAACCTGTCAAGAGAGGGCACTGGACATTGAGGAAGGGAAGCTTCTTAGGGGACATGGAGTGGGGAGGAGGGGCCCCATGTGCTGACCTCCTGACAAAGGAAGGACCAGGTAGTCTCATCCAAGAAGAACAATCCAGTGAGATGAGAGGCTTTCTCTTTGCTGACTCGGGGTACACAATTTTGGGGCAGTGCTGGATTGCTAAGCCTGTGAAAAAGCTGGCACAAAGAGGGGGCACAGAGCATCTGACTTCTCCATTCTTCATCATCCTGGGCTCAGCTTGCCCCCAAATAAATGAAAAACAAATCATCCTAGACCATCAAATTCAAGGTGGAGCTAGACATAGCCTGCCTGGAGTGCTTATGTGGCCCAGGCTGTCCTGAGAATGCATCTGCACCAGGACCTGTCAAGCAACAAGGCCAACACATATTTATAACATAATTGAGGCCCTTCAGCTGTGCCACTCATGCTGACTGACAACCACAATAGAGTAACCTGGGGTCAAGCCAGCAGACCTGCATCTAGCCTTGGCTCTACCACTGCCAGGAGTGTGAGCTTGGAGATTGTGCCTCCTCCCCTTGCAGAAGACACCTTACAGGAAAGTGGCAGAGCCCTTAGATGGGTCCCCTTCATATACCAGGAAAACTCAAGCATGGGCCCTCAATCACGCCTGCCCAAGAGAAGACTGAAGCCCAGTGAAGGTAGGAGAGTTCAGGGCTCTGATTGGGAATCATTCTATCTTTCAATTTAGCATTTGCGGAGAATTGGGGAGGTGGCCATTATTGCAGTTTGATAGGCTGTGGGGAATCTCTGCTCTGAAGACTTTTTCTTGGGTTTCATTCATGGACAGACTCAAGACAGACAATGAAACAGAACCTGGATGCTTGCAGATCTGCAGGCTCCACCACTTGGAGCCTCTGTCCAGGCTTTGGAATTTGGCCTAGATATATATTAATTTTTTTCCCTTCCCTCCCTCCCTCCTTTCCTTCCCTCCCTCCCTCCTTCCTTCATTTCTTCCCTCCCTCCCTCCCTCCTTCCTTCATTTCTTCCTTCCTTCCCTCCCTCCCTTCCTCCTTCCTTCCTCCCTCCCTTCCTTCCCTTTTCCTTCACTTTCCAACCTCTTCCCTCCCATTTTTCCTCTGCTCTCCTTAACTTCCATTTCTCTTCCCCTCTCCCTCCTTCCCTCACATCTTCTCTTCCTCTTTCATTCCTTCCATCTTGACAAATCTGATTTTGAGGAGTCTTATACAGATACCTAGTGTATGAAATAAAGATGGAGCTTGTATGGTTAAAGTGGAGTGGATTCCCTGACCCCTTGCTGGTCCCTCTAGGTTCTTCTGCATGCTGATGGACGCCTTCTGGTAAAGTCTTGGCCTTTTCTTGCTGTTTCCTGGTGTCTCCCCATCCCTCCCATTCCCTCCCCTTACCTCACTGCTCAGTTGACCATTTCCCAAGTGTGCCAAGTCCTCTTTGCTTTGCTCAAGTGATGCCCACTTCCTGGGCTACTTTTGCCTTCATTTTTGCCTTTGAGAGCCCAACTCATCTTTCAGGACTGACATCAGACGCTCCCTACCCAGGTGCTGTGGGACAGTGCTCTTGTACACTGTAAAGATTTGTCACTTGTATTGGTTTAATAAAATGCTGATTGGCCAGTATCCAGGCAGGAAGTATAGGCAGGGCAAACAAGCTAAGAGAATTCTGGGAAGAGGCAAGGCAGAGATGCAGTTATAAGTCAGACACAGAAAGCAAGATGAGAATGCCTTACTGAGAAATGGTACCAAGCCATGTGACTAAACATTGATAAGAATTAGAGGTTAATTTAAGTTGTAAGAGCTATTTAGTAATAAGCCTGAGCAATAGGCCAAATGGTTTATAATTAACAAAAGCCTTTGTATGTTTATTTGGGGCAGAACTGCTGCAGAACTGGGTGGGACAGAAACATCCTTCTACACCCAGGAAGCCTCAACAGGTGCCAGGCAGCAGCCTCAGGTGTATCTTGAACCCTACAGATCTTTATCTGCTTATATTTGTTGGTTGAAATATAATCCTAACCAAGAGCTCATTGTGTACCCAGGCTGGTCTTGAACTTGAGGTCTTTCTGCTTCTGCTCCCCAAGTGCTTGGCGCCACCAAGCCAAGCTCTAGGAATCTTTATAAACCAGCTGGCTAACAAACGACTCCCAGGGTATGTCAGTCACCATACTGTAAACTCCTACAGGGAGAGGATCGAGCTTCATGTCCAGCACTGGGCATTGACAGGACCTGCTGGGGGGCATCTCTCCCTAGAGGACCTGAATTCCAGCCCTCTGTGGCCTGGGATATCACAGGTGTCTATCATGAGGTATGACTAGGCCCTTGGATATGCAGGGGATCACCAACCTAAGGCTTCGCACAGATAACTCTCATATGGCCCACGGCACACAATGGGCCTGACCCAGCAAAGACCCAGATCTTGGTGATCCAAACAGAGGAAGGGATTTCAGTGGCTTAGAAACTCCATCTGAGAAAGCAGCTGGCCCCTCCCCAGTCAAAGTGATTGGTGTAGTCCCTCAACTTCCCACCAGTATAAAGAGGAAATGGAATCTCTGCCCACCAAAAGTGGGGCACAGGTGCTGGGTGAAGCTTCTGGATCAAGAGTAGTGGCACCCTTTCTTATTGGCACCAAATGTTCTCAAGTTATTAGCCCATCACCCTATTGGCTCAGCTTCATTTGGACTTCTTCTGGTAAACACAATTATGCAAATTTCCAAGGCTGGCTCCCCCTCACCACCCCCCCCACCCCCAGCAGGCTAGTGATAAGGTAGGACATTCCCAGTTCACTCATCCATTCTGGACAAGGTTTCTCAGGTACCAGCAGATCTCATATGACTAATAATACCGTCTCTTCAGACAGGTTCAAGAACCATCCATACCATTGTCAGACTGTGGGTACCTGCTCCCTGCTGGCCTCCTGTTGAGGAGACCCTTAGAAGCCCTTGGAAGAGCCCGGAGTACTGGGACAGTGCAACGTTGGACTCTAGCAAAGGCAGGACCCACACAGCTCTCTGGGTGCTTAGGATGGATCTTTACACTTCTTGCACCTCAACTTACACACCTATCCTGTGGCAGGGGACAGTGGTGGTTGTGGTGGATTGCATCATGTCTAAGGAACTTTCTGGATCAGAGATCTTTTCTCTTCTTTTTCTGCTGTTAGGCTCACAGAAGGGGTAGACTCCTATGGTTATGTACAGTATAGGAGGTGGGGGTGTCGCAGACTCTAGAGAAAAAATTTTTTTCGTTGAGATAGAGCCTCATGTAGCCCAGGGAGGCCTCAAACTTATTATGTAGTTGAGGATGACCTTGGATTTCTGATCCTCCTGCCTCTACTTCCCAAGTGCTGGGATTGTAAGCATGCCCCACCCCAGCTTATGGGGTGCTGGGTATCAAACTCTGGGCCTTGTGAATGCTAGGCAAGCCCTCTGCCAAACAAGCTACAGCCACAGTTCTCCAGGAAAAATCCAACAGGGGCTGTATTCAAAGGCTTGTCCTTCTTGCCATGAGTGGCATTACTTTTATTCGGCCTTGGAATCAGGCAGAACTGGGTTAAAAATCCTGTTGTCTAGCCCCCTAGTGACATCATCTCAAGCAAATCATTTTATCTCTTTGGGTTTTGGTCTCTTTCCGTGAAATAGGCAGGTGACAGTGATTAAATAAAAGTATATAAAATTCTTCCGCTACAGGATTTAGAACCCTGATGTGACAGTAAGCATTGCCTCTTTAGAACTCAGTGTTAACGATCTTTCTAAGCTGGGGATGTAGCTCAGTAGGTAGAGTACTTGCTTGGCTTGCATGAGACTCTGGGTTCAAGCCCCAGCATTGCATAAACTGACTGAGGTGGTGCATGCCTATATAGTCCCAGAGAAGTAGAGGTACAAGCATCAGAATTCAAAGTCACAGCATGGGGAGATGGTTCCGACCCCTAGAAGCCACCTAGGAAAACCCAGACATGGCAGCCCACTTGTCTGCAACCCCAGCACCCTTGTGAGGAAATAGACATCAGAGGCAGGAAAATATCTGGAAACCTGGAAGCCAGCTAAACTGAGCATCGAGACTCTGACTCAAGCAAGGTAGAAGCAAGGAGTGACATCCAAGGTTGTCCTATGCCTACACAAGCTCACAGTGGCACATGCATATCCCACCCCAAATGGAGACAGAAACTTTCAGGATAATTCTTGATGACCTAGGGAATTTGAAGTCAATGTTGACTAGGGACCCTGCCTCAAAGAAAACCAAAAGGTCCTTTTAGCACTTCGTGGGAGGCAGTGAAAACCATTCTGACAAGAGATCAGAGGTACAGAGCTTAAACCAGCTTCCAGGAGGTCAGAGGAGGGCTAGGTCCCAGGCCTTTTTGTCTCCAGGTTCTGTACTATACAACGGGGAGACCCATCTGTCCTAGTATTGTCTGCTATTTATTCAAAACCTGGCAGAGCCAATGGGTCCTAGTGTCTGTGGAAATGGGAGGGGCGGGTACAGACTAGTAGTGGGTAAGGCTGTGAGGAAGCAGCTGTACTTGGGGACTCGGGACCCAGAGGAGGTGGGTGGACTGAGACCCACGCACGGAAGTCATCTGGTCATTTTAATTTGGACTTTTGGGGGAAAAATGAGAAGAAAATAGATTGCAGTCTGTTACAGACCCGGTGACTGCAAATCATTCTGGAAATTAGCTTTCTATGGGAAAATCTATATACTAATTAACTCCGTGGCCTCTCTAACGAGTTTAAGCACAATAAGGCCTCTGAAAATATCAAGGCATTTTGCAGCCGCCTTAAATTCTACCTAGGGAGACATGCCCATGGCTTTGGGCTGCTCTCAGGCTCTAGGATGGAAGGGGAATCTTAAGTGATTCAACCCCTAAGGCAGAGGGGTGGGAGCTGTGACTTTTGTCTGTCACAGGGGGAGGCCCAACAAGCTCCTGTCTGGTCAGGATGACTGGTGTCCCTACCTCAGTGGCCTTGACTTCCAGATAGCCCAAGCCAGGACTTCCACTAGTTCAACTGAGGGTCCCCTGGGAAGTAGACAGGGGCTTGCAGCGGGGCAGTACTGACCAGAACGTTCCTGTATGTGATGTAGTACTTGTCCAGCCAATAGAACTACATCACCCTCCACACCCAGCTCGCTCCTCCTGGGTGGTGCCTTCAAACCTATGGACTTTCCCTATCCTGTCTGGTAGACTGAAGCCTGGAAAAGGAGTATTTTGGCAGGGCACACGGAGCATGTGTGTATGCTCACCCCAGAGGTTTATGTGAATAGTCACATGTATGTATATGCAGAGATGTTCATATGTGAACAAACATACCTCCGTGTAACCCTACCCCTACCCACAGCTCTGGGGCTAAGAAGAACACTTGCTGTCCACATTTCCCAGGAACATGAGCCATCAATCCATTGCTTGCAGTCAGGATAACTTTTTGGAGTATATACCTCAGTGTGTCATGCCTGTGGGGACAAGAGTTCAAGATCCCTCTACCTTTATCCCCTTCAGAAGAATCATGTGAGTGACACTCATTGTCTCCATTCCTGGGGTTACAGTCCAGGCATGATTCTCTCTATGGTCCCTCTGTGTTTCCCTGTCACTATAAAGTGGCCTCAACCTTGCTCAGAACAGGAAATATCTGGCTAAGTTGTTCTCCAAGGGTGACCTGTGGAATCGCTAGGAAGATGAGAGGGAGGGAGAGCAGGGAGAGCCAGTCTTGAGGATACCCTCAGTGGGGGACACCTACAGTGAGGAATGTCTACAGGAGGGAATGCCCACTGTGGGGGGTGTCCATAGTAGCGAATGTCTACAGGAGGGAATGCCCACTGTGGGAGGTGTCCATAGTAGGGAGGGAATGTCTACAGGAGGGAATGCCCACTGTGGCAGGTGTCCATAGTAGGGAATGTCCACCATGGGGGGTGTCCATAGTAGGGAATGACCACTGTGGGGGGGTGTCCATAGTAGGGAATGTCTACAGGAGGGAATGCCCACAGTGGGTGGTATCCATAGTAGGGAATGACCACTGTGGGGAGTGTCCATAGTAGGGAATGTCTTCAGGAGGGAATGCCCACTGTGGGGGGGGGTGTCCATAGTGGGAATGTCTTCAGGAGGGAANGGACACCTACAGTGAGGAATGTCTACAGGAGGGAATGCCCACTGTGGGGGGTGTCCATAGTAGCGAATGTCTACAGGAGGGAATGCCCACTGTGGCAGGTGTCCATAGTAGGGAATGTCCACCGTGGGGGGTGTCCATAGTAGGGAATGACCACTGTGGGGGGGGTGTCCATAGTAGGGAATGTCTACAGGAGGGAATGCCCACTGTGGGTGGTGTCTATAGTAGGGAATGCCCACAGTGGGGGGTGTCCATAGTAGGGAATATCTACAGGAGGGTATGCCCACAGTGGGATTACCCACAATGGGGAATTTCTATAATAGGGAATGATGGGGGACACCATTCTTGCACTGTGGCTCTCATGGCTCTGATGAGTACTTAGATTTTCAGTGTTCACTGTGTCCCTTCAACTATTCAAGAGAACCCAGATGGCTGAAGCGACCTGCCCACGGATGCTCATCCTAGTGCAGGATGGATAGGGATTTGGGTAGAGTACATCTATAGTGGTCAGGATGTGGAATGTCCCTCACAGGCTCATGTGTTTCAGCACTTGGTCCCCAGCTGGGAGTGAGGCTGGAGGTGGAGTCTAGGGGAAGTGGGTCATAAAGGCAGGCCTGGAGGTGGAGACCACCTGAATGAATCAGGGAGGGAGTGGGAGAGGGGTGGGAGAAGTGGGGGGTGCAGGAGTGGGGTGGGGATGGGAGGAGGGGTGTCACTAGTGGTAGGTAGGCTTTGAAGTTTCTTAGGTTGGCCACACTTCCTGCCCTCTTTCTGATTCTGGATCCTGGGTGTTGTGACCAGGCTCACACTCCTGATGCCATCCATGTCTTACTCATGTGATGACCTGTATCCCCTTGGATTGTGAGTCAAAAAACCCTTCTTCTCCATAGCTGTTGTCTGTCAGATGTTTGGTTCCAGCAATGAGGTTTCCAGTCTTCTCTCTACAGTCATTTACTCCCTGGGGGTCTTGATAATGTGGAGGGTTCGGTCACCGCATCTCCCCTTCCAGAGTGACTGCCTCATTTTCCACACTGCTGCTGCTTGAACTTTCCGGGCTCCAGGAGGACATTGTGTGAGGCCTCCAGTCTCTCTGGGAGCCTCCTGCTTGTCCGTCGCAGCCCTGTGACAGGTTCCCTAAGAAGGACTTGCTACTGACACAGCAACAGTTGGCAAAGTCATAGAACCAAAGAAAAGTCTCCTAGCCTCATGGACAGTGAACTGGACAATGTCAACAGTAAAGGAGAACGAAGGCCCCAACTCACCATTTACTCAATCACAGAGCATGGGAACGCAGCTCTGCTTCCCCAGGACTTGGCCTTGCAGTTCTTTGGGGTCTGTGCACATGGTTTACACAAACTCTCCCCCTATGCCGACACACATGTGAACATGCATGTGTACACACACACACACACACACACACACGGGGAGAGAGAGAGAGAGAGAGAGAGAGAGAGAGAGAGAGAGAGAGCTAAAACTGCTGTTCCGTGACAATACAACAATCTCTTTTCATCAGGGTGGACGATAAATCTAAATCAAATCTTCCTAAAGCTGAGCAGTGGGCAGGAGTCACTGGATCCATGAAAAAAATTGCTTATGCTTTCCTGCCCTCCCCTTCATTTCCATTTTCCTTCTCTTCTCATCCCTTCCTGCTTCCCTTTCCTCTCCCTTCCTTTCCATCCTTTCCTCTCTCTCGTTCTCCCTCCCTTCTCCCTCCTTTCCCCTCTCTTTCCAAATGTGGCAGACTTCTAACTGCCTTATGAGATACAGGTCAAACTAGGTCAGATCTTTTGGTCCTACAGAAGACTGTTCCTGTGAGCAACTATCCTGTGGGAGATGACTGGACAAGGCTCTGGAAAGGTGAGGAGGGCAGGCCGGGAGGGATGCATGGATGAGGTGTGGGTGAAGCCTTCTGGGAAAAAGAATAGTATTGCAAAGGTGCTGAGGTCAGCATGTGTGTCTGGGTGGGTAGGGCTAGGGAAGGCTGCCCTGCCCTCTGTCTTGGGGAGCTCTGCTCTGTCTGGATCTGCTGCAGTAACCTCTCCATTAGGGAAATGAGGCCTTGGTGTGGAGGGCCACTCCTTTTTGGGGACCTCAGTGTAGGAAGGAAAGGGCACTGACCATGACTCTTGGACATGAATCAGTTCCTAACTTGAGAGGGAAGGGCTCTCTCCTCTACTGGCCATCTCTTTCCTTGGCCTGCGTTATACAGTATGCTGGGTGCTCAGCACTTTTGGGACACATGAAATCCACCCATACCTCTTGTCTTCAGGAGAGCTGGGAGAATTTTGCTGGATTCACTAATAGGTCAGGACTCCCCTGGGCACACAGCTTCCATAGTCAGAGAGCTGGATTTTCTTGGTGGATCCCAATCTTCAAGGGGTGAGAGATCAGTTCCTGCCTCCAGGTTCCTGCTTGAGTTCCTGGGCTTCCCTCAGTGATGGACTCTGATCAGGATTTCCTCATCAAGATGCTTGTGGCCATGGTCTTTACTATAGTAGTAGAGCCTGAGACAATGACTCAGGGTCTCAATCCCAGAATCCTCTGCTTCTCTTGGCTGCTGCACAGATATTCTGTCCCGCCTCTCTGTTCAAAACTGATGTCAAACTCACGTACCCCACAGTGCACTAGGACCTGTCTCCTGTAACAGGCATGAGGACCGTGTTTCTTACGGGATTCACCAGACTTCTTCCCTGTGGGCCGTGAGGCTCATGAGATTCCGGGTTGCCCTTCTGGACTGGCGGGGGTGGGGGGTGGGGGGTGGTCCAGCCTTCCCAGCAGGCTGGGAACTCTGTAGGATGTCTAAGTGATGTCTGACATTGAGCAGCACCGGGTCAGCAAAAGCTTCGGCCCGGTAGGTAGGTAGATGGTGATTTGCTCTGAGCCACAGTAAGCAATGGCTGTTCATCTTGTTTCCGTGTCTGGCTACTGTGGAGTCAGAGGCCAGAGTCTAGAATCTTAGTTTCCTTATCTATACAATGCGAACGGTATTTGCCCCTTCAGAGAGCTAGTTGGCAATTGATTGCTTTAGTGAATTAGTATGTGCCAGGTGCTTTGAAAGGACTTTGGGAGCTAGAGAATGCCCATTGTCTGTGGCCCAGATCTAGTGTTCAACATTTTACTGGAGTATCTCACAGCACCAAATCCATGGTGCCCTATGTGCAAGACCACAGAGGCCTCAAGAGATGGCATACCTCAAACCAGGGGCTGCCCCCATGCCGCGCAGCATGAGGGGTCTCAGCCTCTTTGGCCTCTGGAATTCACCTTAGCAAATATTTAATGGGGAACCTCATGTTCCAACCCCTTTCCCAGCAACACCCCCCTAACCTTGTCTACCCAAGCCGGCTCCACTGTAGATGAGGACAGGTGACCAGGAAGCCACCTGTCAGCCTCTGGGGCTGCAGGGTACAGGCCCACCTGAGCTGAGCCTAGGCCCAGGCTGGAGTTCTGGGGGGGAGTGGCCCCTCCCTGCAGCAACAGCACTTCTTTTAAGTCAAATGGTGCCTGGAAGTCATTGCTTCAGCAATTACCTCTGAAACCCATTGTTTCCTCAGCCCCATTAACATGTCAGATCCTGGCAGCAGCTGACGGGGCAAACACCCCTCCGAGGGCTGCAATTCAATTTAAGGATCACCTCCCCTGCACAGACAGCCGCGGAGCCGGCCCATCTCCAGATTTCACCAAATCGAGGAGAGAGTCTCAGGGCGCAGTTTGATCATGCTGCTTCCTAAATTAAAAACAAAATTGTAAGTGTTAAACATCTTTAACAAGTCATTAAGCCCCAGCCATAATCCAGAAAAAGTCCCTTAATGAGTAATGACATATGTTGTGAGCGCAGTTATCGCCTAATGTTGGATGCTGAGACGGTGTGATGAAATGGCACGGAGCTCAGAAGGGATGGATCACCACTAATGGCAGGATAATTTGAGGCTGTTGGGCTGAGGACCCTGGAGGGCTTGGGAGGCAGCCTGAAGTGGGGCAGCCAAGCTATCTGGCCTGACCAGTGTGGTCCTCAGTCTCCCCAACTGTCCTAGCCCTCTGAGACCTCTCTTTATAGCCAGGGATGCTCTGCCTTCAGACAGAGGCTCAACTCTGTTCCTGGCTGTGTCAGAGATAGATTGTAAGGTACCAGAGACAGAAAAAGCCCCCCTACACTGTCCTGTTGCCATGGAGCTTCCCAAACTCCCCCGGGTCCAGTCCTGGCTCTTTCAGGAGACAGGCATTTCTTCCCAGGCCTGTCAGGGGGATTGTTTCATTCCTGTGTCTATGTTGACCACTCTGACTGCTGTCCACCCCTTCCTCTCTTGGCTCAGGAGCATCTCCTGAACCCCTGTCTACAGTGTGAGACTTTTTATCTGTTGACTTTGGTTTCCAGAATCCCCTATCCTGGATCATAGTCTACTAGCAAAGCAAGGAACAACCCCCAGAGTCCCACACAGTTTGCTCACTGTTAGATGCTCCCCCCACAAACCATTAACTCTTACTTGGGTGTGGCTTTCACTGCAGCGGTCAGCACAGCAGGGCAGGAGTACAGCTCCAACTGGTCTCCCAGACCAGGAGTCTCAGAGAACCAAGAAGTGGGATCTGAGACAAACCACTCCAGAGGGTTGTGGAGTGGGGGAAACAATAAAGAAAGGGGAGAAACAGGACAAGAAAGAGGAGGAGACTGTTGGTCACTAAATGATTCTAGAAAAATCTTCAGGCTGATCCAGAGGGGTTCATCTAGGATGGAAGTTAAAAACCCTGTGTCATGCTTATTTGAGGCAAATGGCAAGCGCAGAGAGTTGGGGACCAAGCACCCCCAAACCCAGGTTTTTCTTCTGTTAAAAACAATTAAATCACTGTTTCTTTGTTAATTTTGAGACAGGATTTTGCTTTGTAACCCAGGCTAACCTTGAACTCCCTATGTAAGTCAGGCTGGTCTTGAACATGCAGCCTCCTGCCTCAGCCTCCTGAATGCTGGGGTTGCATGCAGGTATATGCCATCATATCCCACTTAAAAGGTATCATAGAAATATATAAAATTTTTTCATCTATATATCATTGTACTTTGTTCATATTCAACCCCCATTATTCCCCATTCCCACCCCGATTTCCTCTGTCCTGGATAATCACTCCCTTCTTCTTTGAACACACATACACGTACACACCCTACACACCGATTCCACATGTGAAAGAAAATATGCAATTTCTTTCTCTTTTGACCTATTTCCCACTCATTCATTCAACACATATCAATTATCATATTCTGCTCTTTATCAGTTACTATCTACCAAACAGTGGCTGAGAATGTTGCATGTGTTTTGCATTGAAATCACAGCCAGAAAGTGAAACAAACACTGCAATTAGCTTCATTCCCTGAGAGGAGAAAACCAAGGCTTAGAAATGTCCAGAAGTGCTTTGTCTAAGATCAACCAGAAAGCAGAGTCAGGAGATGAGCTCTGGGCTAACGGCTCTTAAAGAAAAGAGCTATCTATCTATTTGTCTATCTATCTATCTATCATCTATCATCTATCTATCATCTATCTATGTCTATACACACACATATATAATGAGTGTGTGTGTGTGTGTGTGAGAGAGAGAGAGAGAGAGAGAGAGAGAGAGAGAGAAAGAGAGAAAGAGAGTTAGCTCTCTCCTTCAAAGCCTTGCTGATACTAATATACTGGTTCTCAAACTCAAATCATTGCATGAGAGTGTATGCATGTACAGGAGTGGATGTGTGTTCGTGTGCAGGCTGGAGTCAATGGTGGGTGTATGTATAGGAGTGGATGTACATAGATATGGGTTCATGTGCAGGCTGGAGTCAATGGTAGCCAAGTCAAAGCTGCCTTGGGCTCCTTCCACCTTCTTTTCTTAGGCAGAATCTATCACCGAACTTGAGGCATCCATTTGGCCAGGTTGGCTGGCCAGTGGGCTCCAGGAGCTCCCCCATGCTGGGGTTACAGGTGTAGGTCACCGAATCCAGCTTTTACATGTGTGTCTGGGACCAAAACTTAGGTTCCCATGTGTGTGTGGCAGACACTTTAGCGACTGAGCCATGTCCCAGGGTCCCATCTTCCCAAGTAATTTTAAAATTAATCGGAGTTATCTTTCCCTCAGAATGTCAGAACTGAAAGGAAGCTAAGAGAGCTCCTGCTTAATCCCTGCACTTAACAGATGAGAGGATTGTGTGAAGTCCCTGAGCGAGTGAGCTGCTCCAGGGGTCAGGACTGCCAGGGTGCAGCAGGAACGGGGCCTCCTACTTCACAGTGGTGTGCGTGCACGTGAACACAGCAAAAAGTCCTCATCGTGTGTACAGTTGGCTTAAAAACAACAGAGCAACATAGCAGGAGAGGATCAATTCCTGGTGGTGCTTTCTAGATTAGATTTACGGGGCTTCCTGCAGAGCAATTCCATGGATGCCGAGGGGGAGCGGCTGAAGGGGGGCAGCTGTCGGACCCTGGAAGACCTGAGAAAAAAGCAGAGTCTGCCTCCGATCCATGGCTTGTTCTGGATTCTGCCAGAACTGTCTATCTTTGCCTCATTCATGTATCGCACCCCTTTGCCACACTCAGTTCTAAGTTTGAATCATATCCTTGACCTTCTCAACTTGGTGATGACCTTTTATACCAAGAGCTTCCCAGCTGTCTCCCTGGCCTTGAGTAGTTTCCAAAGCTTGGTCTGGGCTAGGTGTTTGCCGGCCAGCACTGGCTACATGGCCTTCAGTTGTAAGACTCTCGGGTCCAGTTCAGTGGATGGCAGGATGAGTGTGTGAAAGCCATTGGCTAAGGTGTGTGGGGCTGAGACATGGCCTTCTGTGCTTGCAGGGAGAGTGGGAGCTTGGCTGAGGCCCAGATGGCGAATGGGAGAAAGCTGCTAGTTCCCACGTGAGCTGAACTTGTGCTTGTGAACTGCGGACGATTCCTGCCTGCCTATCAGAAGGTTAAGTGCGATGGGTCAGGGTGCTGCTTTTGAGAGTAAAATGCCCTCCAACAAGATCGTATGTATGCAGCTCTTGGTCCTCAAATGATGGTGCTGTTCTGGGAGGCTGTGGAACCTTCTGGACCTTACTAGCTGACAGACATAGGTCTGTAAGGCCAACACTTCAGGTTTATAGCCCAGCCTGGGCCCAGGTTGAGTTCTGTGCCTCCCATTTAGTGCCATTCATAACCTGTGCTGAAAGCCCCTCCCCGTACTATGTCTTCCCCCGACCTTGTACTGTGCCTTCTCCCCCATCCCATGCCTGCCTTCCCAACTCCATACCATATCCCTGCCCACACTCCCTCTATACCATGCCTGGGATCCCATACATGATGAGCTGAATGTCTTAAAACACAGAACCACAAGAAATCCTTCTTCTCGTGAGTTACTCTCTAAGGTATTTTGCCCATGCTGACTAGAAAAGTAACTCATCTAGGCTCTGTGGGACACACATCTTTGATTCTCTGGGCTGCTTTCTGTTTTGTCTTCATCCTTTTACATCCACCTCCCTTAGACACAGGGCACTCCAGACTCCAGATAGAAAATACCGCCTAGATGTCTGCCATGGGAGAGAGTGAGGGCGAGATGGCTGGAACAACACTGGCTTCACTTAGACGCTGATGCTCACAGCCCGCTGGCTGGCCATAGGGTTTGAGGGACAGGACACACTGGAGCATCCGTCCAGCCTCTGCCCTGGAGCAGCTGCACCCCACACCACCCTGGGACCCAAAGAGGGCCAAGAAAGCCCCCTTTGTTCTGGGCAGACAGTGCAAAGCCTCGTTGCCATAGCAGCCACTGCTACTTCCTCCACTCATCCAGGACAGCAGCTCAGCTGGGTCTGGGTTCAGGGCCTGAGAAGCTGGCAGCAGAGGTCAGCCTTGGATGGGGGGGAAGGATCTGAGTCATTGAGGCCCCAGGAGGAACAAGAAGTTGACAGTCATCAGGGCTGCCTTCCTGTGTCCTCATCTGAAGCTAAGAGAGGGGCCAGTCAGGGACTGGGGATCCAGCCAGGCTTTGGGGACCCAGCTGCTAAAACAAAGTTGCCAGCTGTTTATATCATTTGTAATCAAGATGGCAGAGGGGCCTGAACTTGGGAGGACCCTGGAGGAAGTGGGAGAGCGAGCGGATGGGGAGAAGGGAAGGGAGAGTCTGTCAGTCCAAGGAATTTAAAAGCTCCTGAACTCAGAAGGACCCGAGTAGCTTCCCTGTCCCTCTCCTTCTCCTGTTGGCTCTCTGTGAAGTGACGAAAGGGCACAGGGTGGATGCAGGAAGGTGACACCTGCACCTGGTTTGTCCCCAGCCAAGAGTAGAGGTGCTCTATGCTTCAGCCCGTGGGTGGCATCCAGTCTCACCAAGATTCTTGCTCTCTGCCCGGAAGCAGCTTCCTCTACACAACTGAGCTGCTAATCTTCAAGGACTAATTTTTGTTTTTTTGAATTTTATTTCGTGTGTGCACTTGTGCATGTGTGCTCTGGTCAGAGGACAATTCTTCCATTCTGTGGGTCCTAGGGCTTGCACTCAGGCCATCTGACTTGGTGGCAAGAGCCTTTATTCACTGAGCCATCTCACTGGCCCTTTTGAGAATGAAAAATTAGATAGAGCATGAATAAGTACTAAGGGCAGTGTTGGCCGACAGGAGTCACTCAACACAGAGCGGTTGGTAACGGTAGACAAAAATGTGAAGTTTGTAAGTCAGAAGTGGCCATGAGTCAGTCATTTCCCCTAGTTTACCCTAACATCGAGTGTCATAACCGCCCTGTTGGGGGACCGTGGAACTGAAAGGAGTCTCAGGAGCCATGTAGTTGGATCCAAACCTAGTCCACTTGTTCTCTGAGTAACCCTGGGTTGTCCCTTGTTTGTACATCCATTTCTCTTTCAGTGAAAGCAAGGTTTGTGTCACACGAACCAGCTCAGGTGAGAGAAAAATGCCGGTGCCAGCTTGGTGCTGTGCAAATCCTGTGAATGGATGGATGAGCCTGACTGGGTGGAGACAGCTGACAGATGCTTCCCTAGAGTCCTCAAGGCTGCCTGGTAGATGCTCAGCAGTGTGACTGGGTCCAGCTGCTCATCCTGTCTGGCCCAGCTCAGTCCTCCATTCTGATGAAAGCCCATTGGTTCAGCCAGGCACTTCCCCCTGTCAGTTCTCCTACTCACCTATTGTCTGTCTCCCAACCCCATTCCCACCCCCCACCTCCTGTCTTTCTCATGAACCTAACTTCTGCTGGATCCTTGGACTGGGTTGAGATGAACTCAAAGTCATCTTCCCAAAAGTGGGTATATTGACTTTGCTCACCTTTTTTTTTTTCTTTTTTTCCCTAAGCTGAGGTCTCACTATGTGTGGCTGCCTCAAACTCACAGAGACTCATCTGTCTCTGCCGCCCAAGTGCTGGAATTAAAGGCCTGTATCGCCACACTTGGCCTTATTCACCCTTTACAGCCACAATTGGATGAATGGTGGCACTCTCCCGCAGGTGCGTACCAATCCACTGGGGTTTGCGCATGCTCCATTCATCCTTGGCGTGCCACGCCTTAGCAGGAGAGGTCTCCTTGCTGAGTAATATTATACTGTTTGGATGTGCTATTTGCCTTTTGAGGGACCCTGGGTTGTTTCTACCTCTTAGCATTTTAATTAATTTCTAAATGAGTAAAACTTCTCTAAATGTATATGGGGTTTTGTGTGAACGTATGTTGTATCTTTGTTTGGTTAGTTTTTTTCTTGTTGGCTTTTTCCCCTTTTGAGTAAATACCTAGTAATGAAATTGTTGGTTCATAAGACAAGTTATGATTTTTTGTTATTTTATTTATTACTTTTAAAATTGTGTGTATGTGTATGTCTGTACTTATCTATGTATTTTCCTTATGTGTGCAGATGCACACAGTGGCCAGAAGGCATCAGATCCCCTGGAGCTGGAGTTATAGGAGGCTGTGAGTCACCTGATGTGGGTGCTGGGAACTGAACCCAGGTCCTCCACAAAAATGGAAGAAGTTTGTCACTGTTGAGCCATCTCTCCAGTCTCACATAGGCAAGTAATATTTAAACCTATAAGAAAGTACCAAACTTTTCCAAAGTCATTATCCCATTTGTGTTTCCATGGCAATGCATGGGAGTCCCAGTTGTGTGGTGTTTTTGTCAGTGCTGGCTGCTACCTGCTTCAATTTTTCTTTCTTTCTTTCCTTCCTTCCTTCTTCCTTCCTCTTTCTTTTCTTTTTTGCCTTCTCAAGGAGTATGTTAGGGTATCTCATTATGGTTTTAATTTACATTTCCCTAATGATTAATAATGTTGGGCTCTTTTAATTAATATTTTTCCACCTGTATATCGTCTTTGGTGAAGTATGTGTTCAGAATTTTGCTTGCTTTTAATTTGGGTCACATTTTCTTATCGTCGAGTTTTAAGTTTTTTATATATCTTTATCAAATACACGGCTTGCAAATATTGCCCCTGAGTTTGTGGCTTACCTTATAGCCATCTAACAGTGCCCCTTAGACAGTAGAAAGTTTTAACTTCGTTGATGTGCAGTTTATCAATTTTTTTCTGTATCATGTTTTTAGTGTTCTTGTTATGGGTCAATCTTCTTCTTTTTCCTTCCTTCCTTCCTTTCTCTTTCCCTTCCTCTCTTCCTCCCTCCCTTTCTCCCTCCCTTCCCCTTCCTCCCCTTCATCCCTTTTTTGGCATATGGACTTACTGTTCCCTGCTGCTTGTTGGAAACACCATCCTTTCCTCACTACGTTGCCTTTGTACCTTTGCTGCAAACCAGTTAATTGCTTATGTAGGACCCTATTGATGGACATTTTTCTTCTCTGTTGAACACTACACATTATGCTTATTCCTTTTTTCTTTTTTTTTTTTTTTTGGTTTTTTGAGACAGGGTTTCTCTGTAGCTTTGGAGCCTGTCCTGGAACTTGCTCTTGTAGACCAGGCTGGTCTCGAACTCACAAAGATCCGCCTGCCTCTGCCTCCTGAGTGCTGGGATTAAAAGCATGCGCCACCACCGCCTGGCCTATTCTTTACCAACACCACACATTAGGATTAGCCTAGCTTTGTGGAAAATCTTATCCTCAATCAGTGTCCGTGTGAACTCACCAACTTCCTTGCTGTTCCAACCTTGCTACTTTGTTTCTGCTTACAAAGTTTGGAATCAGTCTCCCGAGTTCTACTTTTAAAACCTGCTGTGATTTTGGTAGAGACTGAATCTGCAGATCAGTTTAGGGAAAGTTGGTGTCTGTTATACTATGTCCATTTATGTAGGTTCTACCCAAATTATTTTTATAAGTTTTTATATTTGTTAAGATGCAGATATTCCATTTGTTTCGATAGATTTGTAACATTATTTTAAGTTTTGGGGTGGTCTTGTAAATGGGACCTTCCAAATTTTAGTTGCTCATTGCTGGCATATAGGCCAACACTGATTTTTATATACTATAATCTTGCTATTTGTCCTAGAAGCTTTAGCACAGTTTCTTTTCAATTTATGTGATTTTTCTATGTAGACAATTGTGTCATCCACTCAGAGAGACAGGTTTGTTTTTGTCTTTTTGTTCTGCATGCTTTTTGCTGATTTTTTTTTCTTGTCTTATTACAGTGGCTAGTGTTTCTAATTCGGTGTTGAATAGTGCTGCTCTTCATTTGCACACAGCTGTGTCTGCTTACTGGTGTGCCTGCTTTTGTCTTTAGGATCCTCCCTGCACAGCCCATCCAATCAGAATAAAGCTCAGGCTGCTCAGCACAGCCCACAAAGCTCTGTAGCAGCAAGCAGCTCTGCTCTACTCTCTGCCTCCTCCTTCCCCCCTCTTACTGCATCTCAACTGCTGGTCATTTTGCATCTCAAATATGCTGACCGCACCTCCAACCTGGGACTTTTCCCCGGGCTTTTCCTTTGAGCGCCCAGTTCTCTCGTGGTTCGGGTTTTACTTCCAATGCCACCTGTTTCAGGAGGCCTTCTCTGGTCCTCTGAACTAATACAGGCATCGGCACTAATTATCCTCTCACCTATTCCTTCTGTTTTATGTCACCCACAACACTTATTGGTGGTGCCTAAAATGATCTCTTTACTTACATGTTTGTTTTCTATTTCTGTCTGTGTTATGCACTAACTTAACGTCTAGCCAGATAAAAACCTAGATTTGGCTTAGGGCAGCTCAGTTAAAAATACTTCCTTTACTCCATCCTCAGAGTGGACATGGCAATGACTCTGGCAAAGGCACTATAAATGGAAATTGCTGGGTGAGGCATCTATGAAGGCTAATTAAAGAGAAGCACCATCTGGGATGTGCCTTCTGCTCTTTGTCCTTCTTCGTGTCTGGAATGAGATGGGGAGATGGGAGGGAGGCTGCTTTCTTGAGATTATGGGCAGCCATTGACTCTTGCCACAGAAATGCTGCAAAACAAACCGCCCTGAATGCTGTGCACCAGGAATCTCCCCGTTGGCCGCAGTTCAGCAGTCTCGCCTGGGCCAGGCTGTTTAGCTTCACTTTGTGCTATGGCAGCTGAGGCCTCACTGTTTACGACTCATCTTCCCTCTGGGACATGCTCTTCTAGTGGCAGCCAGTGCCTTCTAAAGCTTGGGCTTAGCCCAGCACATAGAAACTATCTGCCTCAGGCTGCTGGCCAGTGTGGCTACACCCCCTCCCTTAGCGGGAGGGGGGGCGGGCACTGCAGACCCCATAATAGAAAAGCTACAAGGAGATGAGCGTCTGCTTACTGTTGCGGTGGCAAAACTCCGGAGGAAGTGAATTTCAAAGAGAAAGGGTTGATTTTGACTCACAGGTCTAGAGGTTTCAGCGCGTGCTCCCATGGGCCCTGTTGCTTGGGAAGCGTGTAGCAACGCAGAGCTGTTTGGAAAGAGGGAGACCAAGACAGATGGACTCTCTCTCTCTCTCTCTCTCTCTCTCTCTGTATACCCCTCCCAAGAGCATTCCTTCAGCAAGTGCTTTTCTTGACCAGGGCCCACCTCTTAATGCTTCTGCCCTTCCAACACAGCCATGAGCTGGGACCAAGGCTTTTGCCCATGACCTTTGGGTGACACTGCAGATCCAAATCATGACAGTAGTGTAATATACAATGACGGCCAGGAAGCCAGGGGAGCATAGCTGTCTGCTATGTCCTGCTAGAAAGGAGGAAAGTATTCCGTGTGTATGGGTAAGCCACTGCGGACCCACAACTTAAAGAGAGTCTCTAAGTCATGCAGAGACATTAAGGATGGGAAGGAGCAGAATTACAGCTTTGGGTCTCAACGGGGTCAAAGAAGCAAGACAGCAAGGAAAAAGCTAGAATGATAAGAGTTTTGATTAGAGAGAGCACTTTATTTATTTGAGACAGGGTTTCTGTGTGTAACACCTCTAGCTGTCCGGGAACTCACTTTGTAGACCAGGCTGGTCTCCAACTCACAGAGATCCACCTGCCTCTACCTCCCAAGTGCTAGGGTTAAAGGTGTGTGCCACCACCACCCAGTGAGAGGGCAGTTTTAAATGGGGGACTTCGGAGGTGGTACAACTTCTGGTGGTGATAAAGCCTCTGTTATACCCAGATCCGCGAAGTCCCCCAAAAACCAACAAGGAGACCGAGTCCTGTATGTAAAAGCAAAGAGCCTTTATTTTATGCAAGTTTGCAAACTCAGTCTCTCCGCATGTCCAACGTATTGGAATAATCGAGAACCCCAGCTCAGTTAGAGTTGGTTTTTTATAGTAGTAAAGGTGGGGCTGAGGGATTTCTAAGGTTCAGGACCCCTGATTGGCTGACGTTTGTCTAGGGGTGTCCTGGTGACTGTGCTGGCAGGTGATCCTATCTACAGCAGTTGGAACTTTAGGCATTTCCTTTGGATGGTCTGTTCTTGGGTGGTGCTCAGGTAATCTTAGTTTATGGTCCTTCCTGCAACCAGGTATTGCTTCAGGGTAAACTACTGAGACTCAGGCCTCCATTAAACTCATCTATGACCGAGTCCTACTCTGGCAGGTGATAATGGTTGGAAGTAAAGAACTTCCTTTGGGTGGTCTGTTTCTATTTAGCTTTTCATGGCTGCTCCTACAGCCTCAAATGTTACAGACAGTGAACTGGAAGTTAGGAAGCTGAGGAGGCAAAAGTTAGACTTGGGATGGTTCTCTCTCTGGACTCTTAAGGCTTGCAAGATGAATAGAGTTGGAAAGATTGGGCTGCTAGAACTCCAGTGACCCCAGAGTGAGAAAGAACAGTCTGCAGGGCCCGGATCCAGCCGGGGCAGTGATGTCTACTGGGAAGCGTTCTCCAGGAGTCCTCTAGGTGCTGCTCGTCACAAGATTTCATAAGGAAGAGAGGCAAAGGTGGGGAGTTCATATTTATAGCCCATGGTGCTTCTGGAGACTTAGCTCATGAGATGTACCCCTAGACCTTTATTCTGCAACCCCCTGGCATGAGACCAATTCACTGTACCCCTCTAAAGACCCCACTTTTCTGATGTTCACCTCTCTTATTGAGTGACTGCCACCCATGGACGCAAACCAGGACCCTAGTCCTGGTCCAAGAGTTTGCCCATTCCCTCTTCCTGTCCCTAATGCCTATTAATTTTATATCATGGATGTGTTTCCACTCATTTCCCATTGGGGCTCAGGAGAAAATACCCCAAATAAGTGAAAGGATAAAAAAAGGCCAAGTGGGTGCTTTTCAGTGTGCCCTGCCAAGGTGTGCCAATAAACACACATGCCACGTGCAACAGAGTTAGTGCAAAAGGTTTATTGGGGGAGGGGGAGAGGGAGAGTGAAAGAGTGAAAGATCATCTCAGAGTGGGGACTTGAGCGAGGCAGGCAGGCAGGCAGACAGACAGATAGGAAGCAAGAGACAAGAAAGGCAAGAGAGAGAACTATGCCTGGCAGACCCTTTTAAGGGGAGCCCATGGTGACAGGTGATGCTGTAACTGCCTCGGAGGCCAGCCGGGGCAGGCTGCTCTGCTCCTGGAGCGGGCATTAACCACAAGGCCTCAGAAGCTGCTACAGCAGGAAATTTCTAGCCAGTCTGCTGCCTGCTCCTCAGGGTCCTTCTCCTGCAAGGTAAGGCACTAACAGTGAACACAGCTCAGTCAGCTAAGGGCCTGCATGAAGACAGTCTGGATCCCCGGCAGGTTGGGCTAGTGCACCAGTAACCCAGCTCTGATGAGGCAGGCCCTGAGGTTCCAGCCAGTCCAGCCAGGTTGGCAAGTTACAGGTTCAATGTGAAACTGTCCCATACAATAAGGTGGAGAGCAAGAGAGGAAGACACCTACTTGCTATCAGCTTCTGATCTACGTGTGTGTGCGTGCGCGCGAGCGCGCGTGTGTAACTAGAACCCTGTCCCCCAAAGCCAAGCATAAAAAGGGCTTTTCTAGCTCATCTTTATATGTAAGATCTGGCCAGAACAAAATCAGTTCTCTCATTTCCAAACAGCTCTACCCTACCCCTCGGAGGATGAAATGCTCCAACCCAGGGCGGGAAGAATCTGCTCAGACAGACTCTGCTGAGCTCCCTCAGAGCCCTGGGCCAGTTTTCCCCAAGTCACACCTCTCATAAACAAGGCTTTTGGGAGCTTCACTGGGAAGGGCTCTGTGTCACATAAACCTGCAAGCGAGTAAGTTTGTGTTGTTTTTCTCTGTTATCCGGTGTTTTGCTCTGGGTGCTGTGGTCGTGACCTTTATGATGGGCAGGAAGAGGACCTTTTCTTTCCTCTCTTCACCTTCTCTTTTGTTCCCCATTTTAGGCTTCCTCCACCCTTCAGTCCCTATTCTTCTAACCACACACCTGCCTCCTGTTTCTCCCCATGAAATCCATTATCCAACACCTCAGGGAACCACTCCGATGTTGGCGGAATCCAAAATCGCACTCTGTGGAGAAGCCAATCCTGACATACCTGCTTTGTCTCTCAGATGCATGAATACGAAAACGGATTCCTGAACCCAGCAGGGAGGCTGGTGGTGGAATGGGCACCAGGGATAGAGCTCAGGTGTACTCAGGAGGTGTAGGACCCCCAAGGTGAGCTCAGGCTTGTCCCATTGTGGGTGGTTAACTCAGTGGGGTCTTGATGATGTAGTTCCTGGGGGATTGCAATGCCCTGGCGTGACTCCCTGCCTCGGGTGTCCCCAGGGTTTGGCAGAGTGGATTCGGAGCGCTGCGGACAGGGAGCGGATGCTGAGTGAGGGGTCTGGGGGAGGGGAGGCCAGATGGCAGGGGGGGTGTCACGAATGGTGAGGAGGGCTTGGCAGCAGCTGGGAGGAATCAATGCCTTTTCCCTCTCTGTGTTTGCATGTGTTGCTATCCCTGCTCAGATGAAAGAAATTCAAATCGTTATTGATTCTCACTGAGGGGGGAATGTGGGCATCTGGCCTGGCTCCCTCACAGCTGCACCTAGGCCCTGCCCAGCCTTATTCTCACTCCAGCTTTTCTGTCTGAGGCAATCCCAGCTTCTGCTGCAATCGACACCTCGGTCCTTACGCTGGCTTCTGGCTCCAGCTTGACCCCAGTCCCTGTGCACCCACCCCACCCTTTGGCTTGGAGAAGTCAAGTGCTCAGTTCAAATTATTTCCACCCCAACTCACACTTTTCTTTAGAGATCCCAAACACCTCTTGCCTTAGCCCCAGGGACCAGTGGGGTGAGAACTGTCAGGCCTGCGGGTCAATTCCAGCTCACAACCTGGCCCTCTGTGCTAAATCTGCTTTTGACAATTGTAAAGAAAAACGAAAAGGAGTCCGGGATAGAGATGCGAGACACAGCCTAAAGTGTATGAAGTATTTCCTAGTAGGCCTTTGCCCACTAAATGCCTGGTGCAGCCTGTTCTCTGGCCTCAGCTTTAGTGGTGCGCTGCCTGCATTTAAGCACCAGGAGTAAACAGGCTGCCTTTCTGCAGGCCTCAACAGGATCTGTAATCTCTACCTCCTGGGGTCAGAAAGCAGGCCAATTCCCTTCGAAGAGCCCGTGATTACTACTTTGGCCCCAGTGCTCCATGCCCTAGCCTCTTGCCTTTTGAATAGAGAGATACCAAATATTCCTTGACTATCAGGGGGAGTTAGAGACTGGACAGTTGCCAAGGAATTGTTCTAGGGATCAGAGATCCTGGGCACATGGTCCAGTGCTGGGCACTGCATCCTCGGCTCACACAGCTCCTGACATGGTCACTACTGTAACACTGACTTTCAGTTTTGTTGGCCCGGGCTGCGGAACCCTGATCCCGAGGCCCGCGGGGGACAAGTAATCAGTCCTAACCTATCTTTTTCCATGCAGTCATCTTTGCTGAGTGGCATTGGGCTGCTACCAAGCTCCTCTACGTTTTAGCTCTCTTGGCTTTGAAATGGGCTGACGGTAATTTACAGTGAGCGTTGTTTCAAGTGATGTAATGTTATTCTGTGCATTTAGCAGAGAGAGAGAGAGAGAGAGAGAGAGAGAGAGAGAGAGAGAGAGAGAGAGCGAGAGAGAGACAGAGAGAAGGGCAGAGAGAGATACACAGAAATACACAGAGGAGAGAAACACACACACAGAGAAAGAGGTGGGGGAGAGAGAGAGTCTGGGGTGGGGTGGGGTGGGGGTGGGGGTTGTATTGCTGAGGCTGTTACAGCTTGCATCACAGCTCCTGGCCTGAAGGTGGGAAACCTTAGTTGGGGCCCCTGCTTTTTAGACTAAGTTCCCTTGGGTGGGCTCTGGAGCTCTTTAGACGGAAGGAAAGCTGCTAGAGTCTGTCTGAATGGGGAACGGGCTGGTGATTGCTGCTGTGCTTAAAGACATGTCTGTTTCAGTGGGTTTCTTCTTGGGCCAGGTGCCTTGAGCAGAAATTGGGACTGGGGGTTGTGGTCCTAAGATCTTTCCCCCGTTACACACACACACACACACACACACACACACACACACACACACACATACACACGATGCTCTGGAATCAGGAATCAGTAGGAAAGGGTATCGATCGCCGTTGGGAGGGGCCGTGTGGGCTGCCTATCGATTAAAGGCCGGCCTGCCTCTCCACAGCCCTCCCCCAGTGCTCCCCCAGCAGGCAGTGTGAGACCCTCTTACCTTCGGCCTCTGACAGCTCAGTGGAGGAGAGGTGGGAGGGGGAGCAAGAAATCTCCCTGATCCCTCTGGACAAAGAGACTTGACAGCTGCACGTAATTCTGGACTCTGATAATCCCTAATCCCTAATCCGGCCCATTTGCACATAAATGCAGTGCCTGGCTTCTGACCCCAGGGGTCCTGGGAGCTCTTTGGGGGTCTTGTGTCTCTTTATTTGCTTGGTGAGTTTTCATTGGTTGGAAGGCCCCCCTGGTTTCCTGATCACCAAAAAGATTTCCCAAAGACAGGGCTTTCTCTGGATGGAAGAGAATTTCTGCAAGCCGGACTCCAGGCCCCCTGGAGGCTGAGGATGTGCCCACAACACTGGTCCGCTTGGCTGTGATTTGGATGGGAAGTCTTGGAACTGGCTTGGAGGCCTGTGGCCTGTGACCTGTGAGAGTCCTGGGGAATCTTGATGGAGACACAAAACAATACATTTTAGGACCAGAGAACTTGCTACAGTGTGAGGCAGGTCCTTGGTGGTCTTACCAAAGCTAGACATAGATGAAACATTTCCTGAGAACCTACTGTGTGCCCAGAGCCACACTCAGTGCTTTACCAACATTATACTAGGTCTTGTCACGTCAACGCTTTGAGCTGCACACCGCCCCTCCCCCAATCTCATGAATAAGGAAGCTGCAGGAGCCAGGTGGCTGAGAGGAGTTGCTCAATAGATTAGCCTTGGGAAGGGTGAGTGCAGGGTGCATTGGGGGTGCAGGCTGCCTTGACGCCTCTTTTCTGGCTCCTTCATCAGGAGAGAGGATGCCAGACACAGGCTGAGCCATCTCCCAGGGCTTTCTGGTGGATGGGAACAGAGCCACATCGCGTAGATTTTCTGTGGATTTCACTGGTTGGAAAGCCCCCTTGGGTTTCTTGGTCTAAAAGAATTTCTCAAAGATGTGGTTGTACCCCTGAGTTGTGGCTCTCTGCTCTGAGCTAGGGAAGCCCCGTCTAAGTATCTCTGTATTCCTTCTCTGGCCACAGCCTCCTCTGAGGTAAGGAATCCTTGTTTCTGAAGTAGGCCTGAAACTCTGCTTTTCGTGTAGATGAAGATGTGCCAGGTTCTTGGGACACCAGGGATCCCTTACCAGACAGCCTCTCCACAGGACCATTCCCCTTTAAGAAAGCAGTTGCCTGTGGGTGTTTGGGTGCCTGTGGGTGTTGAGGCCTGCATGGAACTCTGTTGAACACGGGTTTGTCGAGATATTTCATGTATATTTTAAATATTCAGATGTTTAGGCTTATGGCAAATAGCTCTCTTTTTGTGTCTTACCCGGGGCCCTGCAGATTTATGGGGTAACCTGACTCAGACACAGAGTCAGCCTGGGTTCAGATTCTGGGTTCTGTCCCCTTCCTAGCTGTGTAGCTGAGCAAATTCCTAAACCTCTCTGTGCTCCCTATTCTTTCATCTGTAAAATACAGCTCTCCAGAGATGTTGCAAGTCTAGGCAGTGTACAGCCGGGATGCCCAGAAAGGATTGTACTGAGCTCTAAACCCCCTCGCTTTGAAAGGATTGTACTTAGAACTCACCTTACCTCCCTAAGCAGAGGGGCAGCACAGTTGAGATTCTTCCCCCCCCCCCCCACTGTGCAATCATTTGCAAATCCCTCAGCTTCTCTGTGCCCCTTTCCAGGCCTGCAAGGGGAGGTGAACCACACACTGAGGATTGGGTCAACAAGCGTCTGGTGATGTCCACCATACCTCAGCATTCAGCATATTTTCTGGTCTTTTTGTGGAAGCATTGGTTTCTTTCAGTGGCTCGCCCCTCCTGGGTCTATCCCTCCCCCAGACTGACAGGCACTTGTTTTATTTACTGTGCCCACCCATGTGAGGGAGATCTGCCACCGTGGAAAACCGAGGCTTTGGAAGGGAGTTTGGCTTTCCCACGATTACACGGTGACCAGTGAAAGCTGGGCTGGGGCTGTGTGTGTTATGCAGGAGGGAACAGAGGAACTATCTTCCGTCTGCTCCCGGATGAGCTGTGCTTGGGTATCGGCCGTGCAGTGGTTACTCCTGCCTGAAGGGCAGGGAGCCGTGCACACCTGCTTTATAGGAGTCTATAGAACATCTTCCTAGTGGACCGGCCTTCTGGGCCGGCAAACTGGTTTGGGAAAATGGGATTAGGTAGCTGAAGTCTTCCAACCTCTCCTTCACCTCCTCTGTGAGGATGGGACATAGGACAGCAAAATGTATGGCACCTCCCTCCCTCAATCGGACACTGGTTTCAAGAATTCCCTGAGGGGCTAACCTCTCATTTCAATATGTTAATGTGTGGAAACTAATGACATATTTATTGCTTATGTAGATGCTAGTTATTTACATGGGAAACTGATTTATCTATTAGATAATTAGTAAACTTCAATAATTGCAAAAACCTTTTAGCAATCAGTTGACATTTAATTAACATACAATAACTGTCTTATTAAATCTACATTAAATGCCTATTGGAGTTAATTAAACTCATACCTATGACTCCACGTGCTTTGGGAATCCTCATTAAAGCCCACCAGTAAAACTGCAGACAGGGAAGTCCCGGGAAGGTAGTTTGCAGTAGAGTGGCCTGGATGGCACTCATACAATCAGTGCCTACTCTGTTCTTAAACAATAGCAAATCATGCAGAAATAGGCCTTGCCTTCAGGGAACTTGGAGTCTGATGGTGGTGGTGGTGTGGGGATAATCAGATAGTCATGCAGACAAATGATACCTGGGCCTAGACAGGTCTAGAGAAGGGCCAGGAGGGGCTGGGAGCGTGAGGGGTCTGGCCTGGTCTTAAGGGTTAGAGTACCTGCTTGAACTGGATTCTGAAGGTTGAGTAGGAGCTTTGTAGGAAAAGCGGGGAGACAAGGTGCTTCAGGCACAGGGAACAGCATCTGCACAAAAGTTATGGCAAGGTGGGAGGGTGTGGCCAGCAGTACCGTGGGGAGCAAAGTAGGTGTGGTGTGAGGTGTGTGTGAGCAGCGCCTTCCCTGTAAGAACAGGAAGTGGGGACTGGAGAGATGGCAGAGGAGAAGACAACTGGCTGCTCTTGCAGAGGACCTAGGATTTGGTTCCCAACACCCACATGGTGATTCACAACCATCTGTAATTCCAGTTCCAGGGGATCTGATGCCCTCTTCTGGGCTCTTTGGGTACCAGGCATGCAAGTGTTACACAGACATATATACAGAAAAACATTTATAAATAAAAGTAAAAAGAAATCTTTTTTTTTAAAAAAAAAAAAAGAATGGGAAGTAGAGTCCACCCCCTCTGTGCATGTGTGCACACGTTTGCACGTGTGCATGTGCATTCACATGCACACCCAATTGAATTTTTGTCAAGGATCTGAAAGGACACATGGAAATGAATCAGGAGGTGTTGCCGTGGCCCAGGTGAGGATGCTGAGAGCTTGTACTGGATGACGGTAAGACGAGAGCAGAGTGATGTGGAAACTCGTGGTCTTCAATGGGTTCTGGGGGCGAGGAGGGAGGGGGAGGAAGCCAACCCTGTGCTTTAGGCTGGCTGATACCACTCACAGGAGCAGGACCCTGGAAGAGGATCGGATGGACGCAGTAAAGGACACAAAATAGACAAGGGGATGTACAGGCCTTGGACTCAGTTAACTCAGGCTAGAGATTTAAAAATCTCCAAAGAGTGGGCTCCACCCTAGAGGTGCTGAGCCTACCAGCTAAGGTTTGCAAACAAACAGGTTAGAAGTGGAAAGCGGAAGGAAGCCGGAACACACAGCAGGGATGTTGCTCTCGCTGCCTTTGCTGGAGCCTGTCCTCATGTGCCCACAGACACGCAGGATTGTCCACATAGTGGACTTAGGGTGTCCTGGGCAGTGCTGGCTGCTTTGTTCCTCTTTTTTGGTTTGAGCTGCACAACAGAATGGTGAGCTAGATTCTCACACTCATTTTACAGACAAGGAAGTGGGGCTGTGACTATCTCACTGTGGTATTAATGAAGACTGAGATTCGAACTCCGGTCTGTTAGATTGCAAAGTTCTTGTGCGCCACTGCTGTGACTGAGAGCCCACATCAGTGCAAAACAAGAAGAGGCATTTTCTTTCTCATGGTTCAAAGTCACATAAGGATCTAGGAGGACTTGTGGATCCCCTGGATGCCCAAAGGAGGGGCTGGTCCTCAGCAAGGACTGTTTATTAGAGGAAGAAGCCAAGAAAGAGGGTTTGTCCCTGCCCTTTGAGTTGCCCTTTGCTTCAGGAGCATCAATAGTGAATAGAGAAGGCGAGAATTAACCATTGAATAAGCCAAAAAAATTCTCACAGAGGATCCCATATGAATACATAACTCATCAAACCTTGTAGAGAAGCCACCACTTCTCCTGGACTATTCTAGAACTGGTTGTTAAGAGCTGTGTAGTAAAGACTGGGCAGCTTCCGAATCTTATTTAATCAATGCGTGCTGCGTTCCTTTGTCCTTTGTCACAGCCTCCAGCTTAGCATTTACCAACCATTTGTGCCCACAAAGCCTGCACCAGAATCACCCAAGCAGCTTCTTTAGAATTCTGGGCCAAGAGGCCAGGAAGATGGGTCAGTGGGTAAAAGGGTTTGCCGTGCAAGCCCGAGCACTGGAAAACATGGAAGAAAGACGCAGTAGGGTGCACCTGTAGCCCCAATACTCCTAAGGCCAGGTGGAGAGCAAGAGAACTGGCTGGAAGCTTAAAGGCCAGGTCATCTGGAGTACCCAGCGCAGGAGCGTGAGAGACCCTGCCTGAAAAACAAGGTGGAAGGAGAGAGCAACTCCCTGCAAGTGTCCTCTGACTGGTATGCCCACCACGTACAACCCTCCACACTCCCCCCACACCCCATATCCACCCACCCACTCACACAAATCCACCTACCCACACTCACCCAAAAACTGAAAGTTTTAAAAGGTTAGACATTTGGGCCCGGTACTCCCAGCCAACCATCTGATTAAGCACCGAAAGTTCCTCCGTGGCTCTGAAAGGGAACCAGATCACCAGGCACAATGCTGGGCAGACCTAGCACCAGCTCAGCCTTTATACCCACTCACCCAGAAGGGCTTGTGTTCTAGAAGGCACTTTGTCAGGTGCCACTGCGGGCAGGAGAGATATACCTGAGATTTTCAGGAGCTGTTCTTCTAGAATTGCGATAGAAGTGACAACCAAACTATAAATGGACTTGAAGTATTGCCAAATCCACTCAACCATTAATATTAATGTCCCCATCATGGAGGATTAAAAGTGTGACTGCTTCCCGGTGCCGGGGCAGTCAGTGGGGTATTCTGAAATGAACAAGGGGTTTGCAAGTCCCTCAAATGTTCACAAAGACCACGCAGGTGAAGGCGGGGGCTCTCTGTCGGAGCTTTGTCGGGGTGCCTAGGAAACTGTGGAGAAGTCAGGGAGGGGTTTCTAAACCTCTTGTTTCAGTCAGAGCTATTGTACTGTGATCTGCTTAAGTTGTGTCTGAAATCAGGATTCAGTTGCTTTAGAAGAAAAAAAAATACTTGCTAACTGTTGGTGGCATTCCCTCATTTGTCAGAGGAGACACCTGTGACCCAGAGAGGGAAGAAGACTTCACTAGGGTCACTCAGCATGAGTGACAGAACCATGCTGGAAGGAGACTCCCTGACCGGCCCACAGTCCTGCATTGTTGTGCACAGTGTTAAAATGCAGCCCACGGGCAGCAGGGACCAAAGTCAACTGTAAGTCAGAGGGGCGGTGGCGGAGGGGGGTGTGGGGCAGCCCGAGGAGGGCCAACGTCTTCCTCCTTGGGGCTGACCTTTCTCCCTGGCCTCGCTGCTCCTCTCGGCACAGGCTTTTCTCCGCACCTAAGCATATGTATGAAGCGAAATCAAAGCCTGCTCGGACTTGACAGAACTGCTGAACTAACAGCCGTATCCTGTCCTCTACTGAAGGACATCACCTTGTCAAGATAGAGCTTGGCAAAAATGCACCGCAGGAAGCCAGCTTCTAGGGCGGGATCATGTATATTCATGGGGCTCCACGTCTGTCCACCCTCTCCAACCTCCAGGCACCCCACCAGCCCTCTGACTGGCCCTCTGGTACATTTGATCTGCAGGCACGGGTTCTCCCACTGCAGGCTCCTCCAGAGGTAGGTTGAAGCTGCCTATGTTCAGCCTTCATCGATTTCCAACCCAAGTCCTCACTGTTCCCAGAACTCTATTCTTTGGGGATCTGGCAGCTGCTAGACATAGCATTCCGGGAGCTTTGTGAGCAGACCCCGCCTCCCTCAAGGGAGCACCTACATCTGGAGCTTCGTTTCTTTCATCCTCCAGACTTTTCCTGCTCCTGTGCTTTTGCTCCTCCTAGGCCTTCATTTGGGGCTTCCTCCCCTCTTCTCTGCTTGGTGAACCCCTTTACCCATCTATTGATCCCATCTCAGAGGGTACCCTTTCCCAAAGCACCTTTTTTCTCTTGGTGGTATCTGATCATTTCACTTTTGTTTGTAAGTCTCTTTTCCTTTCCCCACTCACAGTTTCTGAGGTCAGGGAGAATCCCAGGTCCCTGCCCAGCGCCCGGCATGCAGGGACCAGGAGGCACAGAGAACTGATGGCCTAGTTGTTATTCATATGTGCAGTGCTGCTATGACAGAGGACCTAAGCAGCCTTCCCTGCCTGTGCCTTCACATGGCTTCCCCTTGCTTATCTCCATCCAAATCTCTTCTCATGAAGAGACCAATTGTGGGCCCGCAAGATGACTCAGTGGATAAAGGTGCTCATGCAAGCTGTCCTCTGATTGCCACACTTGCACTGTGTCATGTGTGCTTGCATTTACACACTCACACACACTTTTTAAAAAGATACTATTTGTGTTGGAGTAAGAGCCATCCATCAGACGGACCCCCTTCCATTTTCACCGCATCTTTGAAATTACATCTCTAAATAGAGTCATTTTTTGAGGCAGTGGGATTAGGACTTCAACCTAAGAACTTTGTGACAGACTCGATTGTGCCCATAATACTGCAATGAAAATACCCCTGTCTACGTAAGAGGTTATTATGCATGTGAATCCTGATGGCCAGGTTGTGGGCAGGACTCAAGGGGATGGCTCGCTTCTGCCCTTTGCTGTGTGGGCCTCAGCCAGAAAAGATCACAGACTGAGTCCTCTGGGAGCTCTTTGGCTCAGGAGCCTGGCAGGCGGCTTGTGACTTGGGATGACATAAATCTCAGGTGATGCCTGACACTCCTTCTTCTATGGTTTGACTTCTATGCAGCATGGGGGGCTTTGGGATATATCCCAAGTTCCCCAGTCCTGAGGATGGACCCTAGGGTTTGGTACATGCTAAGTAAGTGTTCTGCCACTGAACCGTAGCCTCAGCCCTTTCTTTCTCATTTTGAGCTGGCTTTGAACTTCTGATCCCCCTGCCTCAGCTTCTGCGTAGCTGAGCTGACAGGACTATGCCACCAGGCTAAGCTTGGGCTTTTTACTTTACATCTGAGGGAGTTTGAGGGCAAATGTTCTAGTGGGTAAAGCAGTGGGGCAGAATTCTGATACCATCTACTGGTTAGAGTCACAGCCCACGCAGACCTGGGCCAGCATAAGGGAATTGGGGTCCACCCCCAAAGTCACTCTGAGGAAGCGGGCATGGGAGGTGAGATGTGGCTATGGTCATCTGGTTTTGGAAAATGCGATCTGCCACACCTGAAATCAGTAGAACTCAAAGGGATGCCTTGCAGTCAACATCCTAGACACACAGGGTCTAATGCAGATGGGGAAATACTTCGGGTTTCCTTGTTTGATTTGGCATAGATGTGTCTTTTTTTGAGGCAGCATCTCTTGTGGTCCACACTGGCCTTGAAATCACTATGTAGCTAAGATGCCTTTGAACTTCTGAACTTTATCACCAATGCTTGTACTAGTTTATATGGTGGTGAGGTTTAAACCCAGAATTTCATGGATGCTAGGAAAGCACTCTGACAACAGAGCTACCCCCCTAGGCAGGACTCAGGGTCACCGATCTTTGTGTTATCCGGTATAAAGACAACACCTCTCACCCACTAGCTATTTGGCTTTGGAGGTCAAGGCTCTTTTGGAGCAACCAGCACAAGTGGGAGACTTGGTAAATGTCCACAGTTCTCAGGGTCATGATTTTATTTATTTGGTACACCTTTCACCAGTGCCTTCAGAAGGCCCAAAGCTACATTTGGGAGTTCCTATCAGCGGGCATAGTAAACATTTGTTGATTTTTGTCATCCAACACATGCTGTCATTGTTCAGTCACTCAACAAACACTGTTAGAGCTCTACCCCAGGGAAAAAAGGGGTCCACGGTAGAAAGGCCCACTCTACAGCAAGCACCGTGCTTAAGATGCACTGGGCAGAATTCTAATCGCATCTCCTGTTTCATTTTGCCCATTACGACACCATTATATTTTAAAGCTTGTCTTTCTAACTCTCCTATTTTTCTTCTAGACTGCACTCCTGCTATATGGCTCTGGTTTCCCTCACCATTAGGAAGGTATTATAGTTACTGGAGATTCATCTATCATTTTATGAGCCTCTTTCAAGAGAGGAAATAACAGGTTGTTTCGAGTGTGAAGCGCCGGCTCCCAGAGCCTCGAGGAACAGGCATCCTGCTCCCAGGGGAACAGCCAAGTGGTGTTTATCTTTGACACAATAAGCAAAAGATCAGACATGATTACAACAAATGGCAGAGTAAACATCCATCTGCAGCAAAGGGCATCTGCCCAAAAGCCGGAAATTGTAGCCACACACATCTGCCGATTCCAGACTGCGGCCCTGATGGCTCCATGGTGTTCTGAGGGTGGCCAGGGAGGACTGGTGTGGGATCACCCTTCCTCTCAAACAACTGCGGCCTCAGAGTTCTGTGAGGAAGTCAGAAGACTTCCCCGACTCGGAAGGCTATGTCACCTGTCATGGGACTTGGTCTGTCTTGTCTGTGTAGCTCATTTAGCTGTGTAGAGCAGTGCCTGACCCGTGCAAGACACTTATGAACGCCTGTCCACAGAGCGAACAGAGTTCTCGGGCCCTGTCTGTGTCTCCAGATCCAGTTCGTGCTTCCCCTTCTCATCCACTTGACCTTTGGGTTCTAGACTGTGGCATTTTGTTACTTCCAGGCCTCCTGTGCAAACTGTTTCCTCCTTGGATCAGCTCTGCTCTTTGGGGAAGCTTTCCTGGCCACGTGTCCTGAGGCCCGCCTACTCTCATAGCGCTGAGCCCTCACTTTCTTTTTATAGGCCTTGTCTAAGTGCTCCACTGGAGGACATAGTGACACTGTTCACCATACGGACAGTCAGGTGCCACAGAATCACGGTCTCTTTGCACTTTCCAGTCTAGCCTTGTATTCCTGTGATGGCCTTTTGCTTTAGAATGAGTGACAGTGGCCTGCATCTTCACTGGACCAAAGCAAAATCGAGGACCCCACTCTTCCACCTTCCATTCTTTAAGGAGACACAAAGACCTAGTGGTAGGCTCTATAGGACAGAAGCATCTTGAGTTCTCTCGTCATCGCCTGGAGCTGAGCTTTCTTGGCTCGAGCCCAAAGGGAACATGTGCCTCTTGTTTTATGTGTAAAGTAAATCTTTACTCTGTCTTAAGACATTGATTATTTGGGATACTTGTTATAGCAGCTAGTGTTAACAGCCCAATCGACTGTGCCATCTCCAAAGGTATTTGTTGAGAGGAATTTCCTGGCCATGCTGGTCTCATAGCATCTCTGTGAAGCCACCCAGGCCCTGTGTGTCCCAGAAGCACATGGTCTGTCATCTATGTTAGCATCATCACTGAAAGTATCAGTTCAAAGGTGGGCATAGTGACACGTACCTTCAATCCCAGCACTCGGGAGGCAGAGGCAGGCAGATAGCCTGGTCTATGGAGTGAGTTCCAGGACAGTCAGAGCTGGACTGAGACTTGTGTTCTGTGAAGCAGAATGGTTCTTTATTTCTGGCACTTGTGGACAGAACATTTTTTTTTTTTGAGACAGGATTTCTCTCTGTAACTCTGACTATCCTAGAACTTGTTTTGTAGACCAGGCTGGCCTTGAAATCACAGGGATCTGCCTGTCTCTGCCTCCTGAATGCTGGAATTAAAGGTGTGTGCCATCACTGCCAGCCCGATGTGGGCAGAACATCTTAATTCAAATAGGTAAATAATGGTCTTTGAGAAAGAGTATTAAACAGAGTAAAAGTCTCTCTGCCCATTAGCCCTGGTGCTTTAAAGTCCCAGAGAAGCCACCTGTAGCTTATGTACCTCCAAAGGACAGTTCTTGGCATAGGCTTGGACCAAGCCTGTGAGGGTTAATACTGTCAACTTGACAAGATCTAAGTCACATAGGAGATCAGTCTGGGTCTATGTATGAGTGAGTTTGTAGACAGTGCTAACTGGGGTCGGAAGGCCCACCCTAAATGTCTGTGGTGGTTTGAAAGAAACTGGCCTCATAGGGAGTGGCACTGTAAGGAGGTGTGGCTTCACTGGAGTAGGTGTGGCTTTGTTGGAAGAAGTATGTAACTGTGGGGGTGGGCTTTGAGGTCTCCTTTGCTCAAGCTATACCCAGTGTGCTACACAGTTCACTTCCTGCTGCCTACAGATCTAGATATAGGGCTCTCAGCTCGTTCTCCATGTCTCACCTTGGTGACAATGGACTAAACCTCTGAAACTCTAAGCCACCCCCAATTAAATATTTCCCTTTATAAGAGTTGCCATGGTCACAGTATCTCTTCACGGCAATAGAAACCCTAACTAGCAGTGTTGTTGGGACTATCCTCCCAACTGGAGTTGTGGGCTTCATAGAAAAAAGCAAGGAAACATCACAAAGCAGCAGTGTCTCTGATTCCTGACTTTGGATGCAGTGTGACCAGCTGCCACCGCAGCTGAGCTGGCCTTGCCATCATACCCTCCCTGTCATGGGGGACTGCCTCTCCTTAAGCTGCTTTGGTCAGGTATTCCATCTCAGCAACAAAAAAGCAGCTAAGAAATGAATACCCCTTTCCTGACCTGCAGTTCGCTAGAATAGTCTTAGGGTGGGCAGAAATGGTGACACCCTGGACCTGGGAGAGCTGGCCTTGTCGCAGCCACTCCCTCCTGCAAACAAGGTGTCCTTCACCTGCTCAGCCAGTGAGTCACGTTATTCTGGTGAGCCCAGACAGGTGCTTCCTGGGTCCCTGAGCTCACCATGAGAGCATGGTGCACGGTGGATTTGGGAAGTGAAGCCAGGGAACAAGAATAAGGACCCAAACGGGAGGTAAAGCAGAGAAAGAGAGATAGCCTTGCAAGGATGGACGGCTATCTTGGTCACCATTCGAAGGCTTCAGATTGTCTGCCTGGAGGAGGACAAGGTGGCCCAGTATATGTTAATTACCCTCCTTTCTGGGCTACATGTACACACTGGGGGTGGATGGGGTGTGTCCCTCAGACTTCAGAGAGGCCCGAGGTGGCAAGAGAGGTGCATGTGTCAGGGTTCAGACATGGCTTTGATAGGTTCACCTGCAGGAAGCTGATCAAAGCCTCAGCAGAGTTAGTCACCTGGCAGTGGCTGAGTGACATCAATGCCAGGGTGCTTTCCCGTTGCGTAAGAGGGATCCAGATCACAGCCGCTCTCCCAGTCGGTCTGCTCTTAATTTTTGTTTTTCTCATTAAGAGGTTCCTTGAAGGCAGGGCTTCTAGTTGTCCCCAGTCCCCGGCACAGGTCCCCTTGCGCAGTAGAGCTTACTCACGCTGAATGGATGGAAAGTTGAGATGACTGTTTTTCTTCACAGGGGAAAAAGAGAGAAGACCCCTCTTTCAACATGCTGCAGGGTAGCTATACACAGAGCAAGCCCCGAACAAGATAGTACAAGCTGAGAGCTGCGTGTTGCGTGTGAGGTGGCATAGGATGGATGGCTGTGGTGAACTCCCCTGGCCCTCAAACAGCCGACTCAAGCATCATTCCCATTCCACAGATGGAGACTGGAGGTAGGAGGCATGTTCACGGTTGTGAGGAGGAGAGCAGGGATCTGGCCCAGGGAGTGGTCTAACCTCTGTGTCTGGGCATGCGGGTGCCCACGTGTAGCTCAGACTGCCGAGAATGGCCCAGCAAAGGGAAGGACCACAGCCTGGGTGTGATCCTGAACGTCTGATCTCCCGTCTCCCCCTCCAGTGGGCTGGGATTTCTGGGGTACACTGCCCTGTTGGGGTTATGTGGAGCTGGGGATGGAATCCAGGGCTCTGTGTCTGCCACACAAACACTCCATCAAGGTACATCTCTGAAGTTTACTTTCGCTAGAAGTGTGCACTACGTATCAGTGTCTATTTCTATCCGCAGAGGAGGGACAGACCTTGGGGCCTTACCTTCTGAGTGTCCCTCCCTCTTTTTCTTCTTGTAAACCCCAAACCGTCTGCAGCGGATAGTGGCGGGGGAGAGGAGGTGTGAGGCAGAATGCAAATTTATTTGAGTAATAAGCAAAGGACAGCCACTAAAGAAGAAATAAAATTGATCAATAAGGAAATTTTATAAGTGTCTCATTAATAATCCAACTAACATAACTGAAAGTAGCCATATGCTTTTTCCTGTCCCCACCTCCCTTGTGTGGCTGTGGCTGGGTTGGCCAGGACCCCGGGGAACAGGTTCTCCCATTCACTGCCGGGAAATCTTTCCAGGGGCTGATTTGGCAATAAGTATCAGACGTCTTAAAAGTTTGCTTTGATCCAGCAGTTCCTTCTGGACCAGATCCTAAGGAAACAGTCAAGGATGTGTGCCGTGATTTAATTATAAGTGTATTTACCAAAACATTGTTGATGGTAGTGAAAACGCGAAAGGAACTTGGATGTCTGACACCGGGCTGCATATACATCACAGCGGATTACTAGGGTGAGCATTGAAAAGTAATGTTGTAGAATATACTATTAACGGCAGGGCAAGATATACATGATAATGTGTTAAGTGAGGGCAGCCCAGGTTACAAAACGGATGAATTCGTGGGGGTGAGAAGATGTGTGTGTAAACGACTCCATCGTGACTTGGAGCCTAGGAAAAAAAAAGCATGCTCTGGGTGTAGACTGTGTGAACTCAACCCCGGCTCTGCTAAAATCTTGCTGTGTAAGCTCTGGTGAGTGACTCAGCCTCACTGAGCCATTGTGGCCTCTGTTGGGAAATGGGCGTTCGTGATCACCTCCACCTAAGGAAGCGAGTGTGTGAAGTGTGGCAAGCAAGATGTGCTCATTTTTACGCCACAGTGTCCAGCAGCGCTAGCATCTAAGGAGCAGCCAGGGGGAAGAGGGTTCCCATGAGGTATATGCTGGAGCTAAGAAATGGCAGCATTTGCTGCTGCTTTTACAGAATTCTTTGGGCCTTGGATGATGTAAAGCGGTGATTCTCAACCTTCTTAAGGCTCTGACTCTTTCATACCTCATGTTAGGGGTATGAAACCATAACCTCCAACCATAAACTGTTTTTGTCACTACTTTATAACTGTAATTTTGCTACTATTATGAATTGTAATGTAAGTATCTGCTTTCTGATGGTCTTAGACAATTTCTGTGAGGGGGTCAGGGCCCACAGGTTGAGAACCACTTGTGTAAAAACTTTCACTAGCAGGAGGAGCAGGTGGAAGGAATTTCCTCCCCAGTTTCTCTTAAAAGTTTGGTGACAAGGTACCTGGAACTATCTTCTCCACCCCCATTTCCATTGAGCTACCAACTATCCTGGGCCCTGTGATGCACGTGACAAGTGGGAACCTAGGGGCCAGCCTCACAAGGGGAGGTTGCTTGGTCTTGAGATAGTCGCTCTCTGCCGGGCCTTTTTATTTCTCTTTCTTCCTTCCTTCCTTCCTTCCTTCCTTCCTTCCTTCCTTCCTTCCTTCCTTCCTTCCTTCATTCCTTTCTCTCTTCCTATTTTTTTTTTTGATTTTTTTCAAGACAGGATTTCTCTGTGTAACAGCCCTAACTGTCCTGGAACTAGCTTTGTAGACCAGGCTGGCCCGAACTCACAGAGATCCACCTGTCTCCCTAGTGCTGGGATTAAAAGTGTGCGCCACCACCGCCTGAAACCTTTCTATTTCTTAACTTAGTTTTCCAGTTTTCTGAAAGTAGTCTTGCCAAGCAAGGGTTTGTGCATTCTCTCTCACCCCTCCTCCTCCTCCTCTTCCTCCTTTTCCTCTCTCTCTCTCTCTCTCTCTCTCTCTCTCTCTCTCTCTCTCTCGGACAGGGTCTCATTATGTAGATCAAGCTGGTCTTGAACTCCTACTTCTTCTGCCTCGGTGTTGGAACTGCTAGGATTGCAGGCGTGTCACCACACCCAGTAAAAGAAACCATTTAAGCAGCAAAATATATATTGAAAATCTTTGTGCTACCTTTCATTTCTCTGGCACATGTGTTTGTGTGTGTATGTGTGCTTGTGCACACGTGTGCCATGGTGTCTGTGAGGAGGTGGGAAGACACACTGTAGGAGCTGGTTCCCCCTTCCATCCTGCGCATCTTGGGGGTCGAAATCCGTTTGTTTGGTTTAGAGGCAGGTACTTTCGCACACTGAGCCATCTCATAGGCCCCGGAAATATGTCTTCCTAAGTATGCCGAAATAGCGATGGACTGACGCGATAGAGACTTACCCAGCTTCCCGTGCTTCCCAGCCTCTGCCTGCTTCTCCATCCACCCACCACCCAGAGAGGGCCGCGCACAGATAAAGTGAGGTCCTCCTTGTTCGCTTTCCTCTTCCAAAAAAATAACCGTCAGCTCTGAGGTTTTTAAAATCACCACGAACCAGTTCTCACTCGTCTGGCGTGCATACGTAAACGCACACAAAGTACATTGCCTTTTGTGTTCTGAGAACGGCCATCAAGGTGCTGGCTGTGTCCTTCATAGCTGATGCTCTTCCTTGAACGTGATGCCTTGAAACTTAGCCCTATTGATGCTTGAAAATTTAGTTTATTTCAACACTGGTCTAGTTAGTATCATTTTATTGTCCGAGTGAGCCGCACACGATTTATTTATTCTGACTTTAAGGACATCGTGGTTGCTTCTCAGCTTTTCTCTGTTGCAGTATCTGACAGTGGGATTTCTGGCTCATAGGACATGTGCATCAAGCCTTACTCGGTACTGACGGTTTGCTCCTCCGAGAGGTGTGCCCCATGGAGTCCCCTAACACGACGGTGTTCCTGTTCGCCCTGTCTTCTGAATATACAATATTATCTGTCACTGTAATTTTTGCCAATCTGATAAGTCACCTCAGTGTTACTTAAATCTATTTCTTCCTTCTTCTCTTCTTCTCACTCCTCTTTCCCTCCTTCCCTTCCTTCCTCTCTCTGGTCATTTCTCTCCCTCTCTTAACCACCTGTCTTCCCCACTGCCTCCCACGCTATCTTTCTTACTGCTCTGTCCAGGACCTCCATGCATCTTGTCTGTTCTTAACTTCAGAAGTGTTTTCCTGGACTGGAGGAATGCCTTGGTTGGGTAACTGCCTGCTGAGCAAATTCAGGAGGACCTGAGTTCAGATCCCAGGGAAAGTTGGATCCCCAGAGCTCTCTGGCCAGGGAATCTTGCCAATTGGTGAGCTCTAGTCTTCAATCAGAGATCCTACATCAAGTAAGACAGGGAACACACACACACAAACACACACACACACACACACACACACAGTGTGCCCACACCTGCATGCACTTGGACCCACCAACACACACAAATAGAACAGTGTTTCTGGTATTTCAGCACTATGCAAGGCCTCGCATCAGGTTAAAGGCTTCCTTCCAGGGTAGGAGGCTTTTCTACAATCACACATTAATGTCGACGGATTTCAGCCAATGCTTTCTCTAATGCTACAGAGACCCTTACGTGGTTTCCTGGCTTCCTCTTGTTCAGCTGGTGAATTAAAAAGGAGGGTCCTCTTTTCCTCCTGCGCCAGTCCTTTTAAAGACCCTGTCGTGTTTCAGCTGTGACCAAAGGCTGTTTGCTCCCACCGATCCGCTCCCTCCTCCTCTCTTGTAGCAGATACCACCCTAAATTCAGTGCTTATGATTCTCACGCATATTTTCATGCCATCGCTACATATGCATGTATCATAAACAATGCGCGGTGCTGTTCTGAAGTTTATACAAATGGAGCCTCACCACGCACGTTGCACAATTTGCTTTTCCGTTCCGATATTACTGCTCTAGTTCACAGTGACACGGGGCTGTTACTCTGCTGCAATTTATTTATTCATTCTTTTGTTTGGAAACACGACACTTTAAGAAATGTTTAGCTGCTGCACACAGCACAGACATATATTTCTGTAGAAGACACTTTTTGTGTACTGTAAAACTGCCTTGGTGGGCCAGGTGTGTGTCCCCTCCTCCCCCCGGCGTTAAATATGGCCAAATTGCTTCTACAGCATAATATTCTACAGATAAATGCCCTGCCACTGCAATACAGCTCCAGTCAATTTAGTTAGTTATTCAGAATCTCACTCTGTGGTTCCAGCATGCCTTAGGGTTGCTATGAAGACTCAGTTGGCCTCAAACTCACAGACATCCACCTGCCTCTGCCCAGGCTGGCCTTCGATTCTTGCCTCAGTCTCTAAAGTAGCTGGGATTACAGGCCTGCATCTCCGGACATGACTATGTGTATGCGTATGGTTTGTCCTCTTTTTCTTGTTGATTTGAAGACTTGAAATAATTTAGATTCGAAATATCAATGGCTTATTTGTACACACACTTTATCGTGATAGAGTCTTTTAGTCTGTGGAGTTTTCTTCTTTCAGCCTTTCAGCCCAGGAAAGGACATTCCCTTTTAGCAAAGGACTGAAGAGCTAAATGTTAATGACAAAGAGAACAGCCATGGAACCACCGACTAGCTGGAGAAACAGAAAGTGTCATGTTCCAGAACCTCCTTGTGGGTCTCTTCTAAGTATAACCATGATCTTGGTTGTTTTTATTGGTCACGTTTTGTGTGTGTGTGTGTTTAGGAATTCTTAAAAAGGATTAAAAAAAGTGTATGTATGTGTGCCTGCTTGAGTTTATATGTGCCACATGCCCATGAGGGCCAGAAGACCCTCATCTCTTCCTAGTCTTTGGTCACAGGTCATCTTTCAACCACCACAACAAAAACATGTGACAAGACACTTGCATCTTAAGGGCTGCAGAGGTCCTTGTGGTAAGGCATGGTCTCCAGTTTGGTAGAACTGCCAAGAGGCGGGGCCTAGTGGGTAGTCTGGCTCATGGGGGTGAGTGTTTCTACCTTTAAAGGGATTGTGAGACCCCAGGTTTCTCTTTTCTTCAGTTCCTGGCCATGAAGTGGATGGAGGCCGACTTTCCCCCAGTGTAGTGACAGAAGAGGCCATCAGATCCCCTGGAAGTGGAGCTGGAGGCATCGGTGAGCTGCCTGAAGTGGGTGCCCAGAACCGAATGTAGGTCCCCACAAGAGTAGTGTTAACTTGCACTGCTGAGCCATCTCTCCAGCCTTATCCTTGCCTTCCTATGACTTAACCGCTGCTCCAGCACTCAGAGCACCCGTGGGTAGTTTCCTGCTTTGAGCTTTATATCCACAGACTCACTTTTCTTTGTCTCAATACCGTGACGCAGTCTGTCCATAGGAGTAACCCTTGCTATGACTTGGGTTCCGGTCGCTCATTTTTACTGCTGATTTTTTAAAAAATCAGATGAACGTCTCATTGTTTATGAGTGTGTCCTACTGTTGATCTGACTTTTTTTAATCCCTTAAGTTTTTAAATATTCAAGCAACACCACACTGCACATTCTTGCACGTGTCCCCTGGTACTTACGTGGGTGAGTGTTTCTGGAGACGCTACCTTGGAGGGGAGTTGCCTAATCGTGAGGAATGCATAGCTTCAGCTCTGGGAGCCTGTGTGGAGGGAGCTCTGTTCCAAAGTGGCTGCTGTGGCTTGTCTCACCTTGTGCTTACCTCAGCTATTGCCAAGCCAGTCAACCAAAGTCAGATCTGCCAATTTTTTGTTTGTTTGTTTTCTTAAAGTGTCTTAGGTAAGAAATCCGTTTCTACCCTGGAGATAGTTTCTTCAGTGTTTTAAAGTTTTGTCTTTTCTATTTAGAGTTTTAGTCTCCTTGGAATAATTTTTTCCTCTTGGTGAAAAACATGACCATTGCCTATTATTGTTTTCAGTGAGGGTGCCTATGGCTGCAGCGTTGTTTATGAATGAGGGCATTCTTCTTCCTGTTGATTTGTGACATCTGTCACACACCAAGCTTCTATGTAAGGAAGGATGTCTGTCTGTCAGTCTATCTATCTAACTGTCTGTCTGTCTGTATGTATGTATATACATGTGTGTATGTAAAAGTGGGCACAAAGTGAGCATGCACACATGTATGTGTATGTGAGTGTACATGGACTCCGATGTGTGATGCAAATACATTCACACTTCTATACCGTCTGAATGAGTTTTACCTTTATTAAAAAGAGTGACCTTCTTACCTCGTTAGGCTGATTTTGGGTTGAAGTTTGCTTTATCAGAAAGCAGAATCACTATACTAACTTGGTTTGGGTTTCAGTTTGTTTATTAGTTTTTAGTCCTGTTGGGCATAGTAGCACAAGACTTTATTCCCAGTCCTTGGAAGGTACAGGTAGTTGAATCTCTGTGAGTTCAAGTCCTGCCTGGTTTACATAGTAAGACATTGTCTCGTAAAAAAAAAATATTTTTCAATTCTTTGACAGTATGTGAGTGTTCTTACTAACAATGTGTCTTCTTGGACACAACAGAAAGTTGGGTCTAGTTTTTAATTTTAAATATTTACTTATTGTTTTAAAGTTATGTGTACTTGTGTGTGTGTGTGTGTGTGTGTGTGTGTGTGCATGTGTGCATGTAAATGCAGGTGCACAGAGGTCAGAGGGGGTGTAGGTTCCCTGGAGCTGAGTTACAGTGGTGGTAGCACAGGTGCTGGGAACTGAATGCAGGTCCTCTGCAAGAACCGTGTGTGCTCTTTCTTTTTGTATGTTTGTTTGGTTTTGTTTTTCCAAGACAGGGTTTCGCAGTGTAGCTCTGCTTGTCCTGGAACTCACTCTGTAGCCCAGGCTGGCTTTGAACTCAGAGATCTGCCTGCCTCTGCCTTCTGAGTGCTGGGACTAAAGGCGTGTGCTACCATGACAACCTCAGAACTGTATGTGCTCCTGTTCCCCGTTTTTTTTTTCTTTCTTTTTTTTTTTTTTTTTTTAATTTTGTTTGTCTCTTTATTGGTAAGTTGAGGCCATTTACATTCAAGGTTATTACTGAGAGATGTTTATGTAGTCCTGTGATTTACTTACTTGTTTTCTTTCCTGGTCACTTGGTTAATTGCCATGTTCATTCTACTTTATTAGTATTAGGGCTTTGATGGTCCACTGTGTTGGACATGATGGATTCCTTCCCACCCTCCTTCCTTCAGCCATCTCTCTCATGAACTTCCTTTCTCTGTCTGTTGTGGCCCTTTAAGTCTCTTCTGCAGGGCGCAGAGCTGGCTTGGTGGTAATGAGCAGCCTGTGTGATTGATTGTTCGAAAGGGCTTTCATTTTCCCCTTCCTTTTCAGAGACAGCCTCACAGGTTCTAACAATCTTATCTAGCGGTTGTTTTTAGGAGGTGACTCTCATTTGATGTTGTCCTGGGTTTTAGGGTGGCTGGGAGAGATTTGTTGCTATTCTGCTGTTTCTCCCTTCTAGGTGAGTTGGCATCCCCCCCCACACACAGCTTCTATGCCTGACATCGTGACCATAACATGTCAAAGAGAAGCTTCCTGCCTACCTAGGTGTCGATTTCTTTCTGTAGCTGTGGGAAATGTTTTGCTAACTTTATTGTTCACACCTCTCTGCCTTCAGTGTTTGTCTCAGCTCTTTCTTCTGTCCTGTAGGTCCTTAGGTTTGGGGTCTTGGTCATAACCTAGAGTTCCAGTGTGTCATAGCCATGCTAATCTATTTTATTCTTTTTTTCCTTATCAAAGTTTGAATGCAGTATTTCTTCAACCTCCTCCTCCGTTCCTGATAGTCTTTCTTCAGCTTGGTCGAGTCTGTTGGTGATACTTTCCTTTATGCTTTCAGTTTGATTGCTTGAGGTTCTTGTCTCCAGCAGTTCTAATCCCTCTCCCAATGTATTTCTGAATCTCTTCCATGTTTTCGATTTTCTCATTCATGTTGCTGACTTTATTACATGTTTTGACAATTTTTTCTCCTTTGTATTGCTGACTTTAGTTTCTGAGAACTGGATGGCTTCAGTGTGCCAGAACTCTGTGCCTGTAGAGAAGGGTCTTTTGGAGGAGCCAGGCTCCGTGCTCCTTCATGTTTCTTGCTGTTCTGTGCTGTAATATGGGTGTCTGCTGGTTTGGATTTCCTCTGGAGTTTGGGAGGGCGCTTGTTACTGCACGGTCTGCTCTTGAAGGCTCTGTCCCCAATACCACTTAATGAGGAGAAAATGAACTGCTTTAGGGAGTGTCGTCTCCATGACTGGAGAGCTACGTGGCAGAAGCCACGTTCCACCTATTTCTCTGCCCACCCATTTTTTTTATTCTCCATCTTTCCTTCTGACCCTTGCCTGTGAGTTTTTAGTTGCCTTGTGAATTTACAAAGCTTTTCCTCTATTTCTGTGTTAGTGATAAAGACAACTTTTCTTATTCTGACTCTCCTTCATCAAAACAGAGGCAGCCTCTAGTCAGCCCCCTTTACCACAGAAGTCCTCCTGTTAAGCATCTATATTAGTCATATTTTTCTTCCTAATTCTGTTTATCTCTGTTTCCTTAAGCAATTTTATTATATTCCTTGGTGGACTTCTTCTTTCACTCAAGTGTGTATAATGCATATTATGTAGAATATATTACATATAAATTACATATACACATTTATCAGATATTCTTTCTAATATCAATGTTTTATACCCACTCACATAAATAAGAATATACAACTATAAAATAACAAATCTAATCTCATAGTCTCTGTCTCTTAGGGAGCAGACATCATCGTTTCCTTTTCACCTTTGTCCTAAAAGCAGAGCCTGAAGCTGTTCCAGGCTTTAAGAGAAAGAGAAAGGAGCAGAGGCAACGGAGCCTGGAAGCTGAGAGGCAAAGCTAATCCTTGATGGATAGACTCACTTAGCCTCTTGGCCCATCTCCACAGACGCTGGATAGACAGACACACTCCTGCCATGAAAGAGCAAATTCAAGCAAAGGCATTTATCTGCGGCTGCTTCCTACCTCCTGTCTAATTAGGCGAAGATTGCCCCTTAGGGTTTAACTCCTCTGAACCTCACTCGGAGTTACCTGGTCCACACTCTGCGGCACAAAGTGCCAGCTGAGTGGGAGGAGGCAGAGAGATGGTGGGCAGAGGCCTCCAGCTAGACACACGGAGTTGGTTGTCACTTGACAGTGGCTGTGAGGATCAAGAGGTGGAGCGTCTGGGAGACAGGAGAGGCCAAGAGAGTTGAGGATGTATATAAGGTGCTCCCTGTTCCACGCTAGTATGATTATATAGATGCATTTATGCATTGGTTGCCTTCTGTATTTCTCACCTTTTGACTTCATTATTTTCTCTTTCCTACCTTCTGTTGAACTGAGAAATTTCCCACATCTATCCCATCTCCTTCCTGCCATTTCTCCCTTAGGCAATTTGGAAAAAAAAAAACCTGTATTTTTAGACTTGTGTTTATCCATAGAGTTGTCTTAGCTTTATGACACACATCTCTGGAACACGCTTTCCTCATAGATTTAAGCTGTTCAGCACCCACATCTTCTTAAGCTTGGCCCAGACTTTCAGTCTTTAACTCATGGAACGCCGTTTACATGTAGTTTGTTTTCATTTCTGAGCAGTTCTTTCTCTCTTCCTTCCTTCCTTTCTTCCTTCCTTCCTTCCTTCCTTCCTTTCATCCTTCCTTCCTTCCTTCCTTCCTTCCTTCCTTCCTTCCTTTCATCCTTCCTTCCTTCCTTCCTTTCATCCTTCCTTCCTTCCTTTCATCCTTTCATCCTTCCTTTCTTCCTTTCATCCTTTCATCCTTCCTTCCTTCTTTCTTTCTTTTTTTTTTTTTTGGTGGTTTTTCAAGACAGGGATTTTCTGTGTAGTTCTTGCTGTCCTGGGACTCACTTTGTAATTCAGGCTGTCCTTGAACTCAGATCTACCTGCCTTTTCCTTCCAAGTGCTGGGATTAAAGGCATGCACCACCACTGCCCAGCATCTATCTTTCTCCCTTTCTTTCTCTCCTTTCTCTCTCTTCTTTCTCTCTCTCTCTCTCTCAATACAGGGTTTCACACTGCAGCCCAGGTTTGCCTATAGCTCTCTATGTAGACCAGGTTGGCCTCAGACTTTCAGTGATCCTTTTGCCTCTACCTCCTGAGCCCTGAGGTTACAGGTGTGCACCACCACACCCAGCATACAAGGCTATTCTCATGGCATCATGTCAGCATGACTTGTGAGTGTTGATATTGGCCCTGGTCACTTGGCTGAGAAAGTGTTTGTCAGGCTTCTCCATTGTAAAGTTACTCTCCCCACCCTTCCACAGAGTGCATCTGGAAGGAAGAGCTACCTGCACCCACACCTGAGGAGTGGGAAGTCATTGTCCCTTCCAGTAACCGAGGGTGGAGTATCCATCCACATGCAGTGTTTAGATTCTTCTGCTTGGGACATTTGAGTCTCGTAAACAATGTATTACTTAACTCATTTATTTATGTAAACATCAGTTTACTAATATTTGCTTTACACTCTGGATTATAATCCAGCACTGTCTTACTGGGTTTGTCTTTCATAGCTTCCCCTGAGGTCACTGGGCCTGGCACTCCTTTGAGACGGTCTTGTCAGTATACCGTCCTGAACTTTGCGGCCCTACAGCAAGTTCCAGGATCATCTTGCGTGTTCCCTGCCTCAGTCCACGGAGCAGACAGTTCTCTAGGGATGGGTGCTGCTTTTTATCAGAGAATGGAATTAGATGACAAGATCTGGATGGTCTGTGTGCTCGCTGACACTGAGGGACTGTTTCTTTCCAGGGGATGGTGTGCATTTATATGTGTTTAGATCCACATGCGAGTCTTGTGCTCTAGAGAGACAGAACTAACGGCTCGTTCTCTCTCTCCTTCCCTTCTCTCTCTCCCTCTCCCCCTCTCTCTGTGTAGTATTGGTATTAGATGCTATAATATGATTTGTGTACTGTGCATTTTTACCATAAGGAACTGGCTCTGTGGTCCTAGAAGTCAAGAGGGCCGAGATCTGCCTTGACGAGCTGGAAAATCAAGAAAGTCGATGCCTAAGTTACAGTCCAGATTTGAATGTGTGAGAAGACCACCATCTCTGCTCAAAGACAGGCAGAGAGAAGGGCTTTTTCCGAGGTCATCTTCTGTTGTTCAGGTTTTCAAGAGACGGGTTCAAGCCTACCCATTCTGAGGAGGTCTGTCTGCGTCATCCAGTTTACCGGTTCTAATGTTCGTCTCATCAAGAAGTATGCGCCTAATCCATCTGTACTAGCCATAGCTCAGTCAGGTTGACACTCAAAATTAGCCACTTCAATTTACCGATACAACTCCTGTGCCTAACCACTTGTGTCTGTACTAAATTAACCACGCACCCATCCTGGTGGCTCCACCCCCATTCTTTAGGTTATTCTGTCCTGTGTCTGTAAATCCTCACCACAACAGTGAGAAACCTGGCCCCCAACATTCACGACCTATATATGTGGCTATCAAGATCCAAAATTCATGCCCAGTGGAGTCAGGATTGTTGACCCAGACCCCTGTGAGAAGTGATAGCTTAATCAATTAGAGGGATTAAATGCAGCTTTGGTTGTCTTTGGTCTTCGAGATTCACAGATTCCCACCCGAAGGTATTTGGTTCAATATGTCGTTCCCCCACCGTCTCAAGTGCATCTGTCACACGGCTGGGTTCTCTGTTACAATCTGCATTCCCTCCTGGAATGCATGACCTCCCAGGTGGTTTTCAAATATTTGCATGCAATTGTACTCTTCATATTGTAAAATTCTATGTGTTTGACAAGTGCACATTTTAACATATTATGACAGTATCTTACAATAAAGACTCATGGTTAACATACTTCCTCTGCTTCACCTATTAATCACCTCCACCCATGACCCAAACTCCATGTTCCTAACACGGTTTTACTGTCTTTTCTAGCATGCTATCGTTGTAAGTCAGGGTTTTATTGCTGTGACAAAGACCCCAGGAGACACAACGTGAGGGAGGAAGAACTCATTTTGACTCATGGTTTCAGAGGTTTAGTTCACGGTCACTTTGGATCCATCATTTCTGAACCTGCACTGAGGTAGGGCATCCAGGCAAAGGCTGTAGCAGAGGATAACTCTGCATCTATGGCTGCAAGGAAGCAGGCAGAGAGGCAGAGGCTGGGACGAGATAACCTTCAAAGGAAATCTGTGGCCTACTCGCTCCAGCTTCCCTTCTGAGCTGTTCCCACCTCTCGGTAGAGCCTTCCTGTTAGGAATGCAACAATAATTCATCCACTGATTACGTCACAGCCTTCAGGATCCAATCATCTCCCCAGATCTCCACCCCAAAACATTGCGACTGGGACTAGGCCTTCACTACATTTCATATCCAACCTGTGTTAGTCATATAAATTGGAAGCACACAATTTTATTTTTTCTTTTGAATCCAGTAATGTGAATCTGACCCTTTGAGGTTTGGTAGCTCATTCATTTTAATTGTGACATAGTTCTTCCTTTTGTGGTTGTATCGTCACCTGTTGAAGGGCATTTTGATTCCAGTTTTTGGAGACTATGGTGAAAACCTCTATAAACACCCACATGCAAGTTTTTACAGGAATGTAATTTTCAAATCAGTTAATTGTTGGCTTATGTGCTAAGTCTGTGTTTAGCATTGCAAGGCACTGCCAAATTGTCTTCCAAGGTGAAGGCATCGTCTTGCATTCCACCTGATCTCTAGTGACCAATGATTTCATAATATTTTTACAGGCTGATTTTTCACTTACGATGAGGTATCTATCTGTTCTTATCTTTTGCTCAGTTTATTGTGTGTTTGTAGTGGGGGTGATGGGGGATGGTTAGGCTTTAGGTGCATTCTGGAGATTCAACTATGTGTTTTGCAAATTTTTTTCTCCCAGTCAGTGATTTGACTTCTGATTCTCCTAATAGAATCTTTCATAGAGAAAAGGGTGTTCATGAGAGTACAGCCTCAAGTATCCCCCTTTCCTTCCTGGGATTGTAGTGTGGTACTCAAAATTTCAAAGTAGACATGTTGACTTGCTTCTGTGATTCTAGCTGCTCAGAAGAGGGTGCCAGGAGGATTACTTAAACCCAGGGGTTTGAGGTCAGCCTAGGTAATATAGTGAGACCTTGTCTCTTCAGGGAAAGAAAAAAAATAGGACCAGCAGGGTGATTCAGCTGGTAAGGGAGCTTGCTGTATAAACCTGATGATCTGAATTCAGTCCCCAAATCCCATGGCGGTAGGAGAGAACTGACCACTGAAAAATGTCCTCTAATCTCTATGTGGGTACTGTATCATGCATATGTGCATGTACCTGCATGCACGTGCATGTACACACACTCTTAATAAAAGTACAAGGGCAGGAGAAGTGACCTGTTGGTTAAAAGCACTCACTGACTGCTCTTCCAGAGGACCTGGGTTCAATCTCCAGCACCCACATGGCAGCTCACAACTGTCTGTCCATGAGCATAGGCTGTCTTTATATTGATTCTGTAGTTAGATTATTTTCAGACTTTTGTAGTCTTCCTGTTAGGTTTATAGCTGAACATGTTTCTGCTATTGCACATTATATGATTTCAAAATTCAAATGCTAAGATGTCATTAATGATACATGTAAATTATTGACTTCTGCACATAAACTCTGCATTGCATTCTACAACTTTTCCATAGTAATTTGCTAATTTTTCCTCTCTCCTAATTTTTTGAGAGTTCCTACAAAGACAGTCATGCTATCTGTAAATGAAGATAGCTTTATTCCTTCCCAGCTTATATACATATCTTCCCTTTTCTTGTGAGCTTGGGTGTATTATCTAGAACCTCCCAGTGCTATGTAGGAATTATGAGAAGGGGCATCTTTGCCCTTCCTCAGTCTTAAGGGAGAGCATTTATTTATTTTAACCACTGAGTATGATGTTAGCTATATGGCTTTTTTAAAAGTCAAAGTTCTCTTTTGTTTATTAGTTTCTTTAAAATAAGCAAACAGTAAATGTTCAATTTTGCCAAATGTTCTTGGAAACCTAGGGTTTTATGTGCACTGGTACCCACAGAGCCACACCCCCAAGTAGTGCTTTCTTTTTCTTTGAAAGGACTTTTATTATTGATTTAATTTCTTTAGTGGAAATTAAATAAATTAATAAATTAAATTAAAATAAATCTGTTCGGATTGTCTGATCTTCTTTGAGCCTTGGCAATTCACATCTCTCAAAGTATTTTCTCAAAGTATTTGTCTATTTCACCTCTAAGTAGTCATCAAGTTTCTGGTCACAGACTTTTAAATATGATTTTCCTTTATTATTCTTTTGATGACCATAGGATTGGTAGTGATGACTCCTTTGTTTCTGATTTGATAGTTTGTCTCCCTCTCTCTTTTTCTTGGTTAGTCTTCATGGAGCTGTATTGATCTTTTCTAAGGAGCAGGACTTGGGTTTGTAAATTCTTCTGTTTCTCACCTTCAGTTTTGTTTATTTTGGAAGTCTTTGAGAAAAAAAATTGTCTTATACTTGTGTTTAGATTTAAATGTACCTTCTTTCACTAATTTTTAAAGTTTAAACTTAAATTTTTGATATTTTAGATCTGTTTTTCCTAGTGTGTGTACCCAATACCATAACTTTCCCTCCACGCACAGCTTGTGCTACATCCCCCAGGTTTGATAAGTTGGGTTTCATGTTAATTTAGTTAAAAATATATAATATTTACTTTGATATTTCTTCTTTGACCCATGTGTTTCAGAACTGTGTTGCTCAGTTCCCAAGTACTTCCGAACAGTCTCTCTTACGGATTTCTCATTCAGCTGTATTGTGGTCTGAACGCAGCCACCTACTATTTCTGTTCTGTAACTTTCGGTTTTATGGCTCAGAATGTGCTCTGTCTTGACGACCGTGTGAGGCTAAGGAGAATGTGCATATTGCTGTTGTTCAAACCGCTGTGGGCCCTGATGACATCTGCTTGATTGATGGCGCTGTTGAGTTCAACTATTTTATTACTGATTTTCTGCCTACTTGATCTATCAATTACTGAAGAAAGGGAGTTGAAGCCTCGGATGATAACAGTGGGGTTTTCTGGTTTTTCTGGCAGTTCTATTGGATTTTGGATGACATATTTTGATGCAGTATTGTAAGGTACATCTCTATAAAGAGCTGTTATGTCTTCTTTGGTTTTGAGTATTTTATATGATTCAATTTTCTTTCCTCTCAACATATCAATTTCACTTCTTTTAAAATGTTTTAGTGTTTTCCCTGGAGTTTTCAGTATGCATTTCTGTCTAGTCTGAGCCCATACTCAAAAGTACCATGTTGTTTTATAATTAGTAAAGGTAGCTTACATGAGAGTACTCCCAATGCCCCCCTTTTTGTCTGTTATTATGCTGCTGTCACTCATGACACTTATTCATGTACTGAAATCATCTAATGCACAGTTACTATTACACAGTCCTTATGGATGCATTTCCTTTTCCTTCATAGATTTAGGAAATCTATATTTCTGTCTGTCCTTTTCATTCCTTCCTTCTTTTCTTCCTTCCTTCCTTTTTTATCTGGGACTTACCTTAGGGCCTTATACATGCAAAACAATTGTTCTACCAATGAGTTACATCCCCAGTGATTTCCCTCACTTTTTGATTGAGAAAGTCTATTTTTTCTTACTTTTAAGGATACTTTCATTAGATAGATAATTCTAGATTGGTGGTCTTCTTTTATTTATTGTGTTAAAATATTTTTTCTCTATTGTCTTCTGTCCTGCATAGTTTCCTATGAAATGTCCAATATTTTTTCCTATCTTTCTCTCTAAGTAGTGATTTGATTTTTCTTTGCTGCTTTGAAAATCTGTCTTTGGTTTTGTGGACTTTGAATGTGATAGATAAATTGAGTTTTTAGTATTCTTTGGGCTTAGTATTTCCTGTGCATCCTGGATCTGTGTTTTGATGTCTGTCATTAGTTTTGGAAAACCCTTGGCCATTACCATGTTAAATATTTCTTCAGGTCTATTCCCTTTTCTTCTCCTTCTGGCATTAAAATCATGTGTATAATACATGTAATATCACATGGCTTCAACAGGTTATGTTTGGAAATATATGTATATGCAAATATGAATATTCATGCAGCAACAATTGATGGAAAGAGATGTGAATGTGAGGGTGAGCAGGGAGGTACATGGGAGAGAAGTAGAAATGTGATTAAAATGCAATCTCAAAAGCAGTCGTGTATGTAGCGTTTGAAATAGCCGCAGTTCCTGGAGACTGCCTTCCCCTTTTCATTCTTTTTTTTCCTCTTTGTATTTTAACTTGGAAAATGTCCATTGACATATTCTCAGTCCCAGGGATTCCTTTTCTGGCCCTGTCCAGTTTCTAAACATGGTCATTGAAGATAGACTTCATTTCTGTTACAATGTACATATTATTTCATTTCCAGCATTTCCGTTTTCTCTCTCTGCTTGTGGGGTGGTTTCCATAGTCTCAGGCATTTGAATACTTGGTCCCCGTTTGATGGCTTAGGAGATGTGGCCTTGTTGGAGAAGTATGTCACTGGAGGGATGCTTTGAAAGTTTCAAGACTCGTGCCCTTTTTAATCCACTCTTTCTGTTTCCTGCTTGTGGTCCAAGATTAAGCTCCCAGCTTTCTGTTCCAGCCACCTGCTGTCTCTGCTCTGCCATCATGGATCCTAACTCTTTGGAACCATACACCCAAATCAGCTCTTTTCTGAATTGCCTTGGTCATGGTGCTTCCTCACAGCAATAGAAAAGTAATGACTACAGGTTGGCCCACCCATCTGTTCTCTCATGTGGCTTTTTCCCCCCATTCTGTGTTATAACTGCAAATTTTCTGCTTTATATAACTTTGATCATTGTCCTCTGGTAACCACCATCTCTCCTGATTGTTTTTTTTCTCTCAATGCTATCATATCTTATAATTTTTTTGTTGAAAGTAGGACATAGTGTATCAAATTAGAGGAGCTGAGGTAGCAGGACATCAATGTGAGGCTCTATGCTAGCCTAGGTGGAGGTGGGCTGTAACTAACATTTTCTGTAACTGCAGGTCCCCAAATCAGTTCCTTTCAGTGGCCTAGTTTTTGTCTCTCTTGTTATCTTTTTTTTTTTTTTCTTCTCTGGGGTCTGAGTCTTGGAGCCATTACAGATGTAACTTATTGTTACTCTGCTGGAATCCTCTTGATGCAATGGTAAAATATGAAGAAAGGGTAATAAAGTACAGGGTTCTATAGTACTCTAAGCCTTGGTTTTTTGGGTGGCTTCTGTCTCTGAGCTGTGAACTTAAGTCTAGCTGGGGTAGTAGTCCCCTTCCCATCAGATGGAAGGCTGGTTGGGGTACTAGTCCTCCTCCCATCAAATGGAGTGCTGATTGGGTCTTTTCAACAGAATACCAGCCCTTTGATAAAGAGAACCCTCTGGATGCATTTCAGTATAGCTAGCTTTCCTCTACTTCTATGGAGGAAAATATGAGGTTTCTTTTCCTCTTGATGTCTCACCCTATGATGGGGTTCTAGGAGGCAGAGCCATTGCAAATGCAAGGTACCCGAGCCTGCAGTCCTGAGGCATTTTGTGGTCACCTGTGGTTGGCACTCTACCTCCATCAATCCACTGAAGTTACATTTATGGGTGCTGGCTTCCAGCCTGGGCGAGCTGATATTGGTGGTGATTCTGTATTCCTCTGCCTTTCAGATTTTATGCTGGTGATCTACCCTCAAACCTCATTTCTCTAGTGGATGTCAGGATTTCAGTTTGTTCAAACCCAAGTCTTGTACTTGCTCAGAAAGTATTCTGTCATGGAGGTTAAACCCAAGCCCTGTTTAACATTTTTGTTGTTGTAAGGATGGACATGTAATGTGTGTTAAATGTAAGATGCAGACCAGCAATCTGGGCCAGAGCAGGCCTCGGACAGTGAACTCCATGAGAGCAGAAGGAGATCCAGACCAGGGTCATTTGAGGAAGTAGGACTGGGCCAGCCACCTAGGCTAGAACAAGCCTGAGAAAGTGAGCTCCACAGGAGTGGGAGCAGATCCAATCCAGGGACATTTGTGGAGGCAGGACTAAGCCAGCAACCTGGGCCAGAGCAGACCTGAGACAGTGAAATCCACAGGAGCAGGCATAGGGGAGCAACTGTTGAGCAAGTGGGCCAGAGGCAGAAACTGCTGCAGGTCCAGATGTGAATCTGGGACCTTCAATGGAGTAGACCTAAGCCAGGACCCCTCTGCGTCTGGGAATGAGTCTAGGACCTCAAAGGAACTAAGCCTGAGCCAGGATCTCTTTGGGTCTGGCTGTGAATCTGGGACCTCCAAGGGAGTAGGCAGGAACCAGAGATCTCTGAGGGTCCAGGTGTTAGTCTGGGACCTCTGAAGAAGTAGGTGGGTCCAAGTGTCAGTCTGGGACGTCAAAGGGAGTAAGCAGATACCAGAAACCTCTGTGGGTCTGAGTGTGAGTCTGGGACCTCTAAGAGAGTAGGTCTGAGCCAGGACCTCTGCAGGTCTGGGTGCATCCAAGCCCAGGAACTCCAAGGGAGTAGATCAGAGCCAGAACCCTTTACAGGACAAATACCAAGCCAGGAACCTCTGCAGGAATAGAACCAGACCAGGGACATTTGCAGAAACCGGTCTGAGCCAACAACCTAGGCTAGAGCAGGCCTGAAACAGCAAACTCCAAGGGAGCAGAGCAAAGCCTGGGAGTGCTGAGCGACCTCCAGGTACAGGGAGTGACCAATGGGGTAACTAGAACCATGGCACTGACTGTACTATGAGGAACAACCATCTGAGCCTTGAATTCACTGGCACCTAGAAGATTAATCAACAGAATCACAGATAGCCCCAGCCACACCTATTAGAGGAAAAGATGAGTAGAAAAGGTAAGAACACATACAACACTACAAAGAGTAACACGGCACCAGTAAAACCTAAAGATCCTACAACAGCAAGACTTGAACAACCAAATATAGATGAAGCAGAAGAAAATGACCTAAAAAATAAGTTCAGGAGAAAGTTTGGAACTCTTAAAGA